>CAMZMU010000043.1:58389143-58767476 GCA_947311845.1 Poa pratensis | reverse complement strand
TTCACATCTAGCAGGAAATGCCACAAAATCAGAGGTAGCACAAGTCCAGTAGTCACCGAAGGCCTCATGGATGCAATCCTACAAGATTGAAAGCTATAAGCATTAGTTTCAAAACATGTGTGTGGAAATGTGGGTAGACCTGAGCTTACCTAGAGTCACTCGGGGTTGTTGGAGGCCGATGGCGCTGATGATGGGCTTGCAGCCCCGCCTCCACCATTCCCTCCGTCTTCACCATCCGCGGGAGTGTGGGATCCAGACTTGTCCTATGAAGATTCAGAAGTGGCATACAAATTGTTCATACAAAATATTACATCACAAATGGTTCATACAAAATATTACATCACAAATGGTTCATACAAACAGAAATTCTAAATCGACGAGTACAAAGCTTCAGAAGCCTGTGTCTACGTTTGGATCATAACTTGGACCAGGATCATCATCATCATCACGATTGTACCACCAATCTTCTACGTAGTCTAGAGGTGGACCGCTCGGCTCCTCTACATCGGGTAGGTGCATCCGTTCAAGAAGCTCCATGTCTTTCTGGTTGACAACCAGCTCACCATCCTCTTGCCCATGGTCGACTCTAATGCCATCGTCGTCTTCTTCCATTTCATCTACAGTAGGCAAGGTGATGTTCAAACGGCCTGACAGCCCATCTTCTTGATAAAACTCTCCCTCGTAGTGTTCGGGTTTAGGCGGTGGTGGTAGTCGTCATCGTTAGGGGTAGGTACTTTATTACGCGGCGGTACCGAGATCACTACATCCCACCCTAGTAGACGTTTCACAGTTTTGCATGGGTACGGGAGATAAAAAACTTGGATGGCTTGGTGTGCTAGGATATAGACATCATCACCCGCGTAGACGGATTCTCGCTCAATTTCGACCAACCCAATTTCAGGTCTTCGTCTCACTCTTGTTGGATTGAACCAATGGCATTTGAAGACAACAGGGTTCTTCTTTTTGCCGAATTCACAATCCAGTTCAATTATTTCCTTGACTATTCCATAGTAATCAAGGTCACCTCGCACTTGGCATAAGACCCCGGAATTTCTTGTCTTCGGGTTTGGCCGAGTTTTTTCGTAATGATCGGTATGGAAGCGGAACCCATTCACGTCATAAGAATTATAGGTCTTGACGGCATAGGTGCATGAGGTAAGTTTCTTCAACTCGGGCCTCATGTCCGGGTCGGATATTCCCTACAAGTGCAATAGGAACAAGTATGATATATTAGTGTTGACGAAACGTATTGCACAAACATGGAATGAAACAAGGGGATATTCCCTACTTTAGCTTTGAACCATGGAATGAAACCGCCGCCTCCTTGACCCCCCTTTTTAAAAAGGACCAACTTGTCATTGTCGGTACATGGTCTTCGATGTTTCCATGTTTCTGTCTCAAATAACCTATGAATGGCAACGATCAAGGAACGGAGTTAGTCCACAAACTAGGAAATGGAAGTGTGCCGAACAATTCACTGAGCACTTACTCAATGTAGGGTTGTACTTCCGTCGTGTTCTTCAAGACATAAGATGTAATGTTCGTCCACTCATCATATGATAATTTCTTCTTCTTGTGGCCACTTGATTTGCCACCGAGCCGATGAAAATGCTAAGTTCAGGTAGATCTTCCGGGTTGGCCATATTGAGACGAGGCACTGGATTATGAACAGTGGTAAGATTGTCACTATAGAACTTAGTGGTGAAGTTTGACACCTCCTCGTTCAGTGTTGCCTCAGCTATGGATGCTTCGATGCGGCATTTGTTCGTGCTTTTCTTTTGAAGGTCCTTCTGCTCTCTCTCAGTTGCAAACATCCAACGGGTCTGCACAGGCCCCCCCAATCTTGCCTCGGTCGCGAGATGCACCAACAAATGTTGCATGGGATTGAACATGCCTGGTGGAAAGATAGCCTCTAGCTCGCAAATCAACTCGGGTGTCTGTTCCTCCAACTCTTCAATCACCTTGATATCTAATTCTTTAGCACAAAGCCGGCGGAAGAAATAGCTCAACTTTGCCAAGACTAGCCAAATTTCCTCATCGATATAGCCTCGAAACATGACCGGCATTATCCGCTCGATCCATACGTGATAGTCATGACTCTTGAGCCCACCTATCCGCAACCCAGCCAAATTCACTCCCCTCATTATGTTAGCTGCATAGCCATCAGGGAAGAATAGGTGATCCAGGACCCACTGGAGAATTTGTTTCCTTTGGGCCCTTGTTGGGGTGAAACGGGCCTTTGGTTTGGACCATCCTTTTTTGACTGTGCCGGGAGGGTCCATCTTCATGTTTGGCCTATCACATAGCGCCTGCTGATCGACTCTAGCCTTGACATTATCCTTCGACTTCTCGAGGTCCATTAGTGTGGACCAAAGGGCCTCGGCGATATTCTTTTCAGTGTGCATTACATCAATGTTATGAGGAAGAAGGAGATCCTTAAAGTAAGGGAGCTTCCAGAAGCATGGAATGTGTGTCCACTGGTGTGTGTCTCCATAACCCACAAAGCCATTCCCATCTGCATTGGGCACAAGAGCTTCTAGCTGAGCCTTAATGGCGGCACCATCCATGGTAGGTATTGGTACATATGCATCAACAACTACATCTTTCAAGAACTTCTTTGCGTCTCTCTTGAATCTATGACCAGGTTTAAGGAACTGGCGATGCTTATCAAAACAAGAATACTTGCCGCCCTTCGTCAGCCAAACGAAAGTCATAGCCTGCATGCACACTGGGCAAGGCCACTTCCCGTGCGTACACCATCCGCAGAATATCGCGTGTGCCGGCAAGTCATGCAGGGACGTGTGGTACCAGACGTACATAGTGAAGTGCTCCTTTGTTACGGCGTCGTACGTCCGTACCCCTTGTTGCCAGGCAAGCAACAAATCATCCACCAACGGCTCCATGTACACACTCATATTCTTCCCCGGATATTCAGGCCCTGGAATTATCAGTGACAAGAACATGTTCTGTTTTTGCATGCAGACGCCAGGGGGAGATTCAACGGAATGACAAACATCGGCCAACAACTATATGTGCAAGCAGACATACCATATGGGTTGAACCCATCTGTTGATAAGGCAACTGCTACACTCCTGTTTGAGCCCGCTTTTTCGGGATACTTCTCAATGAATTTCTTCCATGCAACACCATCAGACGGATGTACCATCTTCTCAGGACGATACCTCTTCCCATCTATCGGCCATCTCATTTGTTGGGCAGATTCGTTGGTCATAAAAAGCCGTTGGATCCTCGGTAGGAATGGAAGATACCGAAGGACCTTTTTGGCTACTGTGAGCTGCGTCTTCTGACCATCACCGCTGTCGACCTCCATATACCTAGAGGACTTGCACTTGAGACAGTAGTTTTCATCGATGTGTTCTTTTCTAAATAACATGCAGCCCTTTGGACAAGCATCTATCGGCGTATATTCCATCTTAAGTGAACCGAGGATTTTCTTCGACTCGTACATGTTCTTTGGCAGAATATGTGTCTCCGGTAGAAGAGAGGCAATAACATGCAGGAATGCATCAAAGCAATTAATGCTTACGTGATACTGGGACTTGACAGCCATCAGGCGACTTATGGAATCAAGTTGAGAAACCTTTGTATGGGCGTGGAGGGTTTTCTGCGAGGCAAACAAAGTATCATAGAACTCCTTTGTGCTCTTGTCCGTCTCCCCCTCTGCATCTTCGGTTGGAATTTCAGGTGCACGTGCATTAGCGAATTGATCTAGCATTCTATCAGCCCCAGTATCAAAAGCCGTTGATGCCTCCTCGGTGCGCTGTCGCGCGACCTTCTTCCCTCTAGATGCACGCTCGCCATGCAAAGTCCAACGATGGTAGTCTGGCATAAACCCTGACTTGGCAAGGTGAAAACCCATGTCGTCCTTTGTTTGGCGACGCTGGTTTTTGCAACATTTGCACGGGCACCAAGTTAACCCAGGATTTTTAGCAAATGCAAACTCCAGAAACTCTAAGGTCTTAGTCAGCCATTCATCGGACATCTGACTCGCACCGGCTCGGCCACTGTACATCCAATTACGATCCTCCATCTCCACACTGAATAATGCAGACATATATTTAACAAAAAGATTCATGCATCATTAATTTAATTATTTACAGAACTATAGATTTTACGCGTTGAATGCACTCACCTATATCTACTAGGTAAAGCTAAGGCCATCCCACCCGAGCATGTGTAGCTTGTGTTCGTTTCCATGTCCTACTCCTATCCAAGACAGAATTTCGGCAGCACCTCCCCGCTGCTCTCCCAATACACGTCTCGACAAAGTTTCGAGAGATTGTGTATCCGGAGAACAACATGGGAGGCGCCACCGAAATTCTGTCTCGGATAGGAGTAGAACATGGAAACGAACACAAGCTACACATACTCGAGCTGTCCAAAACGTGGACAATTCGAAACGGCCACGGTTATAAAAGATATAGCTCTTTGTATATAAATATATACCCTGGACAAGGTGTATACATAAATATATACAAACAGCTCTTTATATATAAACATATACCCTTGACAAGGTGTATACATAAATATATATAAAGAGTTTCATCTTTATAACTATAACCCTTCCGAACGGGAGACACCTAGGGTTACGCGACTTGTTTGGTGAGCTACAAAATAATGCAACCTAGCAAGAGGAGCGGAAGAGCGTCATTACCCTCGAAGCGTGATCGGCAAGAAGATGGGGAATCCTACGGCTCCATCAAAATCCCTGCCCTACGACGAAGCTCCCGGCATCAAGCTCGTCTCTTTTCCATGCATCAAACACTGAATTTAACAATCAAACAGTTATATACATATAAAAGAAAAACAAACAAAAATTATTGGATGTTCTAGCTCGGCTACTGATGCATGTAAAATGCATACATGAACTTTGCACTTTAATTGCTTATATTCCAATCATATTTGCATCATATAAGGGTTATATCAATGCTTTATAATGATTTTGGGAATATTCATAGTTTTCCCATTTATTTGGAATTAACCCTGTTTTTCCAGAAAACGTCTTTTTTAGTGTTTCAGACTTTCCGGGAGCTTCGGGACTCCAAAAAGGGCAAGGCCAAAGAGCACGGTTCAGAATTTTCGAGAAACGCAATGGGCTTAAATTGAAGACCAGAAGCCCAACAGGCTGGAAATGGGAGGGTCCCACCGGCCTAAAATACCTGGCCGCGTGGGCCCAGCTCGTTTCCCCCTCGGAGCTCTGTGGCCGTCGATCTTTCGTCCACCGACTCCGTCTTGACCTAAAAACGCCTATAAAAAAGGTCCCCTGGCGTTTCGCGAAAGGAGGCGGCGGAGAAACACGAAACACACGAAACAGAAGACAGAAGGCTGCCGCCGGAGAAGATCGGAGGGGGAAACGCTGCCGGAATCACCTCCGGAAGGCTCCTCCATCCCCCCTCCGGAGTCTCCATCAACACCAACGTCAAGACCAGCACCATCTCCATCACCATCTTCGTGATCCACTTCATCCCCCTCATAGTTTGAGATTGTTCGAACCCTAGCTATTGTTTAAGTGCTATTCTACCTGTGTATGATTGGCTACTTGTCATTGTTCGAGGGTGAGATTATATTTTCAGATTGTGTTGTACCACTTATGCCACTGAATATCATCATGTTCGCACGTTGTGAGTAGTTCCGTATGTTCCTGAGGGCATAGGATGAATTGGCAATGATTTATATATGACATGTGTTGGTATTTTGTCAAGAGTTTATCTTTTATGTGATTCTATGATGGTGTTGTGCGAACGTCGACTGCACAACACTTCACCTTTATGGGCTCATAGGAGAACACCGTAGTGTAATGAATTGATGGAGACTTGGGAGGACACGTAAACCTGAGACCGAGTCATGAAGTTATATTATGAGGGTATTAGTATCGGGGACCTTAGAGTGTAATGCTATGGTGGGACTTTATGTCTTAATAATTCTTGTGCAGTCATTTGCTTGGCCACATGATCCATCATAAGGGGTTGTAGTTTATTTATTTAGCTATACCTAATTATGGCTCCGTCCAAAGAGATTAAAATTGACAAGATATTCAACGTGTTGTTTAATAAATCTCTATGCCTAGCATCATCCATGCCGCCCTCGGGAACGTTTGCCACATATAAGTTACACATCACTTGAGCTTGTCCTTTGCCACATAAGAGGATTGGGCTTTCTCTCTTTGAGAGCTTTCACCTACTATCTGTTATCTGCTTGCAATTATACAACTGAAAATACCAAAAACTCTGCATCTTTTATTGTTTTATTTATCAATCTTACTAACCAATACCTTCAGCTCCTCGTGGGTTCGACAACCTTTTCTAATTGAAAGGTACTACAATTGATCTCCTGCACTTGGGAGCCATCAAGATACTTTTCTGGCGCCGTTGCCGGGGAGCGTAGCGCTATTGGTAAGAAGTTTGGTAAGGAAACTTGAAAGCTGTTTATCTCATTGTTACTATGGCATTTATGAATCGTGCCTCGCTGCATCTTGCTCTATATGAAAGTGCTTATGCCACTACTGCAAAGGTGGTTGAAACTACTGTGTCTGAGGTACCTAAAGTGGGATTTAAAATTCCCACTGGTCATGTTAAAAGAGTTATGAAAAATCCATTCACAGGGGATGGAATTAAGTCTGCATGTGAACACATAGAAACAATTGATGAAATATGTGGTTTATTTAGGCTTCCTGGTATTTCTGATGATCAAATAAAAAGGAAGCTATTATATTTGTCTTTATCTGGTAATGCTCGTGATTGGTACATGTCTTTGGATGAAGAAGTGAAAACTGATTGGAGTATTTTGAGGGAGGTTTTTCTTAAATATTTTACTCCCAAAGAAAGTACTAATATTTTGCAGGAAGAAGATGATGAACACATAAGCTTGGAAGAGGAAGAATGTGAAGAAGAGGATAAAAACCTAAGCTTGGGATGCCCATGCAATCTCAAGAAGATGCTGAAAAAGATGAACAACTGGAGAATGAAGAGTTGGATCCCCCAACTTCACCATCGACATATGATAGTAACACTCAAACTCAAAAACCTTTTGTTAGTAAACTTATTGATGATAATGAGGAGTGTTGCTTAAATGAGCTATATGATAATGCTTTAGATGATGATCCTATGCTTGTTGATAATCCTACACGTTTGGAAGTTGTTACTACTTTATGTGAGGATAAAAATGATATACTTGCTGTTTGTGACAATACTCTCACTCATGAGAGTCCTACATTGTTCCTGAATTCTCCTAATAACACCATAGAGGAGAAGTTTGCTTATGTTGAGAAATACTTATGTGGTTTGCAATTATCTCTAATTCCAAATATTTGTTGCAGCCATGATATTGAACTTGATATTTATCTTAACAACTATTTTGAAAGAGGGAAGCATGCTAATGAATTCCAACATAAATTTAATGATCCTCCTTATGTTCCCAAATTATCTAAGTTGGAAGATTATATTGGTTATATGGTTGAATACACTTCTACTACTTGCAACTATTATGAAAGAGGAGGTGATAAGAACCCTCTGTATCCTATTAATAATTATGGGCTGCAAGTAACTATTGTTAATATGCATTGGAAAACTTCTATTCATTGTGAATCATTCATATACAAAATGCCAATGCATAGGAAAAAAGTTAGACTTCGTTGTTATTACGTTGGTGTTTTGTGTTTCTCTCAACCAGGTTTCAACTTGACTATTATTTTGATCGGTTTGAGAGCACCATGGGACCCTGGTATTATGCATGGAACACTTCCCAAGGAAGAGGGGCACATCATTCAAGCTCCCTCATGAGCTTCATCTTCGATAAACAAGTAAGAAGCCTAGCTATATGGCTATAAAGAAAGCGCTTTGCGGGAGGCAACCCGGTTATTTTTGTGTGTGATTTTTCTTTGTGTCCTCTTGCTGTAACAAGAGATTTTGTGTCTAGTTAGGTTTCTGGAGTTTTTAATAAAGTGCCAAGTTTTACCCATTTTGGTCTTGAAAAGTTGCTTATAGCGTTCGGAGATTTTATTCCTGCACGAATCAGTGCACGGTATGATTTTTAATTCTTATTCCGTAACTCCGAATGAGCTCATATTTGAACTGTAGTTGCAACTTTTCATCCTCTGTATGCATGAATTTTTCGGAATTTTTCGAGAAAGTTTGGTAGGGTAGAAAAATACGTTTTGCTGCTGCTGTTTTTCTGGACAGATTCTGTCCCATTTTGTTTGATGCATGCTTTGAGCTTTTAAGTTGAATCTTTTTGATCCAATTGAGTTTATGAGTAGGCATACAACATTATACACTTTCTGGACATCTCATATGAATTTTTGTTCAAGGATTATATGCAGCAAGAAACATATTTGTTTATCACTATTAATGCACCCCACAGAAAAGAATGGGAGAAACGGTGTTTTGAAGTTTTTTCACAGGGATTGGAGGAGATGCACCAAGAGCTATCCAAGGATGGTGAAGACCATAAGCTTGGGGATGTGAAGACAACCCCGCTGGACCTACACACTCTCGGTTTGCACACGTCCAACTTCTGTTTTTCGATCGAAACACTTTATCGCATAAACTTGGAGCGTCTTTTTTTTGTTTTGTTTGAGTTTGAGAGACCACCACACTATCATTTATATATGGAGAGCTACTGGAAATATGGGTTGAAATATGTTGGATGCTTTTATAAGATTGGGAAAAGGGATGTTTGAGTTGATTTTTAATGATACATATAGTTGCATGATTCATGAGCTTGTTTATGAGTAATAGTTTGCAAATCCTTTTTGAAGAGCTATAACTTATTCATGTTTTGGTGCTGATTGTTATTTTACTTGGTTTAACATGGATTAGTTAGTTCTATGGACACTCATGCATGCATCTAGATGGTCAACTTTCTCCCTTTTGCTAGCCCAATTCCAACAAGTCAAAACTTGTTTCCAACACCTTCAACCAAAGTTATTCCAGTGAGTCCACCATATCTACCTACTAGCTATATGCTATTCCGAGTATGTTCATCATGATATTTGTGTTATCTATACCTCTGAATAAAATGATTATGTTATTGATTGCCATGGGAAAAGTTGGTTATATAGCTCTCACAACTTGATGCACATTTTACTATCATTGCAATAAATAAAACATGACCCATTGTGATTAAGATTATGATGCTAGTGGCTTGATAAATGTTCGAGGTTGGGAGTTAGCCCATATGTGCTGTCACATGCAAAGCTTTCAACATGCTCCTTCATCTCATTTAGTTGATATCATGTACTTTTGTTTATGGATGCCTATCATGGTGAAATGAGGTGGAAATGAAGAAGTTTAAATGAGTTTGTATAAATGGTTAGAGAGACGCCTGGGCCGCTAATCTAAGCCATGCATTATTCATGGTGGAAATTTACTTACATGCTATGGTGAATTATCTATGACACACCTTACATAAAAAGCTATTCCAATGGTAAATAAAAAGGGTGTTGAGGTTTTTCATCTTGTTTGTTTGTCTTGTCATTTTGATATGGGCTTGTTCCATATCCTGGGACAAGAGGTACCCCAGTTGACGCTCTTGATGATACTATTATTACTTACAATGATATATAACTTGAACTTGCTTTGTTTCCTAAGTTGAGTAATCATGGTGTAGGTACTTGTATTCAAGGGGCATGAGACATCCAACCTTTACTTTGTCAAGCACACTACTCATATTTGCTTCACATTAAACTATAATCATTCAAGATGCTATGATAGGGGAATGAGAGCTTGACACCAAGTATTACCACATTGCAATCATTAACTTAAGTAGGAGAGTTTGGAGGTTAGATGAAACTTATGCATGCTTTACCTCTACTCACTTATTCATCTTTCCAAAGTGTCCACCAAACATATTCAGATTTTCATCATCACTCTATGGACCACATGTATGCAAAAGTAAGAATGTCCATATTACTTGCTTCTATGTTATACTTTGTGAACTATCAATGAACATCCTTGTCTTGAATACTTGATATCACTTCATAAACTATCTTGCATATTGCTACTCCTTTGAAGAATGAATCATTTGACTATATGTAGCAATAGTAATCATCTTTGATATTCATTGTTAAGTATTAAATTGCAAAGTCCATGTTAGTTTTATCATCTTCATACTCGAGGACGAGCATGGATTAAGCTTGGGGATGTTGATGCATGTAAAATGCATACATGAACTTTGCACTTTAATTGCTTATATTCCAATCATATTTGCATCATATAAGGGTTATATCAATGTTTATAATGATTTTGGGAATATTTCATAGTTTTCCCATTTATTTGGAATTAACCTGTTTTTCCAGAAAACGTCTTTTTTAGTGTTTCAGACTTTCCGGGAGCTTCGGGACTCCAAAAAGGGCAAGGCCAAAGAGCACGGTTCAGAATTTTCGAGACGAACGCAATGGGCTTAAATTGAAGACCAGAAGCCCAACAGGCTGGAAATGGGAGGGTCCCACGCGGCCTAAATACATGGCCGTGTGGGCCCAGCTCGTTTCCCCTCGGAGCTCCGTGGCCGTCGATCTTTCGTCCACCGACTCCGTCTTGACCTAAAAACGCCTATAAAAAAGGTCCCCTGGCGTTTCGCGAAAGGAGGCGGCGGAGAAACACGAAACACACGAAACAGAAGACAGAAGGCTGCCGCCGGAGAAGATCGAGGGGGGAAACGCTGCCGGAATCACCTCCGGAAGGCTCCTCCATCCCCCCTCCGGAGTCTCCATCAACACCAACGTCAAGACCAGCACCATCTCCATCACCATCTTCGTGATCCACTTCATCCCCCTCATAGTTTGAGATTGTTCGAACCCTAGCTATTGTTTAAGTGCTATTCTACCTGTGTATGATTGGCTACTTGTCATTGTTCGAGGGTGAGATTATATTTTCAGATTGTGTTGTACCACTTATGCCACTGAATATCATCATGTTCGCACGTTGTGAGTAGTTCCCGTATGTTCCTGAGGGCATAGGATGAATTGGCAATGATTTATATATGACATGTGTTGGTATTTTGTCAAGAGTTTATCTTTTATGTGATTCTATGATGGTGTTGTGCGAACGTCGACTGCACAACACTTCACCTTATGGGCTCATAGGAGAACACCGTAGTGTAATGAATTGAGGAGACTTGGGAGGACACGTAAACCTGAGACCGAGTCATGAAGTTATATTATGAGGGTATTAGTATCGGGGACCTTAGAGTGTAATGCTATGGTGGGACTTATGTCTTAATAATTCTTGTGCAGTCATTTACTTGGCCACATGATCCATCATAAGGGGTTGTAGTTTATTTATTTAGCTATACCTAATTATGGCTCCGTCCAAAGAGATTAAAACTTGACAAGATATTCAACGTGTTGTTTAATAAATCTCTATGCCTAGCATCATCCATGCCGCCCTCGGGAACGTTTGCCACATATAAGTTACACATCACTTGAGCTTGTCCTTTGCCACATAAGAGGATTGGGCTTTCTCTCTTTGAGAGCTTTCACTTGCTACTATCTGTTATCTGCTTGCAATTATACAACTGAAAATACCAAAAACATCTGCATCTTTTATTGTTTTATTTATCAATCTTACTAACCAATACCTTCAGCTCCTCGTGGGTTCGACAACCTTTTCTAATTGAAAGGTACTACAATTGATTTCCTGCACTTGGGAGCCATCAGCTACTACTAAACTAAACTAACAAAAACTAAACTAAATAGTGACTAACTACTACTGAGCTAAACTAATAAAAACAACTGAACTAACTACTTACTAATCCTAAGCAGCAACTAAACTAACCAGTGACTAACTACTAACTAACCCTAAGCAACTAGCCCTAACCGTAGCAGGGGGTGGCAGCGGCCCGGGAGTGGTGACGGTGGGGGTGGCAGCGGACCGAGCAGTCGGAGGTGGAGCAGAGGAGGCCGGCTGGGGTCAGAGCGGCAGCTGGAGCTGCGAGTCGGAGGTGGAGAAGAGGAGGCTGAGTCGAGGTGGAGTAGAGGAGGCCAAGGGTGCCGGAGCAGGAGCCGCGTCGAGGTGGACGAGAAGAGGCCGAGGGTGGTGGCGGCGGAGGGTGGCAGCGGCGACAGATCCAGGGGCCCCGGGAGTTGTGGCGGCAGGGGGTGGCAGCGGCCCGGGAGTGTGGCGGCAGGGGTGGCAGCGGACCGAGCGAGCTGGCGGCGGCAGCGGAGGGAGCGGGCGGTGGGGGTGGCGTGGGTGGGAGTGGTGGCGGTGGCGGCGAACGGCGGTGTGGTGCGGCGAACGGCGAATTGGGAAAGTGTGCGTTTCGAGAGCCAAAATTTCCCTTAAGTCCCCGCCGTTTCTTTGCCGAGTGGGCTTCTTCGCCGAGTGTCCCACTCGGCAAACACCATTTATTATTTTAACATTTCATTTTATATTATTCTTTTTGTTAGTTAATTTTTGCTCTTGAAACCTCCCACCACACTCTAACACATATGATATGGCACCACCTAGTTTTTGGTGTGGTTCCGACGCTCCGGGGCCTTGGTTCCATCGAAACTCCCCCACAGTTAACCGGAAGTCAACCGTGTCGTCTACCCCTTCCACGGGCGTCGAAAGGGGGTAGCTCCGAAGACTTTTCTCCTTGGTTGTGTTTGGTTAGGTCATATGAACATTTGAAACCCAGTTTGGCCCCATGTTTTCACATGATTCCACCTGTTGCACCCGAAATGGGAGTTTCCACCTAGAAGAGCTGAACCTTCGAAGGGGATAAGTGTGGTGTGTGAAGCCGGTCACACCTCGGAGTCTCATGTTTGCTCTTTAAACCTCCCACCACACTCTAACACATATGATATGGCACCACCTAGTTTTTGGTGTGGTTCCGACGCTCCAGGGCCTCGGTTCCGTCGAAACCCCCCCACAGTTGACCGGAAGTCAACCGTGTCATCTGCCCCTTCCATGGGCGTCGAAAGGGGGTAGCTACAAGGATTTTTCTCCTTGGTTGTGTTTGGTTAGTTCATATGAACATAATTAACCTGATTTGGCCCCATGTTTTCACATGATTCCACCCGTTGCACCCGAAATGGGAGTTTCCGCATAGAAGAGCATAACCTTCGAGGGGGATAAGTGCGGTTTGTGAAGAGTGTCACACCTCGGAGTCCCGAGATGTCTCTAACAACCTCCCACCACACTCTCATGCATATTATGTGACACCACCTATGTTTTGGTGTGGTTCCGACACCCCGAAGCCCCCGCCTCCGCCGAAACCCACCCACAGTTGACCAGAAGTCAACTGTGTCGTCTACCCCTTCCACGGGCGTCGAAAGGGGGTAGCTACAAGGACTTTTCTCCTTGGTTGTGTTTGGTTAGGTCATATGAACATAATTAACCTGATTTGGCCCATGTTTTCACATGATTCCATCCGTTGCACCCGAAATGGGGGTTTCCGCATAGAAGAGCATAACCTTCGAGGGGGATAAGTGCGGTTTGTGAAGAGTGTCACACCTCGGAGTCCCGAGATGTCTCTAACAACATCCCACCACACTCTCATGCATATTATGTGACACCACCTACGTTTTGGTGTGGTTCCGACACCCCGAAGCCCCCGCCTCAGTCGAAACCCACCCACAGTTGACCAGAAGTCAACCGTATCGTCTATCCCTTCCATGGGCGTCGAAAGGGGGTAGCTACAAGGACTTTTATACTTGGTTGTGTTTGGTTAGGTCATATGAGCATAATTAACCGGATTTGGGCTCATGTTATCACGTATTTAATACCGAGAGGGAAAAGTGCAGTGTGTGTGAAGTCGGTCACACGTATCTCGTTGTCTTGTGATATCACATGTGAGTTTTCTTTTCTTTTCCCTTAATTAATTGCCTTACTGCAGGTGATTCACGCGTCGTAGGTGGCTGTCGGTGGAGTGGATAAGATCACATATTCCGGGTATGTGGTGACAAGAATACATTTAATTAAGAAAACACACACATTTAATATCGAAGATATATTTGATTTAACGTTAACACATAACGAGCACATTCCGGAACCGCCGATACATAATTGACTAACAAACAAATAAACATGTAGAACAAATTACAACAATCACGAACAACTAACAAATTAATTAAAACCTACGATCTTCTCATCAAATATCTTCTCCTCCGGCCGATCCCATGGCAGATGGACCTCCGAAGAAGTGACCTCCCGTCCTGAAGAACGGACCCGGGTCGACGACCTGCTCCACATGGATTCGGATAGTATGAACCAGTGATGGTTTTGTCGTGGTTGGTAGGGGGCGTCAAACTCAGACAGTGGAAGCTCAGGCTCTGGCACCTCCACATCGTAGACGGTAGGAATTTCTGATGGATTCTTCATCCACGCCATCACACTCAGGTACCAGCTGTCCACCGGCTTGAGCATTTCCACAAGCTGCCCACCTAGCCTGTTGATGAACTGGTTCACGCCTTGGGGCTCCCACACCTCCCGTGGGAACCTCTCAAACCTCAGCTTCGTTAAGTACGACAGCTCCGATGGCCGCCATCCGTGCCCACGATGCCAGCGGCTCATCGTGAGCGTCTCCCCGTTGACAGCGATGCCGGGGGAGGCATGGAGGACGCGAGTGCAGTCCTCGCTGAAGCGGAAGCGCACGAAGAAGTCGAATGGCGGCGCGCAAACCTCCACCTTGACGTTGCGGCGGTTCACACCGCACTGCACCACCACAGCCCCCACGACCGTCTCCGGCGACACCGGTGGTCGGCTACCTCCGACCGTCGCCATCAGTGCACGCCCGCTCCACTTCTCCTCCAGCTTGACCATGCCGGGAGTGCGAGACAACACACAATGCCCGCGCTCGGAGTCTTCAAGCCCACTCTACATCCTTCTCCTGAAACTATCTACGACGGGGTAAATATTGCAATGGGCGAATTTGTGTGTAAAAGATCAGTGGGGGGGGGGGGGGGGGATCTTTTATAGCCTTCCCACCAGCTATCCCGCCCAAAATTTCCCGCCAAAAAAAAACCCGTCAAAATTTCCCGCCGAAAATTTTACCACCAAAAAATTTACCTAAAATTAATCCGGATGAAAAACAAGTTGTGTTGAATACCTAAATATAGCTGAAACAAAACACACGGTTTCTCCTAGCTATAGCCCTACACTGATTCACGGTCGAATGTCGTTGCATTCAGTTTAGGGCATAGCTAGAGACCCGAATGTTTTGTGTTTGAGCACAAGGTAGAATGAGTGAGTAACCTGTCTGAGAGGTGGACTATTTATAGGGAAACAAAACAGACGGTTTCCCTAGCTATAGCCCTACACTGATTCACGGTCGAATGTTGTTGCATTCAGTGTAGGGCATAGCTAGGGAACCCGAATGTTTTGTGTTTGAGAACAAGCTAGAATGAGTGAGTAAGCTAGCTGAGAGGTGCAGTATTTATAGGCGTCGTTAGGGTTCAGAACCTGGCGCCAAAACAAAACGCGCCGGAGAGGGAAAAGAGCGGGAAAAGTGTACATTTCGCCGAGACAAACACTCGGCGACGCGCTTCTCTCGGCGAAGAATTGGCGCGTACTGAAATTTCTTCTCCCGCCCAGCAAGTTTGCTGAGAGGACATACACGGCGAAGCACACCACCCGGCGAAGAAATGGCACGGAACGAATATTTCCTTCCCGCCCACCAAATTTGCCGAGACGAGATCTCGGCGCAAAAGGTCACCGGCGAAGAAATGGCGCGGAACGAAATTTTGTTTCCCGCCCATGTCTTTGCGGAGTGTCCTCCACCGACAAACTCGGTGAAACGGCGAGGCAAACCAAATTTTTTCCGCGCCATTTCTTCGCCGAGTGCCAGCCATATCAAAAGTTTCGCGCGCACTTGTTACGGAGTGCAGATGTCGGCGAAGAAAAGGCATCCCATCTTTGCCGGCTGTGGCACTCGGCGAAATTCATGCATCGCTGCGTAAATGTGGGTCCCAATGGCAGGTGCCACGTGGTCGTCCGTTTCGCCGAGATCTCAGTATTGCCGAGTGTTTTCTGTGATGTTCGCCGAGAAGATGTTCGTCGCCGAGTGCTTTATCCACGCAGTGCCGGCGAACGTGCTGTTTGCCGAGTGTTCTCCTGTTCGCCGAGTTTCGTCTGCGCGGTGTCGGCTTAGAAGCCCTTCGCCGAGTCCGCCCGACATTTTGCACTCGGCAAAGCCGAGACCACTCGGCAGAGAGGGATTTTCCCGTAGTGATTCTAGCGGATTCACAATCCCAACAAACAAAACCTATCTACCGGACGACCCAGCTGAAATTCGATCAGGGGTCCTTTTTCCAGTGGCGATCTTTGGTATCCTCGGCCGGCACAAGATGTGGCGATCCTTCCTCGCCCAATCTCCGCCGCTCCTCTCCCGTCTTCTTCGTCCTATCCGGCGTCCCTGCGCAAGGTCATACAGCAACGGCGCTGCGAGCGGCCAGCTGAAATTCGATCAGGGGTCCTTTTTCCGTTCTATCGTCGTCACCACCGGTTCGCTCTGCGACGACAGGGAAAGCAGCAAGTGTCTGACCCTTGTCTATGACACCAAGACGAGGAAGCAGGACATTCAGGCGTTCGTTCCGGACGGGCTTACAGGGTGCTACGACGCCTTGGCTGCCGGGAACAAGCTGTACGCGTGCTGTCCTCATAGGCTACCACTCTACTACCTCCGCGATGCACGGGCACATCCTGAATCTGACGATGACGACGACGACAGGGATGAATCTGAATCTAGTGCTGAACTCGATGACAGTGACGAGGAGGATGACGTGGAAACACTGAGGGAGGAAAGGGAGGAACGATGGACTTGGAAGAGGAGCCCTATGTCGATTCCCTGCGGCGCTGGTAGTGCAGCCTCCGTCAAAGAACACACCTTCTATAGTGCTGGTTGGGCTGTGCATCCAGATGAGCGCACCATCTTCCTCTCAACTTTGGACCAACATCGCCCAAAGAAGGAGATGTGGAGCACCTTTTCCATGGACTCCGATCAGCCCGGCGGTGGCGAGTGGGCACGCCTAGGCGACTGGAAGCTGCCGTTCGACGGCAAGGGGCACTACGACAGTGAGCTGGATGCATGGGTCACGTTCACGCATTCGGAAGGCACGGACGGTTTTCATCTCTGCTCCTGTGACTTGCCGGGTACCGGCGGCAACCCCACGCCACAGCCGGCCTGGAGGCTTTGCAAGGAGCAGCTGACGTTCATGCAGGCACCGCTCAGCGCCATGTGTCGCACGCTCGTCCATGTAGGACCTGGAAGGTTCTGCCTCGTCGAGCTCGCGCCATACATCAGATTCAATGATCGGCGGTGCTTGGACGTCGACAAAGATCTTCTTCAAGTAACAATGTTCCGTGCCAGTTATGGCGAGAATGGCGAGCTCATGGCCACTCCGCTTCGACCAGGTCGACTGTACCTAATATCCGGTTATGATCCTATTTCTATTGCTCAGCCTCCTGCATTTTGGATGTGAGCTGGGATTGCAAAACACTTTGATGAACAGTCTATTTTACCTAATTAACTTCGATTAGTTACGGTGGGGAGCTTAGCTTCGGTGCAGCAGGGAGTAGAAAGTACATAGGACAATATGCTGGGTAGTACTATATGCAGCTCTTTTTTGTTCGACAAAATTACTTAGTAATGTGTGTTTTTCCTTTTGCATTCAACTGTGGTACGTGTTAAGTCGCAACGGATGTGATGAAGACTGATCACTGTTCGTTTGCTTGTACCAGTCCAGATAGCACAACAGGTGAATAGCACAAGATGAGATAAACCGCCGGCGGTGCTTGAGTGCAGTACCAAATTACATATTATCATTCGGTCATTCCTAGTGCGTTTCGAATTCCTACCTTCTGTTGCCTCCGTCGAACCATGCGAGATGAGGTATTATTAATTGGTGATGTCTCTTGGCCAATGATCAGTCGCCTCAGTGTCCTGTTAGGACTTTCTTAGACTCCATTCAGTTCTATTTCTAGGCTGAGTGTATTCTGACAATGTATTGGCATTTACCTGCCCTCCTCCCAATCGAACAGGAATCGCGCTCAAATCCATATATAAAAGATAGCTACCACCCTGCTATTTCTCAGGTTTGGCTAACCCTGGCTCATTTAAGAAAGAACTGTAGTTGCCGACGGCTTCCTCATTGTCGTCGGCTTTTTATCGGGACCATCGGCATATAGGCTCTATGACTAGGGCATTTACAAAGTCGTCCACAACCAGGACTTTTCCCGACGGTTTTTCTGACCGGATGTCGGCAGACGTAAGGCCATAGGCAAAAAAAGTTTGGCCGACGGTGGTCGTCGGAAAATTGGACCGGCCGTTTGGATTCCATCTGACGATGCTACTACTATGCCGATGGCTATGAACAGGGCCGTCAGCATATAAATTGTTTATTTTTTGAATGCTCCTCTCAATTAAATAAATCAAAAAATAGTAAAACATTTAAAGAAAATCTGAAACAAATTGGTGATGAACATATACTAAGGGTTTACATACGTGCAAATTTTCGTGGTTAAATAACATTTGTGGTTCTCTACACACAAAAAACAAATATGTTGCCAAAATGAGTTTTTTTTTTAGAAAAATACCGTAGGCACGTGCCTTGGCTCTACCAAAAAAAACCTAGCTACATCGCCCATCCGTCAGTGAGGTTCCTTAGGTGGCACGAGCAGCAGGCACACTCGATGGATGTTGGCTGATGGTTTTAGGCGGATTTCATGGTAGACGAGGTTTACAACGACATGTGGTTCATCATTCAAGGTGCGAGTTGTGGTCGGCTGTCTCGTGGTCTCCACACTATTATTGAAATGTCGTGTGTTGTAACTCACCGAAACCAAGTTTTGATTTTAGTGGTGTCTTCTATCACGTGAAAGTATTTTCCACTTATCTCACATTTTGTATTAACTTCTTTTGTTTTTGATGTTGACATTTGCTTTCCTCTCTCTAATATTTCAAGTGATTCCATGTATAGCTAATTCAACCCTTGAAACCTTCTTGTGGGTTTTCTCCTCAAAACCCTAAAGTCTTTATATTGCGAAATACATACCCTAATATTCCATGTATAGCTATGAACATGGCCGTCAGCATATAAATTGTTTATTTTTTGAATGCTCCTCGCAATTAAATAAATCAAAAAATAGTAAAACATTTAAAGAAAATCTGAAACAAATTGGTGATGAACATATACTAAGGGTTTACATACGTACAAAATTCCGTGGTTAAATAACATTTGTGGTTCTCTACACACAAAAAAACAAATATGTTGCCAAAATGAGATTTAAAAAAAAAAAATTACCGTAGGCACGTGCCTTGGCTCTACCAAAAAAACATAGCTACATCGCCCATCCGTCAGTGAGGTTCCTTAGGTGGCATGGGCAGCAGGCACACTCGATGGATGTTGGCTGATGGTTTTAGGCGGATTTCATGGTAGACGAGATTTACAACGACATGTGGTTCATCATTCAAGGTGCGAGTTGTGGTCGGCTGTCTCGTGGCCTCCACACTATTAGTGAAATGTCTTGTGTGTTGTAACTCACCGAAACCAAGTTTTGATTTTAGTGGTGTCTTCTATCACGTGAAAATATTTTCCACTTATCTCACATTTTGTATTAACTTCTTTTGTGTTTGATGTTGACATTTGCTTTCCTCTCTCTAATATTTCAAGCCCTTGAAACCTTCTTGTGGGTTTTCTCCTCAAAACCCTAAAGTCTTTATATTGCGAAATACATACCCTAATATTCCACTCACCAAAGAAACCCTCATTTTTCTAGCTTGGAAAGTTCCACAGGAACCCTGAGATTAATTTATAGATATATAGCCCACCCATGCATAAAATATATTGCATAGTCCAATGCAATATTTTCAAAATAAAAATAGTTCTTTGAAATTCCTTTATTGATCGATGAAATTGTTTCTCAACCCATGCCTCTCCTAAAATCCTCATGAAATCATGACATGGTTAATATCTACTGCCCTAATTTTGGTAAATTTATTTGAGCAACCTATATACATGACAGCGAGATCATCACCAGGGCCCAAGATCATGGGAAGGCCCAACAAGCCCAAGGGGAACCAAGTCAACGATATGGCTAAACAGGCCCAGGGGAGGCCCATGTCAAGTACAAGGTTGACAACTTGACGAAGAGAAAATCCTCCGTATGTCTCTCTTATTTCAACACCTCGAAGCGCCACCTGGAAGATGGGCTCCGAAGTGTCACCTTGTTGTCGACTACTCCAACTGTCGCCATAAAGACAAGCATTATCAAGAATTCGAGGCAGACGTCAGTCGGTGTCACTACCTATTAACACGCCAATTATTATTGTAGTCATAGCAAGTTATACCCACTATTATCACCATCATTGTAACATGGTCATGCCACCCTATATAAGAAATGGTCCGAGATTTATCTAAGGAGATCATGATCACACACTCATTCTGAAACACACAATACAATACAAGCATGAGTAGGTACTTACCTCCACCATGAGGGGCCAAACATGGGTAACTTTGTGTCTATCTTGTACCTTGATTTTAACAACAACCTTCCTCACCATTCGTTTGTTGCGATAGCATACCTTATGGCTACAACACTCGAGTTTTCCTCGATATATATGTGGCGCCCACTGTGGGGCATGCTAATGGTACATGCATTTTATATAATCTATTTTATGTCATATAGTGATAGATATCAATTTTATTTCCATCAACTTGCATTATAGAGTTGTGTGGACGATGGAGAGGCCATAGCATGCTCCCCTTTTCGGAATAAATATGCATTATTTATATGTTGGACAGGACTACAGAGCGGCGCCGTTCATTTGCATCCCGTAGCGGCTGTTGGCATGCATGCATGTAATTAATTATTATCAAATTTAATTACTCCCTCACACTCAAGTGCATGCATTTAATTAGTGCTTAAGTGGAGCCACTCGCACTCCTCTCTCTCCCATGCATGCGCCCATGCATGGGACGCTAATGTCATTCAAGATTCTCTTGATTTCAAACTTTAAAAACTTTTATCTCACAAATCATAGATCCAATTAAAAATCTGCTTTCACCGTTGTCTTAGTCGCGACGAGATCTATGAAACTAGATCTCATGTTGCTATGTTTTGATAACTTTTTATATTGTGTTTAGTTACCAGATTATTATCACTAACTTATCAGATTATGTTAACTTGGTTATCAGGTTTTTTATACGTCATTCCATATCAACTTATCAATCTCAGGCTATATGATACTACTTTGTGTGGACTGATATCATCTTTTATGTCTTGAAAAATGTTGGAACTCTTACTCTCTAGCAGTGCATATTACTGTAAATGTCCAAAAATTTATCTGATAACCATGAACAATTATTGTGGTAACTATTCGTTGATAATTTGATAGCTATAGTAGATAACCTGGTAACTAGTGCGAACAAATAAATTCCGTCGAAACATATTAACATGTGATCTAGTTTTGAAGCCCCCGTCGAGACGGTTTTAGCAGTGCAAACAGATCATTAATCGGAATAACGGTTTAGAAGATAAATCATTTTAAAATTTAGAATTAGCAATTAATGCGATGATGTCACCCATGAGGTGGCAGACTACATGCGTGCAGGTGCTATCAATTAGCCGCCGCATGCCAATCGTTCTGTGCGGCGCCTCTCTCTAGCTTTTCCCTTATATGTTTTATATGATTTTAAGTATGGAGGCTGATTACCTTCCATTAGTGTTTTTAACTTTGGAGAGCTACATGACTCGAAAAAGACAAAGTCAAACTGCCGGTTTTCAAATTTTGAGAAAGATCTAACAAGCCAATACACATAAGTCGATGTGGCTTGGGGGCTGATAAACTCTGTCACTATCTGATGGTTTCAATGAAATCGGGGAACCCTTTTATCTAAAAAAGATCTAACAAGCCAAAATAAACCCCATGGGCTCAAGCAAATGAAAGTTAGGGCCCCAATGGCTCAAAGAATCGTCGTGTAAAAACATTCGAATTGAACAGATATATGTATGTATTGCAGTTATTGTGTAAACATTTGGCCTTAGTCATGATTTCAGTTATCGCCAAACATGAAAAAGTTGGGAGATGAAGAAGACATTATTTTGGAAGAAAAAATAGGAGACTTACTAATTGACAACAGCTAACAAATTACCAAATCCGTTGGTGTGCATCATATTCTTACGAGGAACGTGGGATTTGTTTTCTACCTAGTGCAAAAAAAAAATCATCTGAGAATACTATCCAAGTGCTAAATTATCCAGTGTGATCCGGTGCCTAGCCTTACCGTCGCTGCCACTCGGGTCCCACATAGCAGATCCCAGCCCAAAAGCTGGATGAGCCGAACCAGGTAGTAGCAACGCATCGCCCACCCAAACCAAAACCTCGCTGCCATGATCCTCCCTCCTCGTGTACAGCTAAACTGAAAAGGAAACGAAGAAGGAAAGCGGGGCTCACCGTCACCGGCTCAGCCTCAGCAGCAGGGACGACGCCAACTCGGATTGGATTCCGACTTCGACTAGGGCTGCGACCGGAGCCCATATAGGCACACTCGCCGTGCTCTTTTCGAACCCGATCTCTAACCTGCTCTATTCGATTTGATGAACGCGACGATGTCCCAAAAGAAAGGAAAACAGCCGTTGACGTTGCCGTCGCCGCCAGCGAGCACCTCCAGCGCCGAGATGGCTCTAGAGGACCTTACCAATACCCAAGCGCCGGCGCTGCCTCCGGGCGTCTACTTCAGCCCGACGAAGCCGGAGAGCGTGCTCACCTACCTCGACCGGTGGATCACCGGGCACGCCATGCCGGACGCGGAGGGGTGGGTCAACGAGCACGACGTGTACGGCGAACACCCCGACGTGCTGGCGCGCAAGTACCGGCCGGCCAGCACCCGCAGCTCCGAGCCCAGCTGGTGGTTCCTCTGCCACTGCAAGCTGCAGCCCACGCGCGGCCGCGCGAGGGCCGGCGCCGCCAACCGCGCCGAGCGCCAAGTCGCCACGGTGGGCTACTGGAAGCTGGAGCAGACCAGCAAGGAGGTGAAATGCGAGGTGAGCGGCCGGAGGCTCGGCTTCTTGCGCAACTTCGGGTTCTACCTCCATGGCAAGCACGAGAGGCCCAAGACGCTGTGGCTCATGGAGGAGTACACCAGCGTGCTCTGCCCGGAGGATGGCGTCGCCCGCGACGACGGCAAGAAAGTTCTGCCGGCGCTCCACAGGTTGTACTTCACAACACGCGATCCTGACAAGGAGAAGAATAACAAGAAGAGAAAGAGATGCTGGGGTGATGATGGGGAGAACGGCGGCGGCGCGCCCATGAGGCCTGACCGGGTGGTGGTTCCGGCGGCTTACTTTGACGCCATCGCGGCGTTGCTGCCGCCGTCGAGCCTTCGTGGTGTCGCCCAGGAGCAGACAACGGACGCCCAAGAGTCATCGCCGCCGCCTCCACCACTGCCGGCCGTTTTCGATCCTTACCAAGTCTCTGACGCATCGTCCGAGGATGATCAGGCCATGAACGTACACGAGATGAACGCCATGCCCGAGGTGGGGCAGGGCAACGCCGACGACCGCGAGTCTGCTCAGCAGCGTGATCTCCTTACGGCGAATGAGGGTATCACGGCGTGGCAGATGATGGGCAGAGATGATGTTTTCGCGGACTCCTCTTGGATCGACGAACACTACGTGAAGTCTGAGTGAATCGACCAGGACGTTCTTTAATTACTTTGTGTTTTGGGGCGATTTGGTACGGTTAATTATTCTTGTGGTGGCCATATTGGATGGAAGTGTTTGTGTGTTCAATTGATTTGTTGCAGCTAACTCAACCATTGCAAGCAGGAGATAAGCTGGGTTGGGTTTTATTCTTTGATGATTGTCCAAGAATGTAACCTCGTATGATACATTATGTATCCATGTTTTGTGATTATTAAACTGTGAATAGGATGTTTTATATGATGTTTGAGTAAGGTTTTTATTCCTGCAATTTACTCTTGTGGAGCATGCTCATTCTGGTCTATAAATCACACATTATGGGCATCCATTAAGATGATACACTTCATGCAGTATCAAGTCCCTTGTACTACGGATTAAAAAGAAGTCCCTTGTACTATGTTTTTCATGAGAAGTGTAGGCAGCAATACCAGGTATGACAGTGCAAAGTTGCAACTAGATGTCACCAACAAGCCAAAGCGGGAAGCAGGTACATGAGCCATACATATACCAAAGCATCAGTCTAGGTAAGTACCAAGAGATGAGTAAACCAAGCTGCTCCGGACTCATCGAGGTCCACGAGCACCAACAAAAAGGCTAGAGTATGATTCAACCAGGTCACATCCCAGTTCTCAAGTAAGTGAACAGTCTAGATATCAAAATATCCTTTCATGTTTCATTCTACTATATATAAAAGATGGTGGGATCCGCTGCGTTTCCAGCCCTCCACGTCGCGGGATCACCACAGCCGTCCGATCCGCGAAATCGACGGCCGAGATGCGCCCACGTCACCCAAAACCACCCTTACTGTAGCTGCGAATTTTGACCAACCACAGGCCGCCACGTCGCCCCCGGTCGCCCCCGTCGCAGACGGTAACCCTCCTGCACGATTTTTGGCGCGCACATTTTGCAGAAAACCCCCGCGGAAGGACCTCAACGAAATTGATAAAACGTCGAGGTTTTTTATGCAAAAACATCCACGGCTCTCTCCTCCTCCACGCGCGCCGCCGTGGTCGCCGCGGCCGCCGGCACGCCATCCCGCTGCTCCGCCGCTCCCCCGCCAAATCGCCGGCCGCGAGGAAGTTCGCCGTCGCCGCCTCCATCTCCTCCCCAAAGATCGGACGCCGGAACGTCGCCAGGCCGCCGGAATCGCCTCCGCCGCGCCGCCGCCTTCCGCCGCTTCTGCGAGTCGCCGGCGCCGCTCCGGTGACCCAAAACGGGCGGCGCCGCCACCAACGGGTCGAGCGCAGCGACGCGCGTCGTTCGCGCCCGCGCCCGCGTGCCGGAACGCGGCGGCGCGCTGCCGGCGAGCCCACGGCCGCCGCGGGCGAGTGGAGCTAGGGTTCCCCACTGTGACGTCAGCACGACGTCACAGTGGGCCCACCCTGTCAGTTTTCCATTTTTTTTAAAAAAAGGCCAAAATTTGATTAAAATTTGAAAAATCATAACTTATTCATTTTAAATCAGAAAAATAAGAATAATATATCAAAATTTTCATAAAAATGCAACCTTTATTTTAATGCCATAATCATAACCTTCCTTTTTTTAAAAAAAAGGCCAAAATTTGATTAAAATTTGAAAAATCATAACTTATTCATTTTAAATCAAAAAATAAGAATAATATATCAAAAATTTCATAAAAATGCAACCTTTCTTTTAATGCCATAATCATACCCTTCCTTTTTTTATAACTCAGAAAATTCAAAAAAAAAATAAAAACATCTTCAAATCGATTCAAAGCAATTTCTAAAAAATAAAACAGAACAAAAAACAGCATTTCAAGCACATTGGGAACTTTCAAAAATTATTTCCAAGATTAGAAAATTCAAATAATACATAAGTCCCCCTTAATAGATTTCGAAAAAAAGAGAAGTGTTAGAAACTTTAAACTTATTGACTATAATAATGCAAAACATACATACAAAATGCATAAACAAAAAAAACAAATTATTTTTGGTAAGTTCTAACATAAAATTCAAAAATTCACAAAATCAAATTCTTCAAATTTATGAAACACACAATGCACCCCATATGTAAAAAAAAAAAATCACAACAAAATTATTTCCCACAAAAAAATTCTCTCCAAAATATTCATTTCCTACCTACATTCCAACATAGATTTCAAAAACTCAACAATAACTAAGAACTTTAATTTAATAATTAGAACTATGCAAACCTTGCATAAAACTAAAATGCAACCAAAAAAAAAAACGAATAATTCTTCCTCCAAAAAAAAAATAACCACAGGTTCCAATTAGTTCCAAGATAGATTCCAAACAAAATTGTTAGATTTTTAAACAACAAATATCCCCCCTCCCCCCCAATAAAATGTAACGCATTTTCTGTAAGTTCAAAACAATTTAGACACACGATTTGTTACAAATATTTATAGGAAATAAAAATTAAAATTCCCTTAATTATAGAGTACATTTTAAAAATTCTCACAATAATACATTCCCTTTGATTACGATGGCAAACAAAAAAATACAACAGCATAGAACTATATTTTATGAGAGAAACAACCACAATTTTAAAATACTTTATGCAAACAATATGTAAACAACTATAAATAAAATATTGAAATTTAAAAAATAGCAATTACAAAAAATACTGATATTCAAACAAAGATAAGTAATACACACAACATACATATCTTCCACCATGCAATTCAAAATAACAATTATACAAAAAAATTAGGACTCAAACAAAAAAACAAAATTTTCAAATCTACATTCCAAAATAATGCAAACAATATGACAAAATTTCCTAACTTTAACAAATTCTCAAACTTACCACACAAAAGCTATACTATACATCCTCTAATTATGAAACTCAAACAAAAATTCCAGCAACATACAAACATATATAAGCCATTTCGATTTTCTAAACGTTTGACGGTACCGTATATCATATAAAGGCACTCAAAAAAATACTACCTATTTCAAAGTGTTTCCTTAAAAAAAAAACACATTCGAAATAAATGTTCAAAGAAATGCAACACATTTGAACATTCCGAATTGCTAGAAAATTTAAAGCACTTTAAAATATAACTGATTAAACGCATTACCCTAACCATGTAGTCGAAACAAATGGTTATGATATACTTCAAATATATCTAGACATCCCAATTTTCTAAATATCTGAAAACAATCAATATGACAAATTGCTTCTTCTACGATAAAATATATCATATCTCTCACAAAAAAAAATACATGCATCACATTTCTAAAACTCAATTTGCTATAAAAAAAAGGAAAACTCTAAAATATAAATACTTCACATACTATCTCACACAGCCTTTAAAAAAGAAAACTAACACATTTGAAGTAGACGTTAAAAAAATGCAACACATTCGAACATTTTAAATCGCTAGAAAATTAAAAACACTCTAAAATAAATCTCAAAAAATTGCATTCACTCTAATTACAAAGTTAACACAAATTTTATGTTATATTTCAAAAGTATGCAAGCATCCTCATTTTTATAAGAAATAAAAATACTCGATATAACAAATTGCTCCTTCTACGATAAAATATTAGTATCACAATTCTCACAAAGAAAAGAAAAACAATACATGCGAATTGTAAAATTGTTACAGAATTAAAAACATTCTAAAATATATCTCACAAATTGCACTTACCTTCATTATGAAGTTAAACCAAAAGCAACACATTTAAGCATTAAAAATTGTTAAAAAAAACCAACACATTTAAGCAACCAGGTATATAGAGTTAACTTATAAATTTATTTAAAATGAAAACATATTTGACAAATTTGCCAAATATTTCAAGATACTACACACGACAAATTCCGACGGAAATTAAGAGGAAAAAAAACCATATCAGAACTTTCCAATCCAAATTTCAAAATTAATCCCTCCAAAAAATAAAATTCTTTCAAGTCCACGGGCGCGGCGGAGCCCGCGCTTAATCCCCTAGTCTGATACAAAAGAAAGAAGATCATTTCTAGCTGATTCATGACAGCACACAAACAACCAAACAACAAAAGCTTCGCTAGCCCGTAAAGTCTAATTACTTCAAACTAGAGGTGGCAGCAGAGGGCAACATGATTCTTCGCTTATACACTCGAGGCATTCTCAAAAAAAGGCTAGAGCCAAGACGTCGAAAAAGTGAAGGTCCTAGAACGAGTCTATGTCTCTCTTCGCGACCTTCGGCGTGGTGCGGCAGTCTCATCCTTCTCATCCTCTTCTCCTCCTTGTCACCGCTGCTTCCAGCTGCATCAGCTTCCGGGGCGCTGGGCTTCTTGACCTCAGCAGCGGGCTTCACAGGTGCGGGCTAGAAGCAAAAGTTGCAATCAGTCGCTTGGTTCAGGTTTTAGGCGATACAGCAATGACAGGTGCTGAAAGAATAACTTACCGCTGCCTTCTTGCCACCAAACAGGGTTCTGAAGAGCACAGTCACAAGGAGACAACGACTGAGGCCAAAGTCGAGATTGTAATGTTAGGCTGCTTCTCTCCCTTTTCAATTAGATCCTGCGAAACAAACAGAGATCAGATGTCATTTTTCAGAGAAGATACCGGGCTGTTTGGACACAGGAGATAAGTAAGGTTCTCGAGTCCTACAATGATCTTGGTCTTGTAAGCTTCCAAGAACGGAATGTCTGCGATTTTGTACAAGATGTCGAAGATCTTCTTCTGCAGTATGCAAAACCAAATGAGTTAGCGATAAAATGCAAGCAGTGATACATTGAAGTTTATAATAAAAACAATATCTTGAACAAACAGAATGTTCTTGAATCCGACAATGTCAAGATGATGAATTACCTGGATGTCAGAAAGTTCCTCTGAAGAACCTTTTTCAGCCTCTTCAGCCTTCTGCTTTTCCTTCTCAACATCAAACTTAGGCTTCCATGTCTTCTCCAGTATAGAGGTGGCTACCTTCTCATCATCAGCAATAAGAATATTGTCAAACAGGATGCCGTCCTGCATTGTCCAGATCTCAATTCCAATAGCAGCAATTGCATCAAAATCAGGCCTGTCTAGCTCAAAGTACTCAGGGTTGGGGATTTCTTGGGGCTTCCAGATTCCCTTGTAGTTGGGGTTGTCGATCATGGGTGCATGCCACTTGCCCTTGTAGGCAGGGTTCTGCTTCATTGGCTTCTTCCATTCACCACATCCAGGTGCCTCTTCGCATTTAGGGTTGTCAATCTTCGGTGCCTCCCATTCACCATCCTCCTCATCATCCCAGTCTTCAGGCTTAGCAGCCTCTGGATCATCAACTTCCTCAGGCTCATCATCCAACCATCCTTCTGGCTTGGTGGCCTCCTCATCCACAATTTCCATTGGGGCATCCTCATCCCAGTCTTCAGGCTTCACAGCATCTGGATCAGGGATTTTAGCTCTCTCGTCCCAGTCCTCTGGCTTCTTGTCATCAGGGTCAGGAATGGTCTTTGATGGAATAAGTGCTGGCTCAAAATCATCACCGGACAGGAAGTTTGCCTTGCTCTTTTCCTCCCCATCAATCAAAATTCTCACCTCGTTATCTGGCTTCAAGATAGCCGTGTAGACGTGAGAGAGCTTGTCATATGGGACAGAAGGTGGGGACTTGAGGTGATGTTCGACGTACTTTCCTGTCTTGGGTTCTTGTGCTTAAGGATGAAATGCACCTTGTTGGTTGAACCACACTTGTCAGGACCAAACATGATTGTGTAAGGAGTATCATTGTCAAATTCCTTGGTGTCCAATCCGGCATCTGGGAGGCGGATGTACTTAAGATAAGCACCTCCACACTCAAGGCCATTCTGAAGCCTCACTTCAAACTGTAGAACAATTGTACCATCCTTCAAAGTAACCGGGTAATCAAGCTCTTTGATTATGGCATATTTCTTGGCTGGCTCGCTAACAAGGAGACCATAGTCTTCATGGCCATCACTCTTTGCATGCTTCCATACACCTGCATGGCAGATTATATCAGCACTTATTTCATGATGAAAAGCTATAAAAGTAATGGTGGAAGAAAAAATACAGGAAATGGAGTAGACACCTATTAGGAAATGGATGGCAAACATTGAAAATAACCAAAGAACAAGATGGGTACGTTTAACACAGAAACCCAACTTGGTAGGGAAAGTAACAGGGCCTGGCAATGAACTACATGACAATAGTTGGAAAGCACATGATCTTACAGTTAAGCGTCTACTATCTACCCTATACAAATCATTTTTATCTGTATCATCAGAAAAATCAACAGTTTATAAGGTTCCAGAGCCACAAGCAACCTAGTAATGCTAGGTAGTTAAGAGCTAAGCGCTGCATTTGTTTGCTTATGACGATGGGAAGAGAAAACTGCTACAGGGAAAAGTACATGGAGCAACATTTTCAATTAACTCTGCAGGATCATAGGGACATTGGTATAATCATGCACGCAGCTACTCAATGCAGACAGCAGCATACTCCATGTTTCAAATGCAGTGCAGTTCATTTACGCATATTAAATATCCACACAAAAGGCATGAACACTACCATAGATAGTCAATTCACTTGTCAAAACGTATTGGATGTTACGCTCTACACGTGTGCGGTCATCTGCATTGTCTATCAAACTGAAACACAGCACTGACACAGAACAAGCTAGCAACCGAACGGGTGAGCAGATCCTTACAAATCCATCACTAAAACATTTTGGATCCTCACGGCCGCTAAACGTCTCGCCCATATAATTCATCACAGCCTCGACCAAACACACTCGAGCAGTACGAATTTAGGATCGCATCGACAGATCAGGAACCCAAACCCCCGCTTAGACCCCCGGATCTCTCACCAGAAACACGCAGATCGAGACGAGAGGATTACCTTTGTACTCATCCTTGCCGGAGACGACCCAGCTCCCCTCGAAGCTCTCGTCGAAGGTCTCGTGGAAAATCTGCACCGCCAACCAAAACCCACACACAAACATCACAAATCTCACCCACCAGAATGAGCGAAACGAACTGCGGGCAGCAAAACGAGGCGGAGAAACAATTACCGGATCGGACGCGCGGATCTGGGCGAACAGCGCCGAGATCACCAGCAGCGGCAGCAGCAGCCCCATCCTCATCTCGGATCTCTCCAACCGGAAAATTTCCTTTCTGCCGAAGCGACCCAGACAAGGGAGGGTATAAGAAAGGGAGGAGGGGCGACGGCTGAGATGGGGCGGGGTGGGAGACGCGACGGTGGAGATGTGCGCTGGCGAGACGTGGCGTGCGTCGTTCCGGCCAATCAGAGGCTGCTGGACGCGCAGGTAGCCAACGGGAGGGCGCCACGTAGGCGTGATGACAGACTCCACGTAGATGCATGCTCGGGGTAATTGTTTGACTGTGGTTACATTGTCAGATCTGGATCAACTATAATTGCTTTTGGGACTGCATTTTCTGTTCAAAGTTCAGACTTCGTCTTCGTGCCGACTTTTGAAAATGGAATAGAGTGAAGTGTAAGCAAAGGAAGATAAAGTTCAATATGAAGCCCAAAGAAATGACTGCATTTTTTTCTCACCAACTCTATCCGATCTTTCTCCACTAAGGTTTACTTGCCATCATCTATATATATTCCTGAGTTGACACAAATAAGATTTGGAGTGCACGAGCTGAACCGAAATACAAGTTCTTCTGGCTGCACACAAAGACCGACCTCTCTCGAGCGTGCCCCCGTTGAGAGTCGTGAGAAAGTTGCTCTCTCCGGCCCGATCCCCTTTTCTCTCCGGCGGCCATGGTGGTCGGAGCGGAGGCGAGAGAGGTGCCGGCATCCTGTAGATAGGTTTAGGTCTAGATTAGGTTTTCGTGCTTGCTGTGTCTGGCCATGTGTCGACTGAGGGTAGGCCCATGGACCTCTGCGGCCAGATCCATGGCGTCGTTGTGCTCCTCTTCTGTGTTGCTCGTCGCTGGGCTCGCACATCCCTCTAAATAAGGTCTGCGGCTCGAGCTTCTCTGGTCCGGCGTCTGGGCCGACGCTGGTGGGGTGTTGCTGGCTCCCTCTGCTGAACTCCCGCGGTGGGAGTTGATGGCGAGGAGGTCGACGACGAGCTCATCTATCAAGCGCTCTGCCCTTACTGTGTTCATCTTCTTGTTATCCTTCTGCTGCTCGTCGACCATGGTGGTCGGCACGCGCGGATTTGGAGGCGAGAGCTGGTTGGTGGTGAAGGGTTTGGGAAGGATGTGAGCAGGGCTCCGGCGCTGCTAGACATCGAAGCTGCAATTCCTCAAGCGGAATACATGGCGTTGGATGGTGGCGCCATGATCTTTGGCCGAATTCGAGCGGCCCTTCTTCAACCTCCAGATTGGAGGCCCCTTTGACACTGCGCCGGTGCTCGACGCCGTTGTGTCTCCAAGTGGTTCGTCCCCGGAGGTGCTCTGGTGGCAGGTGGCAGTGGATCTTCGCCGGAATGGAGAGCCAAGCGAGCAGAACATTCTCCAATTTTGGCGGCGCGGTTGGCGTCGCCTGGAGATCTCCGGCGAGTGGAGAGGAGGATTCCAAGGACCTGATTGCATTTTTATTTCTAGTCCTAGGGTCCTTTTTCAAAGTTAGAGGTCCTGTTTTCGAATTTCGGTCTTTCTGTACAAGTGATGCTTAGGGACCTCTATGTAAATTGTACCTGCCCTTGTTAATGCAGCTTTCTGGCCCTTCTGGGCCGTTCCCGGTGTTCAAAAAAAAATCTATATATCTTCCTTGATTAAGGGCATGTATAATGGATTTATCTTAGCTGTGTCAAATAAAATACTCCTTTGTTTTTTAAATATAAAATATTTTAGATGATACACATGTTGTCAGATGCAGAGTAAAATGAGTGTAAATTAAAACTAAAATGTGTCTAGGTACGTTTGTATATATGTGAATGTGGACAAACTCTAAAACATCATATATATAAAAACGGAGGGAGTAATTGCTTAGTTGGTAGAGAGAAATGTGAAAGAAAAAAGTTGTCTTCCCTTTAGCTAAGAGATGATATCTTATTATGGAAGATAAGATATTTCGCTCTGTTGTACAAGATCTATTGGTTTCCCATTTTCTAATCTAATTTTAGTCACTCCATAATTTTAGGAACATGCAAGCATTAAGATGACCCTAAGATATAACATATTATATAACTTGTTTATCTGTCTTATCTAAATGATATGTATAAAACATAAAAAAATAATTTTATCAACCACTGTACATGCCCTAAGAAATGTAACTTTTTGGTGTAAAGGTATGCTTCTACCTAATTATTTAGATTTAAATCTTAGCCTTCTATTTTCCAAATGACAAATATAGGTAGGATATTCCTACGAGTAACTCAAAAAAAAAATTGCATTGCTACCATATTAATTACATTTGATTCTCCTTTCTTAAGAACCCATGAGTTCTCTCCACACATATATGAAGTCGATATTGTATTCAATGTGTATAAGGAATTAAAAAAATCTTGTTAAACCGTATTTATTATGCACATATATTTTAAGGACCACATAACAAAAAAAATACTAATTTATATTGTTAACATACTTAACATGCATTTGCTAAAATAAAATCATAGTACACACATGTGGATGCATTGTGATAAACAATTATATTTAACATTTGTTGTTATATTTACACATATGATTTAAGTTACATAAGCAAGTAACTATATTTTGATTAGATCTGGATTCAAGAATCCATACACATATTCCATGTATTATGTACAACGCAACACTACTCATTGGATTTTATTTAGTATTCTCCTATTGCATGTGGCACTTGGGAGTTTTTTACCATAAAAATATTATATGTTTGGCTTCATATTGTGCATCTCAAAAACAACAAAATCAGCTAGAAATAAGAAATTTTTGGCATATAAGAGAAGTAAGTCGTGCGAATAGCACGAGATACTATCCACTTAACTCTTTGCTTGCTTCGCAATATTTTAAAAATTCATAAGAGCCACATATCACAACTAGAAGTGAAGAAGAAAATCACATTGAATTAGTAGCCTCTTCCATTCTATTGCAAGTAAAGTTGTCCTTTTTCTCACACGTGTTGGCACCGTAGAATACACAACAAATTTCCTTTGAACAAAACACAACAATATGAGTTGTTAACTATTATTTGCTAAATCTGTAAGAAGTGTCCATTTCATCGGGTGTGATGCGTAGAGATTCTAACACTTGGACTTTTTTCTCTTTCTAATGCAAGGATAGATAATAAAACTTTGGTATCTTAATTAATAAAACAATTGTTCCGTTTGTGGGATCGAAAGAATTACAGAAAAAATGAATTGAATGAGTTACCTTTTCTTATTTGTCAAGGAAGTCTATTTTCTCTTGAACATGTCTTTCTCCATCGATATAATAAAATGAAAGTGCAACCGGTGTCCTAGTGGGCTTTTATGATTAATGATAAACAATTAAGGCGCTAACAATACATGCATGTGATTTAGTCCCAAAGGAACTGATCTAACCAGTGGTTGTCAATTGAATATAGAAGACTAGTGATAGTTTCTCTAATAAATTTGGTGGTTGCAATAATCACAAAAGCCTTTGAAATCTCTTGAAGGCACGGTTTGGTTATTGTCGGTGTAACCAATTTTGATATCGACACTAATGGGGTTGGACTCTCTTGGAAGGGCTGAGACTTAGTTGTTTCAAATTGTAGCCTAGCATAGATTTAAAGCGGTATCTCTGGCGGTAATACCGAGAAGGACCTATATATCGAGAGTTAGTAAATCTTGACCTTATAAGTTTGCCTAGGTGTTGTACGTGGGAGACCGATGTTACCGGTTTGCGAGTTGTTGCTTCCACAAAACGATCATGTTTTGACTTTGTGAAATATCACTTTGTGTGTGTCGTGCTACCGGTTACAGATAAGTGGTAAGTGTGTTTTTATTGTGTTGTACTTTGTATTACTATTTGGAATGTGGTGCAACTGTGTTTGCCTTTGTTATTAGTTTTGGGCCGTATAGTTGTCGAGGGTTCGAATATTGGTTGCACATGGTCTCAAGTCGACAATGTTGGGAAACGTTTGTGAAATGTCTCTTTGTAGAATATCATTATTCTTGATGTGATTGTGTTCATGTTCGAAACTACCAGCAAGAGTGACATCTGTCTGTTGTGCAACATTTGTCATGTTTTTTTTGGCAAAAAATACCTCATATCCACATAAACTAATTTGACATGTTGGCTTATATCCACGCCAAACAAAACATGGCTGGGAAATCTTGGACTACAACTACCCTAGCTGCATGAGAGAACTAGCAGACATTCATACATACACATGTCTAGTAACATAGAAGAATATGAATAAATAACTTATAAGAATTTAAGTTTTTTAAACATATCAGCATTTAAGTTTTAAACAAATGAACTTATTAGGATTTAAAAATGGCATGCCAGACCGATCAGGATGGGAATGAGCCTGGCATTGGACCCAGCCCTGAGCCTCAAGGCCAATTTGAGAGGTCACTGGTCAGCCCACATCAAGAGAAGTCAGTGATCTCGGGGCCAATGGCTATTCTAGGTTAAGTAAATTCAGATTTTCTATATTTTTTCCGGCAACAATGCTACAGTTACGGGATGATTCCTACGGACTGTTGTGTTTGGTGGTGAATAAATTGAAGGACTAAAAATCAGAGCTACTGCAGGAGCTTTGCTAATCACATAATGCCACAACGTGCGCATAAGGTCAGTCCTAAAATTTGTTTTTTCGATTGTGCTTAGACATAGAAAATTCTCTAAAGTTTTTAAGAAAGATTTGATCAAACTGATTCCAATTCTGGTATGTGTAAAACAAAAGCTTTGATCTGCTGCTACTACGGCTGACCCAGAGGTGGGTCGACACGGCAGATCCAACTGGTCAGTGCTGGCTTTTAGAAATTCTGGAGCCATGGTTTTGTTCACTCACCTTCCTTCTCTCTCTATGTATGCATGATCTGATGCACAAATTGTGTCAACTCCACATATTCATACTTGTGACGAGCATGCAGTTGTCACAAAACAAATTAACAAGTCTCAGTCACAACACACTGCAAATATAACGAAGTAACAGTCTTACATAATTAATTATATGGTCACACTGGTTTTAACCGACTAGAAAGCTACCATTCCTCCAAAACCAACAAACTGATTAGAAAACTACTGGTCCTCTGAAACCAAGTCAAATGCTACAAACTTGAGATCATACCCCAAAAAGGCTCCACATTTCTCCACATGAACTGGTCATTACTAATGCAGCTCCAGAATTCCCCTACATGGCAAAATGGTATAGTGTTAGTGCTTTAGTCCGCTGCGATAATAACAATTCAATGATTTCAAATATGGCAATCCTCAAGTACTAAAGTAGTATAGATGGATCATTGTTGTAGTATTTAATAAAAACAATGGCTGTGCTGATCAATCAAATCTCACCATGCAAATGATAGCCGTTTCATGCTGATGGATGGATGACCCCTGTCATGGCCGTGGCATCCTGCGCCTAGCTTGATCTGAAGAAGATACAATTAGAAACGAGTTTGTGGTATTCCAGTTTCAATAAATCATTGTTCTTAATACTCTTATAGCACACATTAAGTTGATCAGTCGCTAATAATTTTGCCTCCTTAACATAAAAGTTACTCAGACTGCACGTAAATAATTCACTAATGACACGAAAGCTAACATATCATAGCACCACGTATTAAGATACAACTGAAAGGCTAGTACCTTGAGTGTAGAAGCTTAGCCAAGGAGTGACACTGCAAGCCATTTTTGCTTTGGCAACCTTCTTGGTTCGGCCTGAATTGAGCTCGACCGTCCATAACCCAGCCATTGTACTCAAGAAGACGACACCTTCTGCGAAGCCGGACACATTGGGTTTACACAGGTAGCGATTACCTTCACAAGGATGGGCTCGAAAGCCCTTGGGGGAAGCAGCTTCTCGAGCTCAATGACTCTGCTTTGCACCCATGGCAGAGCTCCGCCAGGACCAGTCTCGGTTGACCACAGGGATAGCCTAGTCCCCCGCAAGCCCGCGAACACCAGCACGCCGTCATCCGCGGATATGAACACAAGGCGCTCACTCCAGTCCGCCGACGGCAGATCGATGACAGATAGTTTCTGCTCGACCAAGTTGTACTGCATAACTCCGGAACAGTCGTCAAAGGGGAAGTAGAGTGTATTATTTCCCACAAGGATGCTGCGCCCAGTTCTGTCGATGTAACCCTCGTGCTCCAGGGTGATGATGTCGCTCCACAAGCCAGACTCCGGTGAGTATACGCAGGCGGATGTGGTCCCGAGGCAGGAACCCACCATGGCTACAAAGAAGGGCGGTCCATGACAGGCGAGGTGGTCGCAGTGTTCCTTGGCGCAGATAACTGCGCCAGTCCACTATTGGCGACGGCTACTAGGGAATGGAACTCCCCACTGCCATTGGTGATGGGGTCCCAGACGATGTATCCACTATTGAGGAATTCATATTCAGCCACAGCAGGCTCCACAAGGATGCGGCCGTGGCGGGAGTCGATGACCTTCCAGTTACTGGGTAGATACCTGGATGCGGAAGGTTGTGGTTGGAATGAAGCGGGATAAGTCGTCGTTCTTTCGGGACCAGCAGTTGGCGACGAAACCCAGCATGGGTGGTGTGCCGTGGAACTCGCGGTAGAGGCGGCAGAACTCGGGCCGGTGGATGCGGCGCCAGTCCTTGCAGGCGACGTGTCATGTTTCGGGTACCTGAACACCTAGTCACCAAGAAGAAGGAGGAATTGGAGCTCCGGTGGCTCAGATCTAACTAAGATAACTAAAGAAAACATGAAGAACAGATAAATTTAGGGTTTTTTGGATTGCTTGATCCTCCCAGCCACCCCACCTACACCTTTATATCGAAAGTGTAGGCTCAAGCAAGATTACAAAGTTGTCCCAATTCAGAGTTCAGATACAGCTAGTTCTAGATAAGGGTAAAACCGTAAACAGTTCAGAAGTGACGCTCAAGGCCGTTGGATGGAAAAGAAAACTCATCCTGGCCATCCATCTTGGATCAATCCACTCCAGGGATCTTCTGCGGCTGTATCATGTGGGAGCTAACTGAAGGTGTTGTTGTAATGCATCTACAGGTACCTGACATTGCCGCCCCCTTAACTCAAGACCTCAGGGCTTGAAATCACGAAATGTAGCTTGAATGTAGGATGCATCTTCCCAAGTGGCCTCCTCTGGAGCCATGTTTTCCCAGTGGACAAGCCATTGTGGTACTGCCACTGCATAGGAACCAACAGAACGAGGTATTTGGCGACGGTCTAACACAGCGAGAGGTGCAGTTTTTACCTTTCCATCAGGAGTAAGAATTGGCAGATTGGCATTAGGAACTGCATGTTTGCCCAGATGTTTCTTCAATTGATTCACATGGAAGACGTTATGAAGTTGTGTCCCTTCAGGCAGCTGGAGTTTATAGGCAACTCTGCCGACCTTGCTGATGATGCGAAAAGGGCCATACCACTTGGAAGTCAATTTCAGGGAATTTCTCAGTCCCAGTGTTGTTTCTCGATATGGTTGCATCTTCAGGTACACAGTGTCGCCCTCAGCAAACTCCCTTTCAGTTCTGTGCTGATCAGCATACTTCTTCATGCGTTGCTGAGCTGCTGCCATATTTTTCTGCAGTGTCTTGATCATGTGGTCTTTGTCTGCCAATGTGACTTGTGTATCAGCTGATACATTACAGGGCATAGAAATTTCTTGGAGCAGTGGGGGTGGATATTCATACAAGGCTTCAAATGGTGACATCTGAATGGTAGAGTGATAAGAGCAGTTATACCACCATTGCTACAGGTAACCATTGACACCATTTCTTGGGTTCTTGAAAAGCCATGCAGCGCAAGTATTGTTCGACGCATTGATTAACACGTTCAGTTTGGCCATCAGATTCCGGATGGTATGCAGAACTGAAGTTCAGAGATACTTTGTATGCTGCAAATATTTCTTTCCATAGGCTGCTGGTGAATATCCTGTCTCTGTCACTAACAATCACAGTAGGTGGACCATGCAACTTAACAATGTTATCAAAGAAGAGGGTTGCCACTTTCTGGACTGTGTAAGGATGTGATAGAGGAATAAAATGTGCATACTTGGTTAAGCGATCAACAACCACCAATATGACATCTTTACCTTGAGACTTAGGCAGTCCTTCGACAAAGTCCAAACTGATCTCTGACCACTTCATTTTTGGTATGGAAAGAGGGTTTAACAGCCCTGGATATGGCAATCTTTCAGTTTTCGAAATCTGACAGACTGGGCACTCAGAAATTCGCTGAGTAATGAAGGCTTTTAGCTTCGGCCAGTAGAACAGTCTCTTTAGTTTGTGGTGTGTGACTCGAATGCCTGAGTGACCACCAAGCACTGATGCATGCATTGCCAGGAACACTGTGTGTCTGAGATCTGTGGAGCTGCCAATATAAATGCCCTTTGTATCTGATGATGCCAGAAGTGAGAGAAAAATTTGGGTTGCTGTCCTTATCAATAGCTAATTCCTGCAACAACTTGATACAAGCCGGATCACCTTCATATGAAAGAAAGATGTCTGACATCCAGACTGGAATTGCCTGGGATATAGCATTGCATGAATCAGCTTCATTATCTTGAAACTTACGAGACAGAGCATCAGCAACATTATTCTCTGCACCTTTCTTGTATTCAATTCGATAATCAAACTCTAAGAGCTTAAGCATGAGTTTGTGCTGCATTCCTTCGAGCAGTCGTTGGCTTGTCAAATACTTTAGGCTTTGCTGGTCAGTTCGAATGATCACCTGATTACCCAAAAAGTAGTGACGCCATTTCTTTAGTGCATGAAAAACTGCCATTGCTTCCTTCTCATATATGGATGCAGCACTGTTTCTTGGGCCCAGGCATTGACTGAAGAAGGCAAGGGGTTTGTGATGTTGCATAAGTACAGCACCTATCCCAGTGCCACTTGCATCTGTTTCCAGAATGAAGGGTGTGGAGAAATCTGGCATGCCAAGGACTGGTGGATGTGTCATAGCAATTTTTAGTTTCTGAAATGCTTGTTCTTGTTCGACACCCCATTGAAATGAGTCTTTCTTCAGAGCCTTGTACAATGGTTGGCATATCAAAGCAAAGTCTTTAATGAACCGTCTGTAATATCCACACAGACCGAGAAACTCTCTCAGCTTTCTGATGTTGGCTGGTGTGGTCCAGTCGACAATTGCTTGAATTTTAGCTGGATCGGTAGCAACACCATTGCCAGATATTATTGCCCAAGATATTCCACCTGGGGTTGTGCAAATGTGCATTTGCTTAGTTTTGCTTTGAGCTGATGGTTCTGCAAGGTTTGTAGCACTAGCTGTAGGTGGAGTGTGTGTTCAGCTAGGTCTTTGCTGTATACCAGGATATCGTCGAAAAAGACAAGCACAAACTTCCTTAAGTACTTGGAGAACACTGAATTCATCAGTTCCTGAAATGTTGCAGGCGCATTGCTCAGACCAAAGGGCATAACTTGATACTCGTAATGCCCTACATGAGTCGAGAAGGCTGTCTTTGGAATATCCGGTTCATGCATACGTATCTGATGATACCCAGAACGAAGGTCGAGCTTGGAGAATACTGTTGCACCATAAAGCTCATCAAGGAGATCCTCTATTACTGGAATAGGAAATCTGTTCTTAATTGTCATTTCATTCGGAGCTCGGTAATCAATACAGAGACGCCATGATTTGTCTCGTTTCCTGACCAGGATTGCAGGAGATGAAAAGGGACTGCTGCTGGGACGTATCTCTGCAGTTTTGAGCATTTGAGCTACCAGTTGTTCCACAATGTTCTTCTGGCTATGTGACATTCGATAAGGACGAATGTTAGGTGGTTTGGTCTGGTATAAGTGGAATTGTGTGGTCTGCGGTTCTGTGAGGAGGGAGCCCTTCGGGTGGGTTAAAAATATCCTGGAATTCATGCAGTAAATCTTCTACTGGCTGAGGAATATTTAGGGGTGCAGTATTGTCTGTTGCAGTCACTGGTTCAGTTGGGCTGAGCAACACATAGCCACTAGCTCCATTTTCCAACAACTTGGAGCATTCTTCACTGCCAATCAACAGATTAGTTGTTGGGAGAAGGTGGTCTTTGAATGTGACATTAGAATCGCCATTTTTGATCGTCAGAGTTCTGTGTTCGAAGTCAAATGTGACAGGGTTGTACTGCTTGAACCAATTAACTCCCAAAATCACATCTGAACCTTGCAGTTTCAGAATTCTGAAATTTGCCTTAAAGGCATGGCCTTGAATCTGGAAGGGGCAATTAATAGCTGCTGCTTCAGAGGTTAGTGAACCACCACCTGCTACTGTAACTGTTCTGGCAGACACAGGAACCATGGGTATGTTATGTTTCACTGCAAATGCATAATCCATGAATGTACTTGTACTGCCCGTGTCAGCTAGAGCTACAGCATTAGCATTTTGAAATTTCAGCAACATAGAGATTGTTTCACTGCTAGGAGTGCCAGTGTAAGCTGAAGAAGAGATTTGCATGCAGTTCACATCTGCAGGGGCTTGTGGTTGTTCCAGAACAGCTGGTTGTTGCACTGGTATCTCTGCTTCTTGCTGAATTTGTCCCAATTCTTGTTCATCGTCATAAGCTTCATTCATTTGTATAGCATTGATTGCTCGTTGCATACCTGCACAGCGATGTCCAATAACCCAATTTTCTGGACAATACCAGCATTTGCGAGGAGGTCTTGGTCTGGCCTGCACATTAGCTTCTCGAGGAGGAAACTGCCTGTTTGGTGGCTGACCTGGCAACTGTACTGGTGGCCTTCTGCTGTTGGAGACAAAGGACTTTTCATACTGCCGTGCATACCAGTAGGCTGCTAACAATGTAGATGGCTTCTGACACATCACTGAGTGTTTTATACTGTCCTTTAGCCCTGCCATGAACCGGTCCAAGAAGAAATCCGGCTGAAGGTAACCTTTTTCACGCTTCATAGCTGTCATCCAAGGTTCATACGCATCAATGTATGCATTGACGGATGTGGTTTGCTTCAACAGCTGTAGTTGATCCATTGGATCCACTGATGGTGTGTCTGGGAATCTTTCAATTAGTATTTCACAGAGATAAGACCAAGACAAGCTCTGCAAGTTGATTCCTGCACTACTGATCCAGGTTTTTGCTTGACCTCGGATGTGTGCAAGACCCCATCGTACACGCTGCTCAGGGTGTATGTTAACCAAGTTGAAAACATCTTCACATTCCAGAATCCATGCTCTAGGTCCTTTGCCAAAACACCGGCAATTCCACATGTGGAGCACGCAGAAATGGTTCTGGGGATTCCCTGTGCGACTGATTCTCACGAGGTGAACAGCTATCAGGACTATGTTGAGGTGAAAGGTTTGGTTGTTGTCTTTGCTGTTCATGAAGTGGTTGTGGTGGTACAGGAGGGTTTGGGTAAGGGTTTGTGTAATGGAATGGCGGTGTGGGTAGATATGGGTTGTAGAAAGGAGGTTGTGGCATGGGTGGGTATGGCTGTTGGTAAAAAGGATAATATGGTGGAAGGGTTTGGAACTGTTGTTGTGGAAATGGATGGATAGGAAAAGGTGATGGATTTTGTGGCTCGTAGTACTGTGGTTGTGTGTATGGGTTGGTGATCTGTGTTTGGTGCAGTTGATCGTGGCTTGTGGAGGCGAAATTGGCTGGATCTGTGGTGTTTGGGTTGGGGTGGGCGTTCTGTCGAACAGGTAGGGGATGGGCTGGAAAACTGCGGGTGAGGCAGCTTGTCCGGTGTGAGGTTGCCGAACTGGAGAGGCTGGTTTGGGGGAGGCGGTGGTGTGTAGGTGTTCGCTGGCGTTGGCATCTCAGCGATGGTAGAAAGGGTAGTGGTGGGTAGGGGTTCGGGAGTAGGAAAGGATGGACCTTTTGTTGACGAACCCTGATCGACGGCGTCGGTGCTTTCCACCGGTTGCTTGCCGTTGTTGACCTCCATGTTCGCGAGCATGCCGGAGATCTTGGCCATCTCCTTTTGCAGCGCCAACATTGACGAGGCGGCGTGAGCTTGGTGTAGATCGAGGCGCTCGGAGAGGTTTTGCACCTCTTGCGGCAGGTTGGCGTAGAGCTCGGGGACGTCCATGTGAGCGTCCACTGCAGCGCCTGTTTCTTCGCCTTCCGCCGCACCGGTAGTACGCTCCCTGGAGCGAGTTCGAGCTCGTGGCGGCATGAGGGTGGGAGGGTGGGTTTGGTGGACGGCGATTTGAACTGGTGGCGGCGGAGATGGGTGGAGAGGGAGGGACAGAAGAGCAGCTCGAACCTGGCTCTGATACCAGAATGTCAGGTTTCGGGTACCTGAACACCTAGTCACCAAGAAGAAGGAGGAATTGGAGCTCCGGTGGCTCAGATCTAACTAAGATAACTAAACATAACATGAAGAACAGATAAATTTAGGGTTTTTGGATTGCTTGATCCTCCCAGCCACCCCACCTACACCTTTATATCGAAAGTGTAGGCTCGAGCAAGATTACAAAGTTGTCCCAATTCAGAGTTCAGATACAGCTAGTTCTAGATAAGGGTAAAACCGTAACAGTTCAGAAGTGACGCTCAGGGCCGTTGGATGGAAAAGAAAACTCATCCTGGCCATCCATCTTGGATCAATCCACTCCAGGGATCTTCTGCGGCTGTATCATGTGGGAGCTAACTGAAGGTGTTGTTGTAATGCATCTACAGGTACCTGACACGACGGAGGCGCGGACGAGGAGCCCCGGGTCATCCGGGGGGGGGGGGGGTGCGGAGGAAAACGCTGACGATGTCATCGTCGAAGAGCACCGGCGCGCAGTGGCGGCTGTGAGACGGACTCATCTCGCCGGACCTGGATCAAGGGAGGGGAATTGCGGGCGCCTGTGGGATCGATAGGATTAGGCAATCAGGGAGGGGCTGCGGGGAAGGGCGGAAGGCGTCTTGTATTTGCGCGGGTAGACGAAAATTTTGGCGCGCACGCCCAAATATTTTTCGCGGGCGTATTTTGGTTTGGCTCGAAGGAACCAGATTTTCTTTCTTGGGACAACTCTCGAAGGAGAAAAAGCTAGTGACCTGGAGTCCAAAACGCGAGGAAAATAATTCTGCCGGAGGATTATAGTGCACACGTCATTATAATTAGAAGGACCTAAGCTATCATGGAACGTGGAAGTCTAAATTCACTATCTAATCTTGCTTCCTCTTATTAAGGATCCCCTTTCTATTATGATTACATGAGTCCTTGAGGCTAGCAAGAATTTATCTCTAACATTTTGTGTTGTAACATAGCATATTCAGCCGTCATCGAGTTCTTTTTGTTGTTATGTATCAAGTTGGCAAGAGAAGGTAGTGACATGCTTTAGTCATTTCCAATTTAAGTTACTTATTTTGAGCAATATTTTTCTGTCTGAATTATGTACTCATGGATGACCATACAAATGATTTAGGATTGTTTAGTCCACCAATTTACATAGCGGTTGTACAAATACTTGTATTTTATCTATTTTATAGTGTGAGAGCTTGCTAGTCTTAACCGACTGCAATATCGGGATACCAAAACAACACATGTACTCCTTCCCTTCCAAGCGGGCCCTAAGTGTTTCTTCTGAGCTCTGACTGGGTATATGTGGTTCCCATGGGTTCCGCCCTGACGAGTTAGCTCGTTGAGAGATGATTGCATCAAACTTGCTCACAGACTCCCGTGAGAGTCTGAATAGGCAGGCGTCATGCGTGGGAGAGTGCAGACAAAATGGACACTAGAGAAGATGGCATCAAACTTGCTTATAGGGCCCGCCGACAATGAGGACCTCAAGCGCCCACTCGTTGTCAGCTGTTGTGGGCATTCTGTTGCATCATGCGTGATTATAGCTCCTTTTTTGAGGCATTGTTCATCATTCCGGTAGTAATCCCATAGACCCACTCCATGGAAAGCAAATAGCTTGATTGAAATATATTTGTTAAAGTTTCATCAATACAATTTTTTTACCGAAGTATCTTGTACTCCTTGTTGTTATACTTTAGAAAGTTATCAATTTTTTATTGAAGAAACTTGTTATTGAAGACTATCAAAATGACGAAAAGGCTACACAGAAAGTCTAACAAAATTTCACAATGTTTGTCGTGTGCATATCCTAAGTCATATATGTTGACTTTTGAAAGGTTTTGAGACAACCTGGTTTCACAATGAAATAAGATTTGTGCACTTTATCTTTGATCACAGTATTAAGCTAAATACAACAAATTCACTTGGTTGGAGGCATGTTAGAGGATTCAAAATATGACCTCACCAAAACCTGTACAACTTATTAAAAAATGGTACAACAAGTCAATAAAGCATCTTCGGTGCTACATACCATCCACCGTGTCATGACTCATGAGTTATTATCATCTTTATTTCTTCCTGACTTGAATCCAGTGTGGCATATATGTAGCCCTCGCATGGTGTCGTTTACATGTATCAGATAGCTAGAACAGCTCCCATCCACCATGATCAACTAGCGAGAAGTCGTACTTACACATCTCAAGTGAGCTAGCCACTATGGATATAGTTCTACTCAAGAGAATTTCTCTAAGTTTCATTAAAGTCGTATTTTGAGGTATATGTTAGATTTGGGAGGCATTAGGAACAACTCAGCCCGTGTTTAAATGGAGTGGACAAGAGATTCCACAGTCACCGTAACCAGTCTCTCTATGTCTAGAGACTCTCCTATCCCAGCTGGATTGATCCACAAAATTGGCTTACTCTTATCATTTGAGACACACAATACTAGCCATCAATTGGCTGACTACCAAATTGACTTGCTAGTGTGACTTGTGCTAAAGCACACACGTTGAAACAAGGCCAAGCAGAAACCGAGGGCCATTGCACGATTCAGAACCAGCAAGAGGAGCCTAATCGGTAAAAAGAATACATACATGATACTCTTTATTACACCGAGTTATTTCTCGTGATTGCGAATCTGTAACTCATTGAGGGATTAATTTGATACGCAAGATTCTAAAAATACTAGTATGGGAATAAAGCTCAAATCACTTGATAACCACTCTCATTTCCCAACCAGGAGAATCAAAACATGACCAAACACCATGTTGTTTTGTTGTGATCCAAATTCAATTAAGAGAAAGTCTAACTTCAGTTGGAGCAAAGCGAAGACTTGGACCGAGTAAAAGACCAACCCCCCCCCCCCCCCCCCCCCCCCCCACCAAAAAAAAAGTAAAAACCCAACAACAACACTAGTCTTTCACACGCATTTTGTCCTCCCGTGAGTACCCGGGAAGAACATCCTGGTCGGTCACCCATCCCAATAGCGATTCAATCCAAACACGCTTAACATCAGAATTTTGTCGAGATGAGCTTCCAAAAAAGAAGATATTGGACCCGATCGTGGCGCCTCTGTTGCGTCATGCATGACTGTAGCCCCTTTTTTAAGACATTGTTCATCACACTGGTCATAATGCCATAGACCCACTCCCTGGATAACAAATAGCTTGGCTGAAATATATCTGTTAAACTTTCTTCAGTAACAAGTTTTTTTACTGAAGTATCCGGTACTCCTTGTTGTTATATTTGGAAAGTCCATAATTTTTTTTATTGAAGAAACATGTTATTGAGGTCCTGGGTTTCCTGTTTTTCTTTCGAGAACAAGCTGCGCTTGTTGATTTTCTCATCAAACGAAATACATGCGTACATTCCTTCTTTGCTTTCAGTTGTATCATGCCCTTGGCGAAGCCCAATATTTACACTGTTGGCGGCACAGGGTGATGGCCTAGCGAGAAAAAGACACGCATGCACAAGAGTTCTTCACCGCAGCATTTCTTGCGGAGGACAGTTCTGCGTGGGCTGTGCTGCGCTGTGTTGCGTCGAAAAGGAAAGTGCATTCGAGGAAACACGTACGTGAGCAGCGCGCCGAGGAGCAGAGCACTGCTTCTGCAAGTCCATGCAAGAATATCGCACACATCACATGCGAGCGCGTCAGATAGAGGTGGTGCCGTCGGAGTTAGTTGCAGCGCCACCTACCTCTCCAGTCTCATCCTCCTCTCCTTCCAAGCAAAGCGGCAATGGCCATGGCACCACGGGCACTGACTCTCCCCTACTCGCACTGACGACGGCGATCCCGAAGCCCACCTCGGACACGCGCGTGCATGTGGCCGAGGGCGGCTACATTTTCACGGAGTGCCACCACCACCAGGCGTCCGCGTCCAACGACAGAGACGATGCGTTCCTCGCCGGTATCCACGCGCTCCTCGTCGACCTCCCCTCCGCCACCGACCCGGCGACCGGCTTCGCCTCCCTCCACTCCGACAATGGCGCCTTCGTACGCGGCTTCTGCTTCGACGACTCCCCGCCGTCGGGAGGGTGCGCGGGGTGCCTGGCCGCCGCGGCCATGAAGATCGCCTATGAGTGCGGCGGAGGCCGGCGCGCCGGCGCCTGGAACGCGGGCTGCTTCGTGGCCTACGCCGACAGCAACGCCTCGTCGCCCCACGAGGACGCCTACCGCGGGCGGGGCTTCAGCGCCGACGCCGACACCCGCCCGGCTTCTACGACGCGCACGAGCTCGCCGCCCTGGTGCAGTCCCTGGCGCGGCGCGCCGCGGACAGCAGCAGCAGCTCCGGCCCGATGATGGCGACCGCGGACATGACGACCGGCAGGAAGGGCAAGGTGCACGCGGTGGTGCATTGTGCGAGGGACGTCGCGGCGGCGCGCTGCACACGGTGCCTGGAGAGATCGGCCCGGGAGCTGCTTAACAGGGGATGGGGGCTCGACGGCCGTCACGGGGGCGTCGCCGTAGTCGCAGCCTTCAACTGCCACCTGCGTCTGGAGATTCTCCGTGAGTTGATCATCTCCTAAGTATATCCTCCATCACAAGCCTATGATCCATCCATCATTCGATCCCAAGAGTTCAAGACATCATTAATTGTGCTTATTTGGTCCGTGCGTGCGTGCGTGCAGGGAAGTGGATCAAGGAGAACGTAGCTCTGTTCTTCTTCGTTTGCGTGTGTGCCACTACGACGATCGCCGTCGTCGCCGTCTGCATGTATGTGTGCATCAGGATGGTTTGGGGATAGCCAGATTTTTTCTTTTCGAAATGGAAAACGCTTTGGTACAGCCGGAGGGAAATAAATCCTATACGACCTAGGCTAGTACGACCCGACCGTGGACCACATCCAGCGGCTTAGAGCATCTCCAGCCATCCCAGCGCCCCCCAGGAGGCCTTTTTAGCGCCGCTTTGCGCCGTTTTCTACCAGTCATCCCCCAGCACCTCATTTAGCGCCGCTTTGCGCCGTTTTGCGCCAGCGCACCAATCCAAACCCAGCGCGCCGGGGCTCGCTTGGGGGGGGCAAAAGGCGTCCGTGGGCCAGACATTTCGGCGAGCAACGGCGGTTTCCCCTCCATATTTTGCCCTTCCCTCCATAATTTTGCTCTTTCCTCCATTTTCGCCCCCACATACACCCTCCCCGCCGGCCGATCCCGCCATTTCCCTCAGATCTGCCCGCCATGGCTCCCAGCAAATTCACGGCCCCCACGTCGCCGCCGTCGCCGCGCCCTCCGCCGCCTTGGAGGTGAAGACGCAGCCGAGGAAGCCAAGGGCGCCGAGGGAGAGGGCGCCAGGATGGACCAACGCCAGGTGGATCGCCGACGAAGCGCGCCGGAAGTCCGACAACGCCCAGCGCCGGGCGAGGGAGAAAAGGCAGCGTGAAAAGCTCTTGGCCGAGGGCCTGGCCGAGGGCCTGGCCGAGGCTGCCGCCGAAGAAGAAGAGGAAGAGGAGGCGGCGATGGCGGTGGAGGAACCGGCTGCTGCTGCGGCTGCGGCGCCGCCGGCCAAGCTGAGGATCGGCCTCCCTCCTCATCCCCAGTTCGCCAGATGGGCCAGCCAAGCCAGCGTCGCGTCGCCGACCGGCTACTCTCCATCCCCGTCGCCGCGCTGGAGCGTGTCCCCCGCACCGCCACTCCTCCCCTGGGTACGCCGATGCAGACCCCCATGGTGGCTTCAACCCCAACGTCGCCTTTCCCACCCTCCTCCGGTGATGTACGCTTCGCGGGCTACTCGACCTCGCCGTCGCTTCGCCGCGCGCTCCCTTTCGCCCTCAGCAGGACCCCCGCCTCCTGTTCGGCGGAATGCACGCCGACTCCTTCATGGAGGAGATCATCACCATCGGCTCGATGGCGACGGCGGCATGCCCGGGCTTTCTCTCGCAAGGTGGGGAATTTTTCTCACAAAGCGGCGGGGAGTCCGGCGGCTCCGGCGGCTCTGGCAGCGGTGAGGCGGCGGAGGAAGGCGCGGCGGCCGATCCGGCGGTCGTGGACGAAGGAGGGGCACGGCCAAGGGGGACGAAGCCGGCGGCCGTCGACCCAAGAAGGTGCCGAAGGCGCCGAAGCCTCCCGTCGAGCCGCGCATCAAGTGGACGGCGAAGGAAGATGTTCTCCTCGCCGAAGCATGGAAGACGGTCAGCCTCGACCCGATCGTCGGCGCCAACCAGAACATGGACAACTACTGGAAGAGGGTCAAGTCGGCATACGATGAGCGCCGGATGATCGACCCCGAGTACTCCTTGTGCGTCACTCCGCGCGGCGAGAAGGCCATGGCCAACCATTGGTCGAACATCCAGCACGCTTGCAACAAATGGAGGGCATTCAAGAGGAGGTCGCCAATCGGCCGAAGAGCGGCAACAACTACGAGATGGAGGTGAGCTCTTTCCCGCCATCATTTCCCTTTTGACTTGGCCGGTTTGCTCATTCCGGCCGGTTTCACATGTAGATGGTCCGGATGTTCGACATGTACCGCAACGACGAGAAGGCGGACTTCAAGTTCCTTCACGTCTTCATCGTCATCGAGGGGTGCGATAAGTGGGCGCAAGTGCGTCATTCTCTCGGCAAGGGCAAGGCGTATGTCCCGGACGCGCCGGCGGCCGGTGCGGCAGATGGGCGCCCTGATGGCCACAAGAAAGCCAAGGCGGCGAGAGACGCGGCGCCAGCAGCCGCGAAGCTCCAAGCGTCCATCGACACCTGCATCGCCGACGCTCAAACCCACGCCGCGGCGAGAGAGGGGAAGAACGAGGCGAGGTGGAAGGCACTCATGGCCAACCACGGCATCAAGCTCGACCTCCTCAAGACCAACACCGCGGCGAAGAAGAGGAACAACGACCTCGCCTTCCTCATGGGAGGCAACCCTGAGGCGATGGACCCCGAGGTCAGGGCGTGGTTCATGCGCAGCGGCGCGTGATTCTCAGCCAGATCGCCCCTGCCCCGACCCTGACTGCGACGGCGACTGCGACGGCGGACGACACGCGCTCGGCCACTCCAGGCGACACGAGCTCGGCCACGATCACGCCGCCGCCTACCGCCGAGCCTACCGCCACTCCGACCTCTGCCCTTGCTCCGACGACCACGCCCATCGATCTCGATGAGGATGCCGAGGTTGCCGAGGTGTCGCCGGCGACCATCTGATCTGATCTGCGCAGCAGCATGCCGAATGTGGCCATTTCACCAGATCGCCGAACTTTGGCTTGATCCATTCGCCGAACTATATGGCTTTTTTGTATGATCGCCCAACTGTGGCTGTTTCGATCGCCGAACTCGGGCCGTTTTGGGGGCGGGAATGAGAACTTTGAAATTATGTTGATTTGTGTTTTCTGGGGGCCGAAACGAGTGGAAACTTCGCCCCCAGGTCCTAAATAGCGCCGGCGCAAACGCAAAAAGGCGCCGCACCAAAACCTGGGGGGCCGAACGGCTAGAGATGCCCTTACGCGTGGCTTCTCTCGTTAATCAAATCCCGCTGCTTAACTTGCCCTGGAACACCGATGGGGTCGTTCTAAATCGGGTCGTATAGGATTTCTTTCCCAGCCGGAGGATCCTACGCTCGCGACCTCTTGCTTCTCCGTGCGACACACGTCTTTTCGCGTGACTGGAAAAAGAAACGAAGCAGCCAGAGTGCGGGGCCCACCACCATCTTATCCCCTCACCATCGTCTTCTCCACTCCTTTCTTCTCTATCTCCTACTAGTATTTCCCATCTCTCTCACGGGCTCACGGCGACGGCGCAGGCCCCGCCGCCCCAGCGACGCGCCGCTATCCCACTCACGCGCTGCTTCCGCCCCAGCGACGCGCCGCTGTCCCACTCACGTGTTGCGGCCGGGAGTTCTTCTCTCCCACGATGATGCCTCCTGCTGCTCCTCATCTCTCCCCATCTCGGATCTCCAAGCTCCCAGCGCGGTGCTACGAGGAAGCTGCTAGCTGTGGAGCACCGGAGCTGCATACGGTGGCTTGCAGTGCTGCCGGCCGTCAGTGGCGGAGCTGCAAATCAAGAACGGTGGTGCTTTGAAGGAAGGGCGAGAGAGCGGGGCGGTGCTGCCAAACGGTGAGGCATAGTGCTTCGAGCGAAGAGGTGAGTTTCTACTAAGAGTGTCACGCGGCGCCCGGATCCGGCCCGCATAATAGTCAAATAGGCAAAGGTTAACTACAACTTTCTGCTTAGATTTGATCGCTTTTGAACTAGAAACGTCCTAAGCGGGCCGAAGCGGGACCGCCGCTTGAAACCTGAGTTGCTACCATAGCACGGCGGGTCTGCTACAAAGGAGTTCATAGCATGCTGCCAGCGGTGCTCCATGGATACTTGACCTCCAGCACCACGCCGGGGGCGTACGGGAGCATTTTGTATGCATTTTTTCTTATGTGGTGCAATCTCTAGGAAGATTTGTAGAAAATTTCTTGTGCTTTTGATGCAAATTCTCGGAACAGTTGCAGCAATTTCTTCTTGTGCATTTTTTCTTTGCCGAGTCGGACTCGACTTAGGGTTCCACCATTATATATACATGTTGGAAGCCACCTGTTTGGGATAAGTCGCACCTTGTAAATCCCCGACTTTTGTAACCTCTCCTGATATAGTAAAATTTTGCTGACTAGCCCCCGTGGTTCGTCTCTTCCTCCTTAGAAGGGTTTTCCACTTTAAAATCTCGCGTGTCCCCGTGTGTTGATCTTGATTTCGTTTATTGTTTATTTGCTTCTGAGTGTGATCTCACTGAAACCTGTTGGAGACATGTTGGAAGAGTGAGTGTGATCTCACGGAAGAGTGAGTGTGATCTCACTGAAACCTGTACAACTTATTAGAAAAAAGGTACAACAAGTCAATAAAGCATCTTCGGTGCTACAGACCATCCACCGAGTCTATGAGTTATTATCATCTTTATTTCTTCCTGAGTTGCATCCACTGTGGCATATATATATCCCTTGCAGGGTTGTCGTTTACATATATATCAGATAGCCATAACAGCTGCCATCCACCGTGATCATTTAGCGAGAAGTCGTACTTACATATCTCAAGTGAGCTAGCCACCATGGATATAGTTCTACTCAAGAAAATTTCTCTAATTTCCCTGAAAGTCGTCTTTAGAGGGATATGTTAGATTTGGGAGGCATTAGGAACAACTCAGCCCGTGCCTAAATGGTGTGGACAGGAGACTCAAGAGTCGGCGGTAACCAGAGTCTCCATGTCTAGAGACTGTACAATTCCTGTTGGATTGATACAAAAGATTGGCTTACCGTTATCCAGGAAGTCACACAATACTACTCCCTCCGTTCCAAATTAATTGACATGCATTTGTCTAGTAACGAATTTATCTAGACACTATACAAGTATATGTACATCCGTATTTAGATAAAGCCAAGTCAATTAATTTGGAACGGAGGGAGTAGCTCTCAATTGGCTGACTACCGAATGGACTTGCTCGTGTGACTTGTGCTAAAGCACACGGAAGCAAATCTGATAGTACTGAGTCTCTCTGTTTCCGCTCTGTTTGCATACCTACGCACTGGAAGAATCACACCATGGCAGCTAGATCCCAAGAAACTGGAAGCTACATGAAACAACGACGCCAGGGAAAAGGGATATAGAGATAACCAGAAACATACCAGAAGTACGAAAACAAATAAGACCAGATGCTCTCTCATGCAGAGAAATCGAAAACCGAACGCCATCTAAGGACTCAAAAACTAGCAAGAGGAGCCTAAACGGTAAAATGAAAATAAACATGATACTCTTTATTACATTTGAGTTATTTATCGTGATTGTGAATCTGTGACTCATTCAGGGATTTGTTTGATTCACAAAATTCTAAAAACACTAGTATGGGAATAAAACTCGAATCACATGATAACCAATCACATTTCCCAACCAGGAGAGAGAAAAAACCCAAGCACCACTGAGATCACTAAATGTTTTTCCAACACATGGATGCTTACACTTTCGCAAGTTGCATATATACTCGTCACAAGAATTTCCATGTGACCTAAGAGCTGATAAAAGCTCAGACTTGAAGCTGCTAAAAACTGGTGCTCGGTGCCCCCATCGACACAAGAACAAATGATCGACATTTAAGGGATCGATAAGAATTTCCATCATTCTATAGAAAACTCTGTTCCAGTATTTGTTCTTTTTAAAATTGATGCTCCTACCAGTCATCGTTTCCACGAATATGATCGACATTTAAGGGACAGATGGTACAAGTCCGATACTGAGCTGGAAGCAGAAACATCTGCTTCATCCTGAAATTTCAAGCAAAAGATTTTGCCGTTTCACAAAAGTTTTGCAAAGAAAATCGTTAAGAGGCTTGCAACAGATCTCCATGAAGTGAGTCTGAGTAAGTGAGTAACTAGTAATGATGCCTGTGAGTCCTCAGTATGTTGAGGCATAGAGCATGGTTGGAACCACATGTACCTTAGGAGGGTACATAACTCTTTTTTTTTTTGCAATATTAGCACTTGAAGGTCCAAAGTTATTTCTCATAATGCGAATCTGCAGCTCATTGATGGCTTTATTTGATTTACAAGATTCAAGAAACACTAGTATATGGGAATAATGCTCGATTTACATGATAACCATTCTCATTTCTCAACCAGGAGAATTTCTACCACATGGATGCTTACACTTTCGCAAGTTGCATAGGGTTTAGGGTTTAAAGTATATAGTTCACACAAGAACAATCCCGCGACCAAAAGCTGAAGCACAAATCCAAAGCTTCCAAGAAACCACTACTCAGTAGCGCCATCGACCCAAGAACAAATAATTTTGATCATAAATGTAGGAAATTATGTTCCAATATTTGTTTTTATTGAAATTGATGCTCCTGCCAGTTATCATTTGCAGGAATAGAATCAACATTACAACGATCAGCACATGGTATAAGTCAGGTACACAGTTAGAAGCAGAGACATCTGCTTTGCTAGGAAATTTCAAGCAAATGATTGCGTTATTTCACAAAAGCTCTGCACAGCAAATCATTAGGAGTGATTGAAACAGATCTCCACAAAGCGAGTAAGCGGTATATTGCAGCATGCAGCATGGGTGGTACTACCGTGGTATCAAATGAGGACCTTAGGAGGGTACAAACCTCATTTATTTGCAATATCTGCATTTCCGCGGTAGCCGTTTAAAAGAAGTACACATGTAGCACCCGTTTTATTTTGTTAATTCCACACCTCACTTCTATTCTTCAAGATACATCGGATTTGTTGGTGAAAAAGCGAAGAAATAAGAGAGAACCTCCTGAACTAAGCTCCATATTTTGGCGCTTTCCAGAGCTTAAATGCAACCTCGTGCAGAAAGCGCTCCGTAAGCATAGCAAAGTTTCCGGCGTGCTGTTCATTACATTACAAAATGAAGTTAGTCATATGCTTCCAAGGAAACTGGAAATAATAGAAATATAGTAAGACCAATAAATTAAGAACCGCTGGCCAAAACTTTAACCACATATTAAAATATACCATGTTTGGGAAGCCTAGGCTCTACACCATGACCAGTTGACCACACATATGGGGAAGCGGTGAAAATGTTGAAGTCATAGCAATCGTTCCTGCTATCCCTCGGTTTTTCTTTGGTAACTACTTTACAGGAATAAAAGCTACTGCACTCTACCGTTGTGCTCTTCTGGAGCTCATTCTTGTATGTAGAACACAGCATCCTATAAACATGAACACTTCAACATGCAGTAATTAGCATGTCGAAGTCCACCACACTAAGGTTTTATGACTTAATCCTATGTTGTCACAAAAAAGGTGTACCAACGACGGACAAGTAGATGATCGACCGAGGAAATCTCGATAAACTCTGCCATGAAATGAACAATTATTTTATGGTGCATACCAACATATTGAGGTTTTAGCCCAATCGATAGCGCTGGTTATTCCTATGCAATAGCTTGAGTCTTGCACATGTATGATGTATCACAAATGACCACCTTCAATATGTAGCAAAGAAAAAGTGCACCGAATCCAGTCTTATCACCGTTCACTACAAGATATGGCCTCTATGTAACCAGACAGGGTGCGACGAGTAATACAATAGTAACTATTATTACAGAGACTACCTACCAGCGAAGGAATGAATATCAAACTACATGGCTTGTTTAATCCACAAACTTGATTCTCGGAAAAAGCAAGTACTTTTTTTTCTAATGCTGGGACCAGTACCAAGACTAGGAAAAGGGAGATCTCCAGTGTTTACGTTGGACTCTAAACAACTGGAGAAACAAAGTAATAAACAGTATCACAGACAAACTTGCATAAATAGTATTTGGTTCCTGATTCAAATAAAGTCTAAAGTGGTAAACATTATAGCAAGTGGATTAAGCAGACCTTTATAAATTCCTCAAAAGAGAACTCTTTGGCCAAATCAGAACGTGTTACTCCTTCCTGCCACTGTGCCAGTAGCATTGGATGATGATTCCTGCAGAATATGCACAGTAAGGAAATTTGTGTAAGTGCTAGACGTGTCATTGTACCTGGATGTGCTTTCGTTTACCACTATGCATTTCCATGGTTGAGTGTGATTGATATTAAAACAACGAAACCAGGGTAGTAGACAGAATCTAGCATCTACTGGAAAAATCTTTCAGTTCTGTCATGTATTAGACTGATATTTTTAAACTTCACTTCATAAAACCAAAAGCTATCTCTTAGCTTTAACATATATCAAGAAAAAGATGAGACAGCTAATGGTTGTGAACTTGTGATGTAAGCCATTGCAGTCACTTGAAATATAGATAGGACGATGTCAAGTTATACTTGGAAGGTGATGATATAATCCACTTCACATTCAACACATACAAAATCTAAAAGAGTTTTTTTCTATACAACAAAGTTTGCATATTATAGAGTATAATACACTCCACTTCAAAACATCTACTATGAATCTCATTTGCTAGCCAAGAACAACATTTACCTGACATCATCCAACGTCTTTCCTGCTTTCATAGTGTAGCTCTGGCGTGGACGAAGTAACTTCAAGTCAGAATCAGTTTCGGTCGACGAGTTCAAGATGAGACACGACTCTTCCTTATTTGCAGTAGCAGATCCATAGCTCAAGATCACAGACACATGAATCCGAGTGGCGATAGCTGAACCGACCGGAGCAGCTTCCATGACCGCAGCCACCAATTTGTCGAGCCGGTTGAGATCCGTCTTCATTCCCAATTTCCCCAGCTTGCTGGTTGTGTTCTCCATCGCAACATGCACAAACACTAGCTCGAATTCGCACGAATCCTGGACACTCCCCTCCGCGAATCCCAGCAGACTGAATGCCCGGTTGATTATTCTAACATCCTTAGAGCTGCTCTCTGAACCGGACTGCGTGGCAAAATCTTCAGTTCTGAAAACACTGAAACCAAGATTCGCCGCGAACGAACCAACCCCGGGGCAATTGGTGACCATGGCAGCTCTGAGCCCCATAAACCTGGATTTTCAACAGCGAGTTAGTGCTCACAATGGAGAAACTAACAATAGTAATTGAGGCCAGAGATGACACGCATCCAACCTCTCGGATAGCTTGGGAACTGCTAGCTCCTGCGGATCCACCCGGGCAGTCTCCGCATCCTAACGTGTGGCAAATACAATCAGCACGACACACTCAAATCCTCTTGCAACTACTTACTTCGCCTCGATGCAAAACCCGGAGAGAAAGCAGGATCGCACCTTCGATGGGTAGAGGCCATCGTACACGTCGAGCAGCTGCGCCAGCTCGAGAATCGTGTCGCTGTTCTTATCTCCTCCATCTACATATTGAGCAATAGAACCGGAAAGTCTCTCAGTTTAAGTGGGGAAACAACCGAGCAGAGAGCGAGAGAGGAAGAGATCGGCACCGTTGACGGTGGTGGGGGTGCGGAGGGAGAGGAAGCCGCAGGAGGCGCGGGAGGCGAAGGCGTCGAGGTGGCTCTTCCCTCCACCGCTTCCCGCCGCCGCCGGAGGGAGCACCGCCGCGTGGCCGGCGGCGTAGAGCACCAGCGCGCGGCTCGGCTTGTCCGCCATTGCTGCGCCGCGCCGACACACACTTCTTCCCCCTTCCTCTCTTCTCTCCTTATTCTCTGGGCCCCACAAGTCAGCCTACTACTGCGTCGTCGCCACCTGTCAGTGAATATGGGTGCTTCACGGGCCTGATAATCTTGGGCCAAGATATCTGAGTCCAGAATTCGTGGGCCGTGATACGGTGATGGGCCTGGGCCGACTGCGGTGGCACAGAAAAAAATAAGAGAGGGGGAGGGGGCGGGAGGAAAAACCCTAACCCTAGTAGGCCTCCAAGCTTGGTCGTCCCGTCTCGTCCTCCTCGGCATAAACCCCAAGCAGACGGCGGCTCGGACGCCTCCACCAGAGCTACCTAACCTCGCGGCGCGCGCTCCAATGGCCGGCAAGAAGCGGCCCCCGACGGCGCAGCCCGAGCTCGACGCGGACTCCTCGCAGGACGAGGCCGCCGCGCCGAAGGCGCTCCCGGCAGAGCAGGCGCCCGCGAAGAAGAAGAAGAAGCTGGCCATGGAGCTGAGGAAGCAGCGGAAGCAGGTCGACAAGGACCGCCACCGCCAGGCCGCCGACAAGCCGAAGCCGCAGCCCGCGGCAGTGGCGCCCGCGGAGGAGCCTCCGGCTGCCGCTGTGGCGGTGGTGCCGGTGCCGGTGCCTGCGCTTGCGCCTGCACCTGCGCCGCCCGCTCCAGTCGTGGCGGGGCCGGGGCTACATATGAATGTGTTCAGGGACCTGGCGTCGCCCGAGGCGTCCGTGAGGGAGGCCGCGGCCGAGGCGCTGGTGGCGGAGCTCCGTGAGGTGCAGACGGCGTACGAAGAGAATGCCCAAGAGAGGAGGAGGAAGCTGCGGAAGGTGATGGTCCTTCGCAGATGGAGGCCGAGAAGGAGGATGGGCTGGATAACTGTGCCCCGGCCGTGCAGTATGCCATCCGGCGGCTCATCCGTGGTATCTCTTCTTCTAGAGAGGTCAGGAATGCTTTTACTGTCTCTAGGACGAACTAACGTTCTGTAATTTACTGTGTTTTAGACTTGTCACAGATCAATTAATCATTTTACTTGGGGTTCTCTTATTTACAGTTTGCAAGGCAAGGGTTTGCACTGGGTCTCGCTCTTGTGCTCGAATCAATTCAAGCAATTAGTGTTGAAGCAGTTATGAAGTTGATACCTAGTTTGCTAGAATATTCAGCTTCGATGAAAGGACCGGTAACTTGCATTTTGATTAGCAGCACGTTTCTTATGTCCTTTTGTGATGCCAACTTAACTTTTCAATTTCCATTCTGGTATAGGAAGCCAAGGACAATCTTTTGGGGCGCCTGTTTGGATTTGGATCACTTGCAAGGTCTGGGAGGGTTTCAGGACAGTGGACACAGGACAAATCTTCTCCTATTCTCAAGGATTTTGTTAGCGAGGTTGTACAACTTGGAAATAGGAAACGCTATCTCACTGAGCCTGCTGTTGCTTTGATTCTGGATTTAGCCAGGAAGGTACATATCTTAAGTGCTTACTGAGTCTTTCTGTAGAAATAGAAATCCAATGCATACTATGGAAGGTTTATAGTGTTAGGCGGAGTTCAAGCAGCATCAGTGCTTGTAGTCCATGGTAATCTTTGCTATTTGGTGCTGGACATTGACAATATATTTCTTGCTAGAATTTATAAATATTCCAAAAGATGAGTTAACCCAAGTACTGAATTTTCCTAGCAATAAATTCTGTATGGAACTGGTTTTACTGTGGTGCGAAAATCTCGATCCATGTTTGCACCACCATCTAAGCTTTCACTTTACCTGAGCCTGTTCCCTTGGTTTGCAATTAACAAGACATTCTAAATATAAGTAAACCTGGCCTCTGCAGTGATTTGGATTAAATTTGAAATTAATTAACGTTAACCAGTCAAGGATCACTTCCAGCCAAAAATAAATAAGCGAACATGTATTTATCTTCCAGTGGCAACTCTGGTGTAAAAGCTTTTGTATAATAGTATGGAAAGACACAAAACATTTTCCCCTCTAAAAGGCCACCATAAATCTGGCTGAGACCACAGCATTGGTTTAGGGTGATCTGTATATATGGCTGGGTGACCACCCTGTTGTAATTATTTTGTTGTAACTGCACATACTATTTTTCATTTGTTGTAAAATGAGATTTATGAACTAATCCGTGTGCATTTGTCCTTTGTCTACGTGTTGCAGCTGCCAGATGAAGCTGTATTATCTGAGGTTCTTGAATCCCCTGGTGTACAAGATTGGTTCAACAGAGCTGCTAATGTTGGAGATCCAGATGCGCTCTTTCTGGCTTTGAAGTTCCAACAAAGAACTAATGTTCAGAGGGAGATATTTGGGAAGCTACTTCCATATCCATTCAGTCATGACAATTTTTTCACAGAAGAGCATCTTCTATCAGTTGCTGCTTGTTTTAAGGTAATTTTGAGTAATTGGAAGTTTCAGGAGGAATTCAATTACAATTTGATCATATTATGTTATATCTGAGTTAATCAGTATATGCACCTTACATTTCTTATGATCTTGAAATGCCGTACATTTTGTGCCATTTGCTGAATGATTTGTTGATTGTTCTGCTGCTACTCTATGCAGGAATCTGCATTTTGTCTTCCACGTATTCATAGTATATGGCATGTGATCACAGACATGCTCATCCGGGAGGAAGCTTCTCAGAATGATAATAACGCAAGTTCTGGCAAAAAGCACAAAAAGAGTAAGAAAGGCAGCTCCTCTGACGATTCAAAGAAGAACCTACGTAATTTCTGCGAGGTTATTATTGAGAGATCATTGCTGCTCTCATCTCATGATCGGAAGCATCTGGCATTTAATATTATCATCGATCTCCTTCCAAGACTGTCACCATCATCTATTCAAGTAATTCTGTCCAGCAAAGTTGTTCTTGGTTTGATGGATATTCTGTCAAATGCTTCCTCGTGGTTGTACAATGCCGGTCAACATTTTCTGAAAGAATTAGTGAGAATAGTAAGTAATGACAATGATCGTTGTGTTGCTGTCATTATCAACTTGCAGAAGTATAGCTTTGGAAGATTTGACAGCCTGACAAAAACAAGAACTGTTAAAGGGTTGATAGCCAAGTTCCAGGATGGTCAAGATTGTTTGGATCTGGTGCAAAATTTGATGGCACTCTTTGTGGATGAAGGTTCTGTTACAGATGAATCATCTGACCAAAGTCAGACAACTGATGAGAATTCAGAAGTTGGCTCAATGGAAGATAAGGAACTTATTGGCGAAGGGAATGCCGACCTTCTGAAGAGCTGGGTGGTGAATACAATTCCTTTTGTCTTGAAAAATTTAAAGCTTCCATCTAAAGAAGACAACCTGCCAGATTCTGAAAGGGTCAAGTGTATTGAAGAAAAGTTTCAAGTGCAGACTGAGATACTAAAATTCTTTGCAGTCCAAGGTCTATTCTCAGCCTCCTTGGGAACTGAGGTGACATCATTTGAGTTGCAAGAGAAGTTCAAATGGCCAAAGGCCGCTATATCAACGTCACTTCGTAATGAGTGCATTGAACAACTTCAGTCATTACTGGAAGATGCACAAAAGGATGCCTTCCATGCTGTTGACGATGTTAAGTCTAATGACTTGGGCTTCTACTTCATGCGTTTCATTAACACTGTATGCAATATTCCTTCAGTTTCCCTGTTCAGAACCTTGAGCAGCAATGATGATAATGCATTCAAGCAAACACTGGCTATGGAATCTGCACTTTTCCAAGAGGTTTATAACTGTTTGCTGTTCTACTTACCTTATTCATAGCTTATATGGTTCCAATCTGCTCTGGATTTTTACTTTTTGTAAATCTACAAACACGACAATAGTTTGCAATTTTTTCCTTTTGTGGTGTACACATGCCCTGCTTGGTTGTGGATACACATAGTTATGTGTGAGAAATATTGCTACAGATAACAATGATTTTATTATTATCATCTCTAGATGATGTGGAGGGTGCAAGAGAAGGATACCCCTCTACCACTGTCAATGTCGAAGTTATGGCATTTCAGATAATGTTCATAATAGTCTCTACCAATGAAATTGCATTACGTTTTCTTTTGTTTTGGACATGTACTTTCTTGTTGCTATGTGAGAGCATTGAAAATTTTATAGGGTTATAGTTTGAATTAACAGTTCTCCAAACTATCATATATGTTTGATACATTTCCTTGTGGGTTTCTCATCTGATATCTGTGGTTCCTTTCTGTGTGACTAGGAAAGAAAAATCGGCCCTGGATTGGATTCAGCTAAAATGCATGTTATACGGTATCTCCTTATTCAATTGCTGCTGCAAGTTCTCCTCCATCCAGAGGAGTATTGGGAGGCTGCAGTTGATGTGATTATATGCTGCAAAAAACATTTCCTTCCATTGCTCAGTGCTGCAGTTCCAGTTTTCTGAAGCCTCTCGAGTCTGCTGCAGAGGAGTCTGATGAGGATGGGTCAGAGGAGCCTAATGAGGATGGGTCATTAGAGTTCATGGATGTACTTGTGCAGACTTTTCTCTCTCTTTTGCCTCATGTATCTGGCCCTGTGTGTTTCACCATTGAACAGGCAAGTATACTCACCCAAGCATTTGCAAGTTTTGTAATGTTGAGAAATCTAAGACGATGATACTAAGAAATAAGCAGAACACAATTATGTTAGTCATTTGTGCAAGCCTTATCTCTTCTCACTCTACCTAATATATTACTGTCATCCTTTATAAACATGGAATAGGCACTTTCTATATTTGTACTGGTGAACATTCAAACATAGAAATGTCAGCTTTGTGCTGCAATATACTGGCCTCACCTTGTTGCACCATTTGCTACTAAATGCTTGGTATATAGAACTTTCTTGTCTTAGCCCTAACTCCGTATTTCCTTTGAAACAACAGGTTTTCCGTGTGTTCTCCCACGAAATTACAGAAACAGGGCTCCTTGATATGTTGAGAGTTGTGAAGATAGATATGAAAGGCTCTCGTCGTCAAACAGATAGCGATGATGATGAAGATGACCCTCGTGTTGGTATCGAAGATGATTATGAGGATGAAATGGAAGACGCAGATGTTGGAATGTTGATGATGCTACAGATGAATTGGATGAGGAAATTGGTGATGATTCTGCTGATGAAGTAGATCAGCATGATTTGCAAAAGACAGTCGACAATAAGGCAAAAGATGGAGATGATCCAGAAGCTACCAAAGGTGGGGAAGATTCAGATGATTCAGATGGTATGGACGATGACGCTATGTTCCGTATGGATCCTTACATTGCGAGAATTTTCAAGGAGCGCAACAACCTTCCTGGCAGTGAAACTCAGCAATCTCAACTTATGCGTTTCAAGCTTCGCGTGCTTACTTTACTGGAGATATATCTTCAGAGGAACTCAGGTATTTTTCAACTCATTTATCTTTTTCACCATATGATGTGTATCAGGTAAAACGGCACCTGTGTAACTATTGTAGGTCATTAGTATGTTTTTGCCATTCTGGTAGATTTTTTAGTATGTGTTTGTGATTTAATCAAAATGTTCGGAGTAACAAACTATATTTGCATGTTTTATGTTGAAATATATCCTGCAGAAGTTGAAATATGGTATCAGAAGCTGTCATTTCTTCTATGTTGCTTATATTACTGTTTTATATATAAATTGTTAGCTTCTGTGTGATCTACTTATCTTATGTAGCTTTTCTTCGTATATTCATTGTTTGCCATTCTAGTGGGGTTTACTTAAAATTGTTATGGCATTCAGTCAAGACATGGAGAAGCCTATATTATTGTAGAAAGATATTCCAAGGACTATGATTAGGATATAAGAAACTATCTTTGCATTTTTTTTGTTAAAATAAAGCCTGAAAAACTTAACCATCCAATGGGAAACAGTATCAGATGTTTGCCATTTTCTTTTATTTTGCGTATCTTAATGTTTTCTTGTATTGTCTTCTATGTGATTTACTCAGTTTTATGCAAGCTTTATTTCTACTTGTAACCTACCATCTCTCAACTATACAGGAAAAAACCTGGTGCTGGAGGTGTATGCTTTCTTAATGCAAGCTTTTGTGAAATCACATAGCTCTGATGGCAGTGAGCAGTTCAGGACGCGTATTGGTGGTATATTGCAGAAAAGGATATTCAAAGGAAAAGATTGTCCAAAAGGCAACGACGTTGAACTAAGTAAACTTGAAAGATTGTTGCAGAAGGCTCTACATTTGGCATCACGGTCACGGCACAAAGCAGTTGCTTCTGCAGCCCAAAACGCTACATTTTGGATTCTGAAGATCATCAATTCGAAGGGCTGCTCCAAGGAGGAACTCGCAAGTGTGGTTGAGAAGTTCCATTATATGTTGAACGACTACTTCAACAACAAGAAATCACGGTTGAAGAGTTCTTTCGTGAAGGAGGTTGTCCGCAGGAACCCCTGGGTAGGACGGGAGCTTTTCGGCTTTGCTCTGCAGAAGGTTGGAAGCACGAAAGCTGAATATCGAAGAGTTCAAATGTTGGAGTTGGTGGACTGCATATTGAAATCTTGGGTTGGTGACGACGTCTCAAGCGCGTCAAAGGTTTTGAAGAAGAATTTGGCTCCTCTGTGCGAGATGATGCAGGAGATTCTCACAAAGATGCCCGAAAACAAGTCGCGTCGCCAGGAAGTGCGGAGATTTTGCACGCGAGCTTTGCAGACCGTGACGAAGCTCAGTTTGAAAGAGAAGTTTCAGAAGAAGCTGAGTTCCGAGGCGTACTCCCTGTGTGAGGCACAGCTGGGAGCTGCATTTGTCCCCTTCAAAAGGTGATATCTGTGAACCCGTTCCTGAAGATGTGAGAGCCTCCAGTTTGAGCTGGACTAATTTTGCTTGTAATCTCAGCTCCATGCGAGTAGGTTCATTTAAACTATAAACTGTATTTTTTTTGTCGTGATGATACTGAAAACAGAATAGAGTAGTTAGCATGAGCATGTACAACGGTTGTATGAATGGCTGCATATGGTCGAAAGATTATGTTATGAAGTTGTATCTCTTATTTTTTGGTACGTTTCCTTTGAGGGGTGTTGTCGGGTGGTGACCAGATGACAAAAGTTCAAGGTATATTTTGCCTTGCTTGGTTAGATGAAGCTGGAAACTGAACACTCCCTCCTTTTTGGTTGAGTCAGAGAGATCTTTGACACGAGCTCTTTTTTTTTCCGGTGTAGTCTCCTCGAGATTCTCATGTTGCATTCTTAGCTCTTCCTATATTTTTGTTTACCGTGTGGTCCGGTTGTTTTGAGCCTACCCTCGTATTCTATTCTCTGGCTGCGCCAACTCTCTTCATGAATGAAACACACCGTTTGGTAGTTGGTACCTTTCGTCAATGAGAACCTTCAGATTCTTCATCAGTACAACAGGGATTTTTTCAAAATTTGGGGTCTTAAACCGTGTGCTCATCTGTACATTGCATCTACTCAAAGCAGAAACGAGCTGAGAAAAGAAAAAAAAAAGACATCGCTAGCTGCTCCAAATCTTTCAGGACGGCCTCCGGTATTGTGGGTTGACGTGGCATCTTCCCGAACCAAGAAGCTCCGAAAACAAGCTGCATTGCGTTCAGCGATGGCGGCTACACTGTGCTTTGACCAGTCCATGTGGAGCTTTGACCAGTCCACGTGGAAAAGAAAAAATAAATGTGGAGCTGGCGTGTCCGGAGAAGTAAGGAGTACAAAACTGCGCGTTCCACATCGCGTCACAATCCTTTTCTTCTACTCCAGCTCATATCATGAAGGCCTTCTGGCTGCTCGCTTTCGCCGCCGGCGCCGCGCTGCTGGCCGCGGCCGGCGGGCAGCAGGCCAGCAGCGTGCCGTCGATCGTCACGCGGGAGGCGTTCGACTCCATGCTGAGCGGCCGCAACGGGACCAACTGCACGGGCGGCGGGTTCTACACCTACGACGCGTTCGTCAAGGCCGCCAGCAAGTTCCCCGGCTTCGGCGCTGCCGGCGACGAGGATACCCGCCGGCGTGACCTCGCCGCCTTCTTCGGGCAGACCTCCTACGCGACGGGCGGTACGGACGTTACCCTCACTGCGTTTTTCTGTCGATACACGATGCTAGCGCTTGTACTGTATCATGGATTCATGGTCATGGGTGTGACGCGCAGCTTACTGCTATGTGGAAGCGAAGGACCGGGGGAGCACGCCCTACTACGGCCGGGGACCCATACAACTCGGCAGGTAAGACATGTTCTGCATATATTTTCACTCCGTCACCGGATAAGTGTATTTCTAAATTTATCATAAGCTGTTCACGGAGGGATCGGAGGAATTTTTTCTTCCAAGATCATGTTGTAGCCAACTTTAATTCAGTGCAGTTCCATACGTGCTAATGCACGGTTTGCAACCACAGCGAGGGCAATTACCAGCTAGCAGGGGAAGCGCTGGGGCTGGACCTGGTGGGCAATCCGAACCTGTTGTCCACTGACCCCGTCGTCTCCTTCGAGGCGTCCATCTGGTTCTGGATGACGCCGCAGCCACCGGTGCCGTCGTGCCACGCCGTGATGACCGGCAACTGGACGCCGTCCGCCCAGGACCGCGCCGCCGGGTTGCTCCCCGGGTACGGCATGACCACCAACATCGTCAGCGGCGGGGCGCAGTGCTTCGGCATGACCTCCGAGGCCGCGCAGGACAGGGTCGGGTACTACAAGAGTTCATGCGACACGCTCCAAGTGGGGTACGGTGACAACATGTTCTGTAAGAACGAAGTGTCGGCACAACCGCCGCCGTCTTCCCATCCTCCGGGACGACCACCACCGGCAGCAGGTCAGTAGCCATATCTGTACACGCTTGGAGCTGGATCTTCTTGCAAATACTGCCTCCATCCCTAATAACAAGACGTATAAATTTTTTATAGTCAAACAATGTGAAGTTTGACCAAGTTATAGAAAAATATGAATAATTATAATATTCTATAAAATATACTAGTATTCAAATATATTTAATGATGAATCTAAGAAGATTAATTTGTCATCGTAACTATAAGTTTGGTCAAACATCACATGGTTTGACTTTTGAAAAAAAAAACGACTTCTGTTGCGTAACAGCGATACTAGTAATATAGTGGAATACCCGTGCGTTGCCACGGGCCATGAAGTTTTATCGTTGCACGTGTAAACATAGTACACATGTAAACTATTTAATCGCTGGTTGTATTGTAGAACATGGTATACATGTAGACATACATGTTGCAAATTTGTACATGAAGAGTCTACATGGACAAGGACATAGCAACAGACTCTTGAAGCCACGCAATATTTTAGGATACCACCACCAGAAGCAATACATGAATAAAAATGCAATGACTTCCTTCATTTAAAGAATTTTGAACATCACCAAGGATGATTTTTTTGTCATACGATCATCTTTCATCGGCATTTCCTCCGTCAGAAATTTGACTTCAACCTCCATTGATAAAAATGTTAAAAAGAACCGACAACACTCGGAACGCGATACATATCATTTAATAAAGAACATATGATTAAACTTACATTGAAAAGAAATCTGTATCAAAGCTAGTTAGTTAACTGCAATGAACAAATTAAGCTAGATAGTTAACTGCAAAGAAATCACTATACAGATTGATGCACATCATGCCAATTAACGTAAGCATATTGCATTATTCAATGGATCAAAGCAGTACACTTACTCGAGAACATATGATTAAATTTATACTGAAAATAACTCTCTATGAAAGCTAGTTGATTGGAATGAACGAAGGGGAACAGTGGCAATACGTTGATGTCCCCCTACATGCCAACGAACAGAAGTGTACCATGTTGCTTCAAACAGGCATTGTCGCTGGGCCTGGCTCCGGCCGTGTCCTCGTGTCAAGCTAGGCGGGAGACACCCACCGGTTGAAAACTGCATAAGTACTTTTTTAACACAATAACACGAACAGAACTTCAGGTAAAATAATAAGGCCCACATAACCCCCTTGCGCCATCATATTTCCAGCATCACCAACTTCGGAAGTGAAGCTCAAAATTCTAAATAGAATTCATTGGGAAAATATATGTTAGCTCAAAGAAAAGCACACAAATGATTATTGCTCATATAACTATTTAGGTACGTTATAAACGTGGGCTGCTGATCCTTAGTTTTCATGTTTGTTTCATAGATGTTTGTACGCTGATTACATTGAGAAGTTTCATTAGCATCATTGTACTCAAAACACATGACCAATTTATGTTTGTTTAAACAATACTTTGAATGCTTAGCGAGAAGAGATTCGTTTATGGTCAAGGACAAGCAACGATCAGTCTTTATTCTGAATATAAATACAACACTGTCCAAGCTTGCACTACTAATTTTCAGAATGCTACCAATGCTTATTCGATGACAGTATCAATAGCTGATCTACCTGGGATGCAAACGTTCCAGATCACAGAACCAATCATTCCAAATTTAAAAACCATCGGGGTAGCATTATCCTCCCTGTAGCCGTTAGATCCTAGCCATGGACTGAGCTCTAGATTATAGAGCAGCTGCAGTTGCAATCTGAATCGCGGTTTCTCCATTCTTGGGGCAGAGGACATCCCAGGACGCCCAGCCCAGGCAGCGCTGCGGCTGCGCCCACGGCATGTGGTAGCAGGTGCTGGGCTGGACGACAGAGTGGACGCTGAAATTCTTGGCGATCCTTGGGTTGAAGTGTTGTATTTGTATCCCGGGCGGCTCGTTCCCCTGCACGGCGTTGGTTCCCAGCAGCTCCACCGCGAGCTACGACGCTGCACCCTCCTGATTCTGTCCTACTACTGCGTCACCGGCCGGAGATCATGAATTCATGATGTTCAGGTTGAGGTCGTCCCCCGTCCTAGAAATATAGGATCCTTCGTGATCGTCAATTTTGGCGCCCTTGTTAGGCAGCCTGCTCCTTCGCTACGCGACGCGCTGGCATCACTCGCCGATCGATCTGGGTGTATATAGGTGCGGTGGTGCTTTACTGCCATGAGCGCGCCGGTGAGCGGATCCACGGAGGCCGGCTGGCCAGGGACCCTTCGGCCGATTTCCCCATACAAGCTCACGCCCGCCAGGTCGAGGCAATGGAGAGAGATGAGGCAAGGCAACGGAGTGGTCGCCTGGTCGGTCGGGACGGGCAGGATTGGATATTTTTTTTAGACCGAACCGGTACGGTTTATCATTTGGCGGTGGCATCAATGTAAAATCTCGTATTACACAAGGGTAAACTCGGAAACTAAAAAACATACCATCACCTCTAGCTATATTATATAATAGAGATTGCATTGAGAGTCCAGATAACTCATTCTTCTGAATTCCTCGCAGAATCGTCGCCTCATGTGCCTCCTCCAGCTCCAAGGACCAGGAATGGTACTCTGATCGGCATTTCTACCGGTTCTGTGTCTTCTCTCATCATTATCGGCTCCTTGATCTGGCTCTTTATACGGCGGCGTCGAAGGCAAAAGCAAGCTACACTACGCGAGGAAGCGGCACAATGGGGTTTGAAGAGGAAAATAATTTTCTCGATGATGATCAGGCCATGGAAGACGATTTCGAGAAAGGGACCGGCCCCAGGAGGTTTCTTTACAACGACTTGGTCATTGCCACCAACAACTTCTCCAAGGGTAACAAGCTCGGAGAAGGAGGCTTCGGCTCCGTTTACAAAGGATTCCTCAAGGATCTAAACCTTGAGGTGGCTATCAAGAGGGTCTCCAAGGGCTCCAAGCAAGGGAGGAAGGAGTACGCCTCGGAGGTGAGGGTCATAAGCCGGCTCCGGCACAAGAACCTCGTGCAGCTCATCGGCTGGTGCCATGTGGGCGGCGATCTTCTCCTCGTCTACGAGCTGATGCCCAATGGCAGCCTCGACAGCCATCTCTACGATAACTCTGTGCTCCCATGGACGGCCAGGTACGAGATCGTGCTCGGGTTGGCCTCTGCGCTTCTCTACCTACAACAGGACTGGGACCAGTGCGTCCTCCACAGGGACATCAAGCCAAGCAACATCATGCTGGACGCGACGTTCAACGCCAAGCTCGGTGACTTCGGGCTTGCCAGGCTTGTCGAGCGCGGACAACGAATATCATGGACGACAGTTGCCGCCGGCACAATGGGATACATGGACCCAGAATGCATGATCACCGGGAGAACCAATACGGAGTCGGATGTCTATAGTTTCGGCGTCGTCCTCCTCGAGATCGCCTGCGGCAGGCGGCCTGTATTGGTGTCTGAGCAGGAAGAAGACACGGTCCACCTAGCTCGGTGGGTCTGGGACTCATACAGCAGGGGAGGATCCTAGACGCCGCCGATACGCGACTGAACGGAGAGTTCGATGCTCGAGAGATGGAGTGTGTCATGCTCGTCGGGCTCTGGAGCTCTCAGCTTGATCTGAAACTGAGACCGTCTGTCAGGCAGGCCGTCAACGTGCTGCGGTTCGAGGCGCCGCTACCGAGCCTTCCTGCGATGATGCCGACGCCAAGTTACATACCACCGGTTGCGACGAGTACTTGCACATCCTCGACCATGACAGGCAGCGGGAGCAGCAGCGGCGACACTTCCACATCTTCGCTGGCAGCAACGGCACGGCTACAACACAGCCAAGATTGACTGAAACGTTCTATTTCTTTCTTGAACTATTTAGTGTGGTACTACTGGAGTGCAGTGATTTGGACAACGAGCTCCACAGAGCTCGGTTTTTGAAAATTCGAAAAGAGCATTTCTAAGTTTCTAAAAAATGTAAAAAAAAATCATAGAAGTAGAACATTATTATTTATATCACTGTGAAAAAAATCAATGCGAAATATTGTGTATTTTGATCTGTGTACAAAGAGACAAACTTCTATATCTGAGATATGAACATTGCAAAATTCGAAAATATTCAGATTTGTCAAAATGAATCATTTTTGTGTAAGGCAGAATACAAACTATTTCGGGATGAAATTTGCAGAACCGTAGAATGCGTTGTTGTCAACATATAGGACCCATGTGTCGTCTTCTTCCTCTCAGGTGTCGTCTTCTTCCTCTCCGGTGGTTGGAGTTTTGGGGTCGTCTTCTTCCTCTCCGATGTCGGCGCTCTCTGGAGCTTCGCCATCAAGCAGGCGACTTCCCCGTGCTCGCGGCCCTCTGGGCTCGCCGTGTGCGGTTCTTCCCCCTCTGGATCTGGCGGCGGCGGATCCAGTTGACGATCTTGATGCAGGTGGTGGTGATGCAAGCGTTGCGGCTGTTGGAGTAGGGTGGATGCTCTTCGGGGTTCGAGGATCGACGACTTTCCGTCCGCTAGGGGGATTCTTCCGTTCCAAGGTTTCAGGGAAGATGTGGCGGCGGCGCGTCATCGGCACGTTCTCTTCGCCGGCGGCTTCGAAGCAGAAGGACTTGTTTGTAATTTCTATCTTTATGGTGGTCTTTTCTGCCTACTTGCTGTAATCACCAGCTGTATCCTCGCAAAAAATTAACGAGACAATGCAGGAAATGAAAGAGGCTTAGCCCGATGGAATATCATGTCGCCACTACCAGACGCTGCGCACAGCACTATAATAAAGCAGCAAGCACATCCGATCGCGTCTCTGTTCCCCAGTTTCCCATATGTGCAAAACGTATTGCTCCGAGAAAAAGGTGAGATGGATTTAAGCCTTTAGATTCGTCTGGATCCGTAAGTTGATCCATCCTTCGGCCGTTTCGTTCGGCTTTCTTTTCTCTCTAATTTAATACATGCAGGAGCCATGAACCAGAACTGGAAGGATGTGCTGCTGGCGGTGGCGGCGGTCGTCTGAATTTTTTTTTGGTTATTTATCCCACTCTCTGAGATCTTTTCGTTTGTTTCTTCAATCATTTATGACTAATTAAAAGGTCAGGCGCCATGAACCAGAACTGGAAGGATGTGCTGCTGGCGGTGGCCTGTCTAATGGCTTTCCTGGTCTTCGCCGCGTCAGTGTATGCATGCCTTGTGTAACTAAACTAAGTACTCATACTCTCGTCTTGTACAACTTTGTTTCTGCTGGGTCAATTCGTTCGTTCAGTATACACCATAACCCTACAAGTCAGGGCCAGTCCAATGAAAATCCGGACCCGGGGCAAATCAAAATAAATATAATTTGTACTAAACTTTATATTTTTCTAAATTTTACTTTAGCACGTACAATATTTTAAGTATAAATTTCGGTTTCTTCACATAATTTAATCACACAACTAAAAATATTACTAAATATTATGTGGTTTTTGTTTTGTAATGAATATTTTTTAACAAAAGTTCTTTATAGAACCCCTTTCCCTACAATGCATCTATCTGATTTATAGTTATTTATGGTAAAGAACTGTAAAAAATAGGATCTACTCTAGCGTATGATTATGTATGCATATATATAGAAACTTGTAGATTATAAATTTAACCAATAACACTACTTTTCCGTGATTCAATTTTTCTGGCAAGTCAAAGTTAAGAAAATGTTAGGGTAATCACCAATAAATATAAATAGTTAGTATTCTAATATTTTTGCATATTTGGATTTTATTATTTTATGACATGTTCTTATGCTGCCTGCTGTTATCATCTGGTGTACACAACTCCACCGGTAGTTTACGAAATAAATGAATTGCACAAAATTAAACATGAAAATCTAGCTATGTAGATTTCAGAAAAAATCTGCTAGAGTTATATCAGAAAAAGCATAACATATTAACTAAAATTGTTGTCACCGGTCACAGTGGTTTATTCTTAGATCCGAAGAGAGCCGGGTTGTGTACTTGCTTTAACGAACTATTCATGTTATTATGTTAATATACTCAAACCGTCCCAAAATTATAACGCGAAAAGGATTTTTCACCATCAATATTTTATATCTTTGACCACTCCTAATATCGAAATGTATGGATTGAGACTCTATAAATGACATATATATCACATTTTGTTTTGTAGGATATTTTTTCATATGTATTTATACTATTTTTCAGAAATATCATAAACGAAATCATAGTTAAAGTTGTGCAATATTGACCAGAAAAAACATTCATGCTTTAATTTTTTACAGTACTAAATAGTTTTATGGGGTGTAATGGATAATAATGTATTTATTATTATACAGTTTTCCATTTGAGTCCTTCTCTTCTCGGGGAATTGGACGGTCACCTTTTTTGCCCGGCAGGCCTGCTAGCAGTTCAGGGTGATCACCTCTCTACTCTCGATCGATTGGATTCTTATGCTCTGTGTGCCTCAGTGGGGTCGGATCGAGTCTGTCATTCTGTGCATCTTCTACATATTCCTATTTTTGTGGTATTGCGAACCCGTTGTTCCCAAACTCATCTATCTGCTTCGGTGGACCGTGGGCAGGGGGGTGTTCCTGGTAGCCGGTCAGGTTCAGTCCAATGAAATTCTGGACCCTGGACGAATCAGCATAAATATAATTTGTACTAAACTTTATACTTCTCTAGATTTTACTTTTAGGACGTAAAATATTATAAGTTTGATTTTTTGTTCGTTCACATAGTTTAATCACACAACTAGAAATATTACTAAATATTAGGTGGTTTTTTGTTTCCAATGAATATTTTTTTTAACAATTTTTTTTATAGAACATTTTTTCCTACAATGCATAATCTATAGGATTTATAGTTATTTACGGTAAATATCTGTAAAAATACGATCTAACAAATATTTGAATAGCGGTGTCTAGCGTATGATTATGTATGCATATACATATAGAAACTTGTAGATTATAAACTTAATCAATAAGACTACTCTTCCGTGGTTCAGTTTTTCCAACAAGTGAAAGTTAAGAAGTTGTTCTTGCTTTAGACTTGGTATTGGAAAAACATTGGTTAGGGTAATCACCAATAAAAAAAGAAAGTTTGTGTTCTCATATGATTGCATGTTTGAATTTTATTATTTTATGATACTCGCTCCGTTCCAAAATATAAGGCGCGTTATTTTTGTGTTGATCTTTTAGACTCGACTTTGACCATTTATATATACCCAAATTATATGGATTGAGAATGTATAAATGGCACCGGCGGATTCATCTTGCAAAATTCTTTCATTTCATATATCAATATACTAATTTGTTGACACATTATAAGTACAAATCATGTTCAAACGTGTACGTTGTTGACCAGCGAAATTAAAGGGCACGTTGTAAGTTGAGATGGAGGGAGTATGTTCTTATACAACCTGCTTGTTATCATCTGGTGTGTACACAAGTCCACCGGCATTTTATGAAGTAAAAATGTATTGCACGGAATTAAACATGAAAATCTGGCTATGTAGATTTCCGAAATACCCGAAGAGTTATATCAGAAAGAGTATAGCATGCTAATTAAAATTGTTGTCGTCGGTCACAGTTGTTTATTCTTAGATTTGAAGAGATCCGTGTTGCGTACTTCCTTCAACAAATTAATCATGTTATTATGTTAATATACTCTCTCCATCCCAAAAATATAACTCGAGCATGCTTTTCACCATCAATAATTTATGTCTTTGACCACTACTAATATCCAATGTATGGATTGACACTGCATAAATGACATCTTGTATTTTGTCTTCTGGGATATTTTCATATATATTTCTACTATTTTTCAGAAATATCATAAGTGAAATCATAGTTAAAGTTGTGCAAGGTTGACCAGATTTTTTTTAAACAAAGGCAAAAGTTATATTCATGCTTTAATGTTTTACGGTGATTATCAAATAGTTTTATGGGTGTACTAGATAATAGCATATTTATTATTATATAGTTTTCCATTCGGACCCTTCTCTTCTCGGGGTCTTGGGTGGTCAACTTTTTGCCCGGTCGATGGGCCGTCCCTGCTACCAGTTCAGGGTGATCACTCCCTACGGATTCGAATCTTCTGCCTCTGGAGTGCCTTAGCGGGATTGGAGCGATTCTGTGAAGCAGTCTACATCTTCCTATTTTTGTGGTAGTGCGACCCCGTTGAGGGCGGGGCGGTGATGGTAGCCTCTGTGGCTTTTGATCTGATCGTCGGTCTATGGCATCATATGTTGTGTCGCGCCCTATTCCGCCTCGTGCGCCCCATTCAACAATCTGGTGAGATCGATTGGCTGCGCAATTCATTTGTCTATACTATTATTGTTGTTCCTGTCTGCTAGTACATATTTGATCTTGTCGTTTGATCAGCCGAGGGTCCGCCGGGAGAGGGGCATGGACTCTATGTTGTTGGGCCATGTCCCTCCACATGGAGGTGTGTTGGCAGCCCAACATCAGCCTAGAAAGTCCAACACGTTTCAACCGTTGATCGAGGTTCGCATCCAACGGCTGAGCTGCCTCCAAGTGAGGTAAGAGAAGAAGAAAGCCAAGGCAATCTTGGTGGCGTGAGTAGCAAGTAGAAAAGAGCAACTAGGACGTTGCTGCTGCTTGTGTGCTGCATAGAGTGAGTAAGAGAACACACAAGAACACTACAACCAAGTGAGAAGAGAGGAAGAAGAAGGAGAGGCGATTTCTGTCAGGATTTGATGAATCTGACCGGTCTGCCTTCAAGCCGGTGATTGGAGGGTCAAACGTGCTTGGATCGACTATATACTTGGTGAGCTCGTTCCTTACTTTGAGTACTTCGATCTGGATAGCTGGTTTGAGGTTTGGGTCAGAGGAGCATCAGATTTGAGATAGGTTTTGTCAGTTCAGACTGCTGCAGTTTCAGCACGAAGCAGGTTTGGTAGAAGAACAGTTTGTGCAGGCAAACGGTGTCCGATTGAGCTCATCTTTGATGGGTATGTTGGGGACACATATGTCTGTTTGTCTACTGAATTTGGTGCTGATTGGATCTGCGGTTTAAGAGCAGTTTGCTGATTACCGAAGGGAACATAATCTGTCATACTCTGCTTTGTGATATCTTGCCTCTTGTGGTTACTGTTGTTATTGTTGCCGGTGGGCAACGAGTTGGTGTGTTGTAATCTCCAGAGGTTCTGGAGAAGACTCTTGCTCATAGTGAAGCTTGCGTGGACCGTTGGTCCCCAGCCGTGGTTTTTCCTCCTCACGTTGAGGGGTTTTCCACGTAAATCCTTGTGTCACCTGTGTGTGCGATTGTGTCTATATTTCCGCTGTTATTGCTGTTGGTTGAACCTATCCTCAAAGTTCATTGCAGGCTGGGTGGTAATTGGAGTTGTGTATCTTCTCCCCTTACCTTGCCCTAACAAAGTGGTATCAGAGCTGAGGTTCAGTTTGTACTCAAGTTTCAGAGCAAGGTTTGTTTTGGGCTGAGTGCAGTTTGCTTGTGTTGAAGATGGAAGTGAATACCAACAGAATGATATCATTGAATGGTACTAATTATCAAGCTTGGAAGAGTAAGATAAATGATTTACTGTATGTAAAAGAATACTGGAGGCCGGTGTTCTCCACAGAGATGCCCGAGGACATGAAGGAACATCTGTGGGAGGTACTTCATCTCCAAGCTTGTGGGTACATTCGACAATGGGTCGATGACAATGTTTTGAACCATATCATTGATGAGACACATGCACGCACCTTATGGCAGAAATTGGAGGAGCTGTATGCTCGCAAAGAAGGTACCAACAAGATGTTCTTGATCAAGAAATTGATGCGGTTAAGGTACAAAGAAGGAACTCCAATTGCAGATCATGTGAATGAATTTCAGGGAATTATTAATCAGCTATCTTCAATGGGAATCACATTTGAAGATGAAATGATAGCCTTGCTGCTACTTGGCTCATTACCGGACACGTGGGAGACCTTTAAGGTCACCGTTTGCAATTCAGCACCTAATGGAATTGTCACTTGGAACCTTGTGAAGACCAAGGTACTAAATGAAGAGTCCAGAAAAATTGCAGACAAGGATAGCTCTTCTTCACACTCCGAAGTGTTGGTGACTCAGTCACGGGGGAGAAGCAAGAGTAGAGGTCCGGGTAAAGGGGCTGAAAGAAGTAGAAGCAAATCAAAAGGCAAAGGAAAGTATGCTGATTTTGTGTGCCATCACTGCCATGAGAAGGGCCATATCAAGTGGCATTGTGACGAATGGAAAAAGGATAAAAAGAAAAAGAAGAAGCAAGTTCAGAAACAACAAGACAGTGACAGTGATAGTGATGGACGCATTACTGTAGTTGAGGATATCATGTCTCTCATGCATGAAGAACATGATGGCAGTTTTGGTTCTACTACTGAGGAGAAGATCACTGTTGTTTCTGATGAGACCATCAACCTTGCAGATGGTGATGAGATGACTTGGATTCCGGACAGCGGTGCTACCATACATGCTACATCTCATAGAGAGTTCTTCACAAACTATACATCAGGTGATTTTGGTGTTGTGAAGATGGGGAACAATGATAGAGCAAAAATCATTGGAAGAGGAGATGTACACTTGGAGACTGAAAATGGTACGACACTAGTCCTCAAGTCGGTGAGGCATGTTGAGGCACTCCGTATCAACATAATCTCGGTTGGTTTGCTTGATAAAGATGGGTACTTGAGCAGATTTGGAGATGCACGGTACAAGCTCACTAAAGGAAACCTGATTGTTGCTAGAGGTAACATGGTTTCAGTTTTGTATCATGTTCATGCTAAGCTTTCTGCTGCTTGTGTAAATGCATTGAAAAAAGAAGACACATGTGCTTTATGGCACAAGAGACTTGGGCACATGAGTGAGAAGGGATGACAGTGCTAGTGAAGAAAAATTTGTTGAAAGGTGTGAAAGGTGTTCACATCAAGAAATGTTCAGATTGCCTAGCGGGGAAGCAACACAGAGTTTCATTCAAGAGTCAACCTCCTCACAAGAAGTCCGAGGTGTTGGACTTGGTACATTCCGATGTTTGTAAAATGTCGGTGAGGTCAATGGGTGGAGCAAAGTACTTTATCACATTTATTGATGACTTCTCCAGGAAGGTTTGGGTCTATGTTTTGAGGACCAAAGATCAAGTACTAAGTATATTCAAGCAATTCCAAGTCTTAGTTGAGAGAGAAACTGAGAAAAAGATCAAGTGCATTCGCACTGATAATGGGGGAGAGTATATTGGCCCATTTGATGCCTATTGCAAGGAGCAGGGAATTATGCACCAATTTACTCCTCCGAAGACACCACAGCTGAATGGTTTTGCTGAGAGGATGAACAGGACAATTGTTGAGAGAGTTAGATGCTTGCTATCAAGTGCAAAGCTGCCTAAAAAATATTGGGGTGAGGCTTTGTCGACTGCAGTTTATCTTATTAATCTCTCACCAAGTTATCCATTGCAGGGAGATGTTCCTAACAAGGTCTATTACGACAAGGAAGTCTCATATGATCACTGATAACCCCCAAGAGCAGGGGATCACTGTAGCACCTCTCAATGTGGAAGTAGGGTATCGATCCGCAGGAGCAATAAGGAAAAGTTATCTATTCCCTACAACTAAAGTGTCACAAGTTTTAGTTGATTATGCACTAAACAAGTTTAAGAACAAGATGGTTGATTTAATGGATGGAAGTTTAATGTAACAAAACAAGAATGTAAAAGTGTCCCAATCCTCTTCAATGCAAGAGGACAAGACAAAGGTTTTCTCTTATAGGAACAATGGACATGGGTTCATGGGTTCACTTAATCCTCTCTCTCTCATCTATGGTGATTATCATGTTATAGATAAAGTACACACAATTGTCATGTTTTAATGGTAGCTTTTATGACGGCTATATGTCCTAAAACACATAGTTGAAAGAAGTACTCATTTGTGTTGCTAGGTCACCCTCGTAAGGCTAGCGTGGTTGCTGTCACTCCCACATCATACTCTTCCTTTTTACCCCAGATAAAGGATGTTGGGCTGTATTTCACATGTCACTCAATACATATGCCGTGTCACATCGGCCATCCCGTACCTACATACATCATACTTCATAATGGACAATATTCTAAACACTAGTGCAATGATTCATAATTCGTGTGCATGACCACATCTCTCTCATCTATCCACACTTGGTGGTGTCAATCACCTCATGACAAGGATAAACAAGGCATTATGCATAAATCAAACCATCACATGCATCATAGAATATCTCCAAAGTATGACAAATCATAAAAGCTCCAACACAACGGTAAATGTATAACAAATCATCTCATACCACAATATCCACCATAAGAATTACATAGATAGATCCATACTTATGCAAGGCACATCATATGGACTCAACAATGATCATACATAGAGAGATTAGATCAAGTTACCACCACAAACCCAAGGTCCAGGGGGTGGACTACTCCCCCTTCATCATGGAGACGGTGGAGAAGTCGTTGGAGAAGATGGAGACCCCCCGGCAGCGCCCCGCCGGAGTTTTCCCCCTCCAATCTGCAGCTCCAGGTCTCTGTTTCGTGGTTTCTGTGTTTCGGCGGCGCTCCTTCCAGAGAACGTCGGGGGACTATTTTTATAGGCGTTTTAGGTCAAAACGGAGTCGGTGGAGAAAGATCGACGCAACGGAGCTCGAGGCCCAAGAGGGGTCCCACGCGGCCAGGTACAGGGCCGCGTGGGCCCACCTCTTTTGGCCCTCGGGCTCCGCTTGTTCGCTTCCTTCGCCCCAAGTCTTCTTCCTTCCAAATATTGACGCTCGTAAATTTGCAGGTCATTTGGACGTCGTTTGGGTCCCTGAAACATTAAAATATAGAAATAGGGTTTTCTGCCTGCGCAGGGTTAATTCCATAAAAAATAGGAAACATATCAAATATTCCCAAAATCATTATAAAACAGTGATATAACCCTTATATGATGCAAATATGACTGGAATATAAGTAAAATAATGCAAAGTTCATGTATGCATTTTACATGCATCAACATCCCCAAGCTTAACCTATACTCGTCCTCGAGTATGAAGGTGATAAAACTAACATGGACTTTGCAATTTAATACTATCAATGGATATCAAAGATGATTACTATTGCTACATAGAGTCAAATGATTCATTCTTAAAAGGAGTAGCAATATGCAAGATAGTTTATGAAGTGATATCAAGTATTCAATGCAAGGATGTTCAATGATAATTCACAAAGTGTAACATAAGAGAAGAAGTACTATGGACCACATGTATGCATAATAATAAGTAAGAACATCCTACAATGGTCATAGAGTATGAAAATCTGAATATAAAAGGTGGACACTTTGGAAAGATATATATATGAGTAGAGGTAAAGCATGAATAAGTTTCATCTAACTTCTGAACTTCTCTACTTAAGTTAATGATTGTAATATGGTAATCCTTGGTGTCAAGCTCTCATTCCCCTATCATAGCATCTTGAATGATTAAGTTTAAAGTGAAAGCAATACGAGTAGTGTGCTTGACAAAGTACAGGTTGAAAGTCTCATGCCCCTTGAATACAAGTACCTACTCCATGTGTTACTCAACTTGGAAAACAAAGCAAGTTCAAGTTAAATATCATTGTAAGTAATAATAGTATCATTAAGAGCGTCAACTGGGGTACCTCTTGTCCCAGGATATGGAACAAGCCCATATCAAAATGACAAGACAAACAAACAAATGAACAATCTCAACACCCTTTTTATTTACCATTGGATAGCTTTTTATTGTAAGGTGTATCACAGAAGGTTCACCATAGCATGTAAGTAAATTTCCACCATGAATGATGCATGGCTTAGATTAGCGGCCCAGGCGTCTCTCTAACCATTTATACAAACTCATTTAAACTCACTTCATTTCCACATTTATTTCACCCATGGTAAGCATCCATAAACAAAAGTACATGATATCAACTAAATGAGATGAAGTGCAATGTTGAAAGCTTGCCATGTGACAGCACATATGAGCTAACTCTCAACCAAAGACATTTGTCAAGTCCACAACATCATAATTTTAATCACAATGGGTCATATTTTATTTATGCAATGAAAGTAAAGTGTGCATCAAGTTCGAGAGAGCTATATAACCAACTTTTCCCACAACAATAACAACATAAGCATTTTCATTCAGAGGTATAGATAACACAAATATCATGATAAACATACTCGGAATAGCATAAAGCTAATAGGTAGATATGGTGGACTCACTGGAAAAACTTTGGTTGAAGGTGTTGGAAACAAGTTTTTGCTTGTTGGAATTTTTGGGCTAGCAAGAGGGAGAAAGTTGACCATCTAAATGCATGCATGAGTGTCCATAGAACTAACTAATCCATGTTAAAACAAGGTAAATAACATTTAGCATCAAAACATGAATAAAAGATAGCTCTTGATAAAATATTTGCAAATTATTACTCATTAACAAGCTCATGAATCATGCAATTATATGTATCTTTTAAAATTAACTCAACATCCCTTTTCCCAATCTTATAATAGCATCCAACATAATTCAACCCAAATTTCCAGTAGCTCTCTCATATATAAATGATAGTGTGGTGGTCTCACAATAAAAAAACCAAACAAACAAAAAGACGCTCCAAGTTTATGCGATAAAGTGTTTCGATCGAAAAACAGAAGTTAGACGTGTGCAAACCGAGAGTGTGTAGGTCCAGTGGGGTTGTCTTCACATCCCCAAGCTTATGGTCTTCACCATCCTTGGATAGCTCTTGGTGCATCTCCTCTAATCCCTGTGAAAAAACTTCAAAACACCGTTTCTCCCATTTCTTTTTCTGTGGGGCACATTAGTAGTGATAAACAAATAGATTTCTTGCTGCATATAATCCTTAGACAAAAATTCATATGATGTCCAGAAATGTATAATGTTGTATGCCTACTCATAAACTCAATTGGATCAAAAAGATTCAAGTTAAAAGTTCTAAGCATGCATCAAACAAAATGGGACAGAATCTGTCCAGAAAAACAGCAGCAGCTAAACGTATTTTTCTACCCTACTTAACTTTGTCGGAAAATTCCGAAAAATTCATGCATACAGAGGATGAAAAGTTGCACTACAGTTCAAATATGAGCTCATTCGGAGTTACAGAATAAGAATTAAAAATCATACCGTGCACAGATTCGTGCAGGAATAAAATCTCCGAACGCTATAAGCAACTTTTTCATACCAAAATGAGTAAAACTTGGCACTTTATTAAAAATTCCAGAAACTAAACTAAACACTAAGTCTCTTGTTACAGCAAGAGGACACAAAGAAAATCAAAATAAAAACAACCGGGTTGCCTCCCGTAAAGCGCTTTCTTTATAGCCATATAGCTAGGCTTCTTACTTGATATTTATTGTGGACGAAGCTCATGAGGGAGCTTGAACTTTGGTGTCCCTCTTCCTTGGAAGTGTTCATGCATAATACCAGGATCCCATGGTGTTCTCAAACCAATCAAAATAATAGTCAAGTTGAACCCTAGTTGAGAGAAAAACAAAACACAAAAGTAATAACAACGAAGTCTAACTTTCTTTCTATGCATTGGCATTTTGTATATGAATGAATCACCATAAATAGAAGTTTCCCAATGCATATTAACAAATTTACTTGCAGCATATAATTATTAGTAACATAAAGAGGGTTCTTATCACCTCCTCTTTCATAATAGTTGCAAGTAGTAGAAATAAATTCAACCATATAACCACAAGAATCATTCAACTTAGATAATTTAGGCACATAAAGAGGATTATTAAATTTATTATGGAATTCATTAGCATGCTTCCCTCTTTCAAAATAGTTAATAAGATCAATATCAAGTTTACTATCATGATTGCAACAAAGATTTGGAACTAAAGATAGTTGCAAATCACATAAATATTTCTCAACATAAGCAAATTTCTCACATAATTTAGTAATAACTAAACATGGAGGTTTATCAATAAGCATAGGACCATCATCTAAAGCATTATCATATAGCATATTTAAGCAATACTCCTCATTATCAGCAATAAGTTCATTAGTAGCATTAATAGAAAGTGAAGGAGCATTTTTAGTTTCACACTCATCATAACATGGATTCTCATAAATAACAAAAGATTTTTGAGTTTGAGTGTTACTATCATTTGTTGATGGTAAAGTTGGGAGATCCAATTCTTCCCCAAGCTTAGGTTGGAACACATCCATTTCAATCTCCTCTTCACATACTTCCTCTTCCAAGCTTATGTTTTCATCATCCTTTTGGGGTTGCACGGGCATCCCCAAGCTTAAGCTTTTGTCATCTTCTTCCTGCAAAATATTAGAGCTTTCTTGGGCAGCTCTCTTCCTTGTGTCAACAACTTAGATATTTTCATTAAATTCAAGTATGCAGAGATCAAGGATATTGGCAATAAAAACTTTAAATTGAGAAGCTATAGGGCAGGTTTCATGTTCATCAATGAAGGTGTATAATTCATAGACTGCCATAAAAATAACAAATTGCTCTACTTCTTCCATCCCTAAGTGAGCATAATTCCATGTATGATAAGTTGCAATAACATGTTCTCTATTGGAAGGGCATTGGAATTCAAAGTGTCTAAAGTATTCAGAGCAACAAGTTTCTTCCTTATGATAATTAAGCAGCACACTAGCAATTTTATTTAGAAGCTCTATGTATTCTCCTAATCTTTTCCCTTCATTTGATTTTCTAAATTCAGCAGCCATCATGGTGTTTTCATAACAGTTTTCCATTTTCTAATTTTTTTGGGTTTTTGATATATAAAACTGAAAGTAAAACTAATGAGAAACTCACAACCAAACAAGTTTAAAGGAACCTCCCCAAGCTTAGATGATTGCAAGATATAAAACAAAAATAAATCTAAAGTCTAGTGCACACAAGAATAGGAACTTAAGCGCTGCGCTCCCTGGCAACGGCGCCAGAAAAGTGCTTGATAACCCCCAAGAGCAGGGGATCACTGTAGCATCTCTCAATGTGGAAGTAGGGTATCGATCCGCAGGAGTAAGAAGGAAAAGTTATCTATTCCCTACAACTAAAGTGTCACAAGTTTTAGTTGATTATGCACTAAACAAGTTTAAGGAACGAGATGGTTGATTTAATGGATGGAAGTTTAATGTAACAAAACAAGAATGTAAAAGTGTCCCAATCCTCTTCAATGCAAGAGGACAAGACAAAGGTTTTATCTTATAGGAACAATGGACATGGGTTCATGGGTTCACTTAATCCTCTCTCTCTCTCTCTCTCATCTATGGTGATTATCATGTTATAGATAAAGTACACACAATTGTTATGTTTTAATGGTACCATTTATGACGGCTATATGTCCTAAAACACATAGTTTAAAGAAGTACTCATTTGTGTTGCTAGGTCACCCTCATAAGGCTAGCGTGGTTGCTCTCACTCCCACATCATACTTTTTCTTTTTACCCCCAGATAAAGGATGTTGGGCTGTATTTCACATGTCACTCAATACATATGCCGTGTCACAGCGGCCATCCCGTACCTACATACATCATACTTCATAATGGACAATATTCTAAACACTAGTGCAATGATTCATAATTCGTGTGCATGACCACAACTCTCTCATCTATCCACACTTGGTGGTGTCAATCACCTCATGACAAGGATAAACAAGGCATTATGCATAAATCAAACCATCACATGCATCATAGAATATCTCCAAAATATGACAAATCATAAAAGCTCCAACACAACGGTAAATGTATAACAAATCATCTCATACCACAATATCCACCATAAGAATTACATAGATAGATCCATACTTATGCAAGGCACATCAAATGGACTCCAACAATGATCATACATAGAGAGATTAGATCAAATTACCACCACAAACCCAAGGTCCAGGGGGTGGACTACTCCCCCTTCATCATGGAGACGGTGGAGAAGTCGTTGGAGAAGATGGAGACCCCCCCGGCAGCGCCCCACCATAGTTTTCCCCTCCAATCTGCAACCCCAGGTCTATGTTTCGTGGTTTCTGTGTTTCGGCGGCGCTCCTTCCAGAGAACGTCGGGTGACTATTTTTATAGGCGTTTTTAGGTCAAAACGGAGTCGGTGGAGTAAAGATCGACGGCAACGGAGCGTCGAGGCCCAATTGAAGGGGTCCCACGCGGCCAGGTACAGGGGCCGCGTGGGCCCACCTCTTTTGGCCCTCGGGGCTCCGCTTGTTCGCTTCCTTCGCCCCCAAGTCTTCTTCCTTCCAAATATTGACGCTCGTAAATTTGCAGGTGATTTGGACGTCGTTTGGGTCCCTGAAACATTAAAATATAGAAATAGGGTTTTCTGCCTGCGCAGGGTTAATTCCATAAAAAATAGGAAACATATCAAATATTCCCAAAATCATTATAAAACAGTGATATAACCCTTATATGATGCAAATATGACTGGAATATAAGTAGAAATAATGCAAAATTCATGTATGCATTCTACATACATCAATCACCTGAAGGTTTTCGGGTGCAAGGCCTTTGTTCATATCCCTCAAGATGAGAGGTCAAAACTTGATTCAAAGACACGACAGTGCATATTTCTTGGTTATGGAGGTGATCAGTTCGGCTACAAGTTGTTTGATCCAGTAGCAAGAAAGGTTGTGAGAAGCCGTGATGTTGTGTTTGTTGAAGACCAAACAATTGAGGATATTGGGAAGACAAAGGTGCAGGTTCCGGAGCAAGTTCCGGTACACGTTTCTCCTCAAAACCAGCAGCAAGACAGATCTGATTCTGACCCAGTACCTGTAGATTCAGCTGAGCAAGAAGCTGAAAATGAAGATGCAGAAGATGTGCAAGATGATGATGATGCACATGGTGGTGCAGGTGATGAAGAAGCTTCCGAGCAGCATGAGTATGATGCTGAAAATGATGATCATGATCAAGAAGCACCAGCACCAGATAGTCCACCAGCAGCTCCACTCACACGGTCCACTAGAAACCGTGTTCCCTCCACCAGGTACCCATCAGACCAATGTGTGGTGTTATTGTCAGATGGTTCAGAACCTGAGTGCTTTTCAGATGCATTGAAAGATGAGAAGAAGAAGGAGTGGAAGAAGGCTATGCAAGAAGAAATGGATTCCTTGCATACCAATCATACTTATGAGCTAGTGAAGTTGTCCAAGGGCAAGAAAGTTCTAAAGAACAAGTGGGTCTACAGAATCAAGCAAGAAGAGCACACGTCACATCCAAGGTACAAGGCCAGACTAGTTGTAAAAGGATTCAGCCAGAGAAAAGGTATTGATTTTGATGAAATATTTTCTCCGGTGGTGAAGATGACATCTATTAGAATGATCCTTGGCATGGCAGCAAGTCTCAACTTGGAGGTTGAGCAAATGGATGTGAAGACAGCTTTCCTACATGGAGAGTTGGAGGAAGAAATCTACATGGAGCAGCCTGAGGGGTTTCTTGTTAAAGGCAAAGAAGACTATGTGTGCAAGCTGAAGAAAAATCTCTATGGCCTGAAACAAGCACCAAGACAATGGTACATGAAGTTTGAATCTGTCATGGGGGAGCAAGGCTACAAGAGGTGTAGCTCAGACCATTGTGTATTTATACAAAGGTTCTTAGGTGATGATTTTATCATGTTGTTGCTCTATGTTGATGATATCTTGATTGTTGGCAAGAATGTCTCAAGAATTGCTAGACTAAAGAAAGAGTTGAGAAAAAGTTTTGCCATGAAAGATTTGGGTCCAGTAAAGTGTATTCTCGGCATGAGAATTGAGAGAGACAGAAAATCCAACAAGTTGTACTTGTCTCAAGAGAAGTATATTGAGAAAGTACTTCGCAAGTTCAAGATGGACATGGCAAAAAGTGTGAGCTGTCCATTAGCATCTCACTTCAAGTTGAGCAAGAAGCAATGTCCCTTCGATGAGAAGATGGAAAAGGAAATGCAGAATGTTCCTTATGCTTCAGCGGTTGGGAGTTTGATGTATGTTATGGTGTGCACACGGCCTGACATTGCTCATGCGGTTAGTACTGTGAGCAGATTTATGTCCAATCCAGGAAAACCACATTGGGAAGCCGTGAAGTGGATTTTGAGGTATCTCCGGGGCACCACAAATGTGAAGATTTGTTTTGGTGCTAATGAGGCCAAGCTGATTGCATTCTTAGACTCAGACATGGTTGTTGATGTTGATACAAGGAAGTCTACTTCAGGTTATTTGATTACCCAATCAGGGGGAGCAGTGGCATGGCAAAGCAGGTTGCAAAAGTGTGTGGCATTGTCCTCAACTGAAGCTGAGTATATTGCTGTAATAGAGGCGAGCAAAGAGCTATTGTGGCTGAAACGATTGGCTGGAGAGCTTGGTTTTGAGCAAGACAAGTATGTGCTGTTTTGTGACAACCAGAGTGCCATTCACCTGAGTAAGAATGCAAGTTTTCATTCGAGGTCGAAGCATATTGAGGTACGCTATCATTGGATTCGAGATGTGCTGAACTCCAAGCAAATGTAAATTGAGAAGGTGCACACGGATGTCAATGGGGCTGATATGTTGACCAAGGTGGCGACAAGAGAGAAGCTCGAGATATGCCGTCGGCTCGCCGGCATGGCTGCCGGTAGGCAGTGAGACCCTCCATGATGTCGGGAGGGGGAGTTTGTTGGGCCATGTCCCTCCACATGGAGGTGTGTTGGCAGCCCAACATCAGCCTAGAAAGTCCAACACGTTTCAACCGTTGATCGAGGTTCGCATCCAACGGCTGAGCTGCCTCCAAGTGAGGTAAGAGAAGAAGAAAGCCAAGGCAATCTTGGTGGCGTGAGTAGCAAGTAGAAAAGAGCAACCAGGACGTTGTTGCTGCTTGTGTGCTGCATAGAGTGAGTAAGAGAACACACAAGAACACTACAACCCAGTGAGAAGAGAGGAAGAAGGAGAGGCGATTTCTGTCAGGATTTGATGAATCTGACCGGTCTGCCTTCAAGCCGGTGATTGGAGGGCCAAACGTGCTTGGATCGACTCCATACTTGGTGAGCTCGTTTCTTACTTTGAGTACTTCGATCTGGATAGCTGGTTTGAGGTTTGGGTCAGAGGAGCATCAGATTTGAGATAGGTTTTGTCAGTTCAGACTGCTGCAGTTTCAGCACGAAGCAGGTTTGGTAGAAGAATAGTTTGTGCAGACAAACGGTGTCCGATTGAGCTCATCTTTGGTGGGTATGTTGGGGACACATATGTCTGTTTGTCTACTGAATTTGGTGCTGATTGGATCTGCGGTTTAAGAGCAGTTTGCTGATTACCGAAGGGGACAGAATCTGTGATACTCTGCTTTGTGATATCTTGCCTCTTGTGGTTGCTGTTGTTATTGTTGCCGGTGGGCAACGAGTTGGTGTGTTGTAATCTTCAGAGGTTCTGGGAAGACTCTTGCTTGTAGTGAAGCTTGCGTGGACCGGTTGGTCCACAGCCGTGGTTTTTCCTCCTCACGTTGAGGAGGTTTTCCACGTAAATCCTTGTGTCACCTGTGTGTGCGATTGTGTCTATATTTCCGCTGTTATTGCTGTTGGTTGAACCTATCCTCAAATTTCATTGCAGGCTGGGTGGTAATTGGAGTTGTGTATCTTCTCCCCTTACCTTGCCCTAACATATGTCATCCATCTCCATCCCCGCCGTTACGCTGCTTAACGGCATACTGTGGACAGTCCGAAACATCACAATAGGAGATGGAAAGAAGATTGATTACAATCTGGTGGTATGTATATATACACTAATGCCTTCTCGCAATGTCTTGTTGTTTGCTCGACTGAAACTAATCATCTCTTAATTTGTGCGGTTTTGCGTGTAGGTCGCTAGGGGCATCGCGGCTTTTAGCGCGCTCCTCCAGCTCCACTTGCACGCCAATTACCGGAGGCAGCACCCACCGCCACCGCCGACCTCTTGAGCGGCTGTTGATCGACAAGGAAGCCGGTGCGCAGGAGAAGCTCGACGCCACCATGGACGTCTCCCCGCCGCCTCCTCCGCCACCGTCGTGAGGTTTTGGCAAGCCGTTGATCGAACTCGACGCCATTGTCACCGTCACCCAGCTGCCGCCGCCACCGTTTTCAGCTTTTGAGAAGCCTTTGATCGAGGTCGACGCCACCGTCACCATACCAAGCCGCCGCCGCCCCCGACCCTTGAGGCCGAGCCGCTCATCCGCATGGAGGACGCGCCCAATAGGGGCTCCACGCCACCGCCAAGGTCACTCAGTCGACGCCGAGCAGCTCGTGGTCCCAGCCGACGCGGCGCCTTGACCATGCCGATCGATACGCACCAGGCACATGCTGCTTGCGCATGTATTCAGGTTACTGGTCTACTAGCTAGCTAGAAGATGAGACGACGGTGGTTAAACTTGAGATGCATCGAGGTCACAACGTTGGCTAGCTTGTTTTTCTTTTGCTACTTTCTACTTTGATTGGAAAACTTGCAATACATAGATCCCGTGTCGTGCTGTGCACTGAGACAAGCAGCCTTATGATCTGTGATGATGCCTTGTTGATTTTGGGTAATTAATGAAACCCTTATGATCTGTGATGCATCCATACTTGCACAATCAACCAACCTGTATACATTGTCTCAGCAAGCAGGAGTCGATTAGCCAGCACCCATGTAGAGTGTGTCAGAGTCCGTTCCCTACCTACTTAAGATTGCTTTATCCCGTTTGATCCCGGCCGGCCACAGCCACGAATACATATGCCATCACACAGTAAATAAACTAGCTTGGATCAAGATCATTGGTACACATGTGATTCCGAGTGACGTGTCAAATTCTAAATCTTATTGGTATTGTTTTGCTCCCACCATGTCGAACTACAAATTAGGGTTAAATATCTTTCGTCAAAGACGGAAACGATCGCTCATACTTGTAGCGATCAAGACTACTTTCAACCGCCGATGCACGGATAAGGCCACTTGTGTCCTATTTGTTTGATGCAAGTTATTATCAAAATGGGTAAGGATAACGATAATACAAAATAGCTTGATATGCCCTCAACTAGTAGAACTGCAAAATCTGTGCCCTCTAGGCCACACATTTCACCGGATATTGTTACTGCTAATACTTCCAATATTACTCGTACTTCTTTGAATAACTGACCTTTATCTAAGAGACCCCTTATTAATGATAATCATATAACAAATGATGAAATGATGCATGGTTCATCTAAATTCTTGGCTGATAAAATTGTGCAAATATTTGAGAAACAAGAGAGAGGTTCCTTGATCTGCAACTAAAATTTCCTTTGCATGGTTTAGCACGAAATAAATTGTTGGATATATTTTATAATGGGATTAAAAAATTCAGATCCTATCTTGATAGTATGCCAGACAACATATTCAAGCAAAGGACTTTATTTGAAGCTAAAGAATTATTCAATGTAATTTGTCAAAACCATCAAGCTTGGAATACTGAAGAAAAGGGTGAAGCTAAAAAAAACTATTAAGAAAAGGTACATTCTTAAATTAACAAAAGAAGCGAAGCCATGAGATCAATTAGGGAGGAGGGATTTAAATCATCTGAACTGAAAGAAATATTTGACAGAGGTATCAAATTACCCACTATGAACCATTTTTTCCTACTTAGGTAATTATGTTCTATCCACCAAAGGTGATTGTAAACCTTTAGTCGACACAGTTTTTCTTTCATTAATGTTTTGAAAATTTGGTTTCACAAACACAATGTTAATAGGGATATTAAAAGGACCATACTAGAAAATTCTCATAAAATTAAGTTCTCCATTAAATATTGGTTAAAATATAGAAGCTATTAAAATGATTGATAAGCATTGTGTAATGATGAAGAATCAAGTAGAGCTATTAAAATTCAAGCTACACACTGTAGATGGTGTCCGTGCCTGAACATCAAATAGTCTATAATCGAGGGAGTAAACGAGAGAAGACATTTGTGAAAACAAAATCAAATGAATTTTTTTGCTACGTAGTTTCCCTACCATTTAATATGATTTCTTTTTTTTCTTTCGCTAACATTTTTTCCATCCATAGAAATTTATCTAAATTTTCAAATAGTTATACAAGCACCCGTTCAAATTATGATGCATTGTTATGTGTTTAATAGTTAGTTTTTTCATAAAATTATTCTCCCATAAATTAAAGATGGTGCCTCGCATTTGCGAGGCCCACCGTGCTAGCCAAACTTTCAAACTTAATGGTTTGACTTCTATGAATTTTGTTGGACTTTTACGGAATGGGAGGAGCTACAACTTGGACCTGATAAGATAATTTAGTTTAGAAAATCCTGCCTGGAACAGAGGGACCAAACCAACCAGCAAAACAGGAGTATATAACCCTGTTGGCCTGGTGGATACCGTTCACAAGAACACTGGTGGGCCAATCGGCCCATGAAGGCCAAACCCTAACAAGTGTCGGGTCCTGGCCGACCACTCCCTTTGGCCACTCTCCTCTCCCTGATCGGCAGAAACCCATTCTCTCTCGGAATAATCTTCCGCCCATGCGCTAGGGCGCCCGACACTTATCGCTGCCGTTCACCGCTGCAAATGGATCCGCGTCACAGGCCCACCTCCACCCTAGTTTGACTCCTACTTCTGACAAATGCGACGCTGGCTGAACTTTATACTGTATTCCTATACCATCTGGAAAGAGGGCCTCTGCTAGTTTTGGCATTATAATTATCTCTCTTCCGGCTCCCTGACCCCAGTTCGGTTTTTGAGGAGATCGACCTCCGGCCTGAGCCTCTCCACCTGCTTGGTTCTCATCCAGAGCGGCGGCCACTTCCTCTTCAAGAGCGGCGGTCAGATTTGATCGGCAGGGCAGGATTTCTTACCATGGCGTGCAACGATCGCTGTTGTCCTCCTCAGGTCAGTTTCTTGTCATGGTCGCTATGGGATCTTGTTGGCGTATCAGATCTGAGCTGAATCAGATTTTTCGTTGCAGCATGGAGGATTCGAATTTTTTCCGGCTGCCCGACGCCAATCCTCGTCGAGGAGAGTCAAGAAGCCCCCAGCCGTTCCCATCTGAATCTTCCGAGACGACCTGGGAGTAGCGGACTGCAGTGTTGGATCTTCTGACGATGGGAGGCTCCGGGCAAACTTCGAGCCGATTCGGAGCTCATCAGATGGGTTCGCTGTTCTTCCTTTCTTTTTTCTTGATGCAGATTGATTTCTTTTTTCCTTTCTACGTAGATCTTTGGTTTGCTGTTCTTCCTTTCCTTTTTGTTGATGCGGATTGATGTCTTTTTTACTTGGTGTGTAGATCTGTGCTTTCTTGTTTTTTTTGTTGGTTCTGGTCACAAATCTTAATTTCTCGTTTGCTGATTCAACCATGTTCAGGTTAGCATATGAATTCATTGATCTTTGTCCAGCCTTGCTTGTTCCCTTTTGATCGTACGTTGCATCTGGTTAGCTAGCTAGCTTTTGTCCAATTGCCTAGATGTAGTAGTTGCCCTGTGTAGGGTGCTTCATTTTCCCAATGTAAACTTTGGAATATTTTATTTCCTAAGTCTGTACCATATAGATTACCTTAGTGGTATCTAATGATATTAGAAAGATTTTCAAGTAATTTGTGTTCATTGCATTTTCAGTTTCTTTCTACAACTCTTATTCTGCTATGAGTACATACCACTATTGTGTTCACGGGTTGGCAGAATTATTTCTAACACCGGTAATGAAATTTTTGTTTTTTGTTTTTTGGGTGGTGTGGTGTCAATAATGGATTGACAGAATTATTTCTAAATGCAGGTTGGAGATGGGCTGACTCCTAAATGCAAGTTGGCAGTAGAAGAAAATATTGGCCACATGCCAGAGACCATCATGCAAAATACTGGGATTCAGGGAGCCATTGGCTGTCAAGAAAACTGCCGTGGAGGCGGCTATCTGGAAAACAGCTGAAATTTGTCGTTGGAAAAAAATTCACATCCGTTGTTTATTATTGTTTTGTAATTCTTACAAAAGTCTATGGCCGATGATAAATATCGATGCATCTAGATTCATTTTCTTGTGTTTCTATCTACCATGTCTGATGAAACGGTTTCTCTCTCTATGTAATTTGATATGTAAGGGAATTCAATTAATCGGTCCTGACATTCATATATACACCCTCGGCTACCCTATCGGAAACTTTGGATATCTTCTAGTAGTGATGGCTAACCGAAAACTGTTGAAGATATCTAGAATCGAGATCATGGCTATTCGGTGGTCAGTAATGAAGATATCCAAATCTCCACTGATAAGCAATGAAGACATCAACGAGTGGTAACATAGATAACCGGTGATGACTAACCGAACATAATCCTAGTTGTCCATGGTTGCACATGGGTTCATTTCAAAACCATGGTGTCCAAACATCATGGACATCTCACCGCATACCCTGGGATAGTTTCTAGAACTATACATTCCAAGACTCTTGGATATCCATCTAGTAGTGATGGCTAACTGAAACTATCGTGGCTATCCGGCGAAAAGCGATGAATATATCCGATGTTTCAATGATAAGCAACGAAGGCGATAAGCGGTTACATGGATAACCGGCGTTGGATACCCAAAAAAGGTTGAAGGTATCTAGGATCTAGAAGCATGGCTATCCGGCGAAAAGCAAATGGAGATATCCAAATGGTTCATGCTATCTAGGATCCACATCATGGCTATCCGGTGAAAAGCAATGAAGATATCCAATGTTTCAACGATAAGCAACGTAGGCATCGACAAGCGGTTACATGGATAACCGGCGTTGAATACCCAAAAAATGTTGAAGGTATCTAGGATCAGCATCATGGCTATTCGGCAAAAAGCAAATGAACTTATCCAAATGGTTCATGCTATCTAGGATCCACATCGTGGCTATCCGGTGAAAAGCGATGAAGATATCCGATGTATCCGATCTTTTGCTTGTTCGAAACGATTTGTATGAAAATATGGGATGATGAGCATATATTCATGCAGACACATCTTTTGTTTGTCTTCTAACATTTTCTCTCTGCCTGGGTTGAATCAAGCTTCGGTTCACATGAACCAATCAGATTAATACTCTGCCTTTATTGCTTGTTCGAAATGATTTGAATGAAAATCTGGGTTGAAACAGTCACCCGTCTCCCCACCACGAACCAGACGTTCTCAGTCCATAACGAATAAAAAATACAAAGGGGCCTTTTCTACTGAAAAGACATACAAATGGGCCTTCTGTATCAATGAAGCCCAACTTCCTTTCTTCCTCCTCTGAACATATCCACAGACAGATCGATAATGGAGGTGCTCACCTTCGGCAGAAAATCAGGGATTGAAAGTCAAGGTATGCTGCCCCGCACCAATAAGCAAACAAATGAATAAGCAGGAAAAATGAATAAGCTCGGGCGAGAGAGGGCGCTGCGGGGGTCCCGGATCCGGTCTCGGCGGTCGCAACAGAGGTCGGACGGCGGAGATCCCGGTGGCGGCGGCGCGCACGCACCGGCCATGGGCGGGGACGCGAGAGCCCCATCCCACGCTTCAGTTAGTCACCGGTGATTAGCAACACTAAACAGGGTTGTTCTGCCAGAGTTGATGCGTAGAAGGAGAGAGAAACAATCCAGGTCGGCCGAATCTTTCGCGAATACGGGACTAAACAATAATAGCACACCTGACGTCCCTGCACACACGGGAGAGGTGGGGCTCTGGTCAACACGATGGCTCGGATCCACATGACGAAGCAACGGCAGAGATTGGTGCCGGGCGCCATAGCTCTTCTCTCTCCCACTGCCGTCGAGGTCAGCAGGAGCCATGGCGGCGATGCATATCCTTAAGGTTGTATACGCCTGCCTCCCGGAGTCCCCGTTCTCGGACTTTCACCTGAAGGTCAAGTCGTCGTCTTCCACCTCCTCCTCCTCCGACAACGACGACGACGGTGGCGGCGAGGACCTCATCAGCGCACTCCCTGACGACCTGCTGCGCAACATCGTCGCCCGCCTTCCCGTCAAGGACGCCGCCCGCACCGCCTTGATCTCACCGCGCTGGTGCGGCCTCTGGCGCTCCACCCCCTCTTCCTCGAAAACCGCCACCTCATCCGGCAGGTGGACATTCAAGCCAGCATGGACTGGAGCGCCCTGGCCGCCGCCGTCTCTCGTGTACTCGTCTCCCACCCGGGCCCCTTCCGCTGGGTCCATCTGTCCTGGAACTTCATGGGCTCCGAGGAGGAAGCCCTCGCGGAGTGGCTCCGCCTCTTCGCCGCCAAGGGCGTGGAGAGCCTCGTCCTCGTCAACCGCCCCTGACCCTCGACGTGCCCCTACTGGCGTCCATCCTCCGCTGCTCCTCGCTCCGCCGCCTCTACCTCGGCGTCTGGCATTTCCCGGACACATCCGGCCTCACACGCGGCCCCAACGTCTTCCCCCACCTCCAAGAGCTCGGCATCTGCCACACCATGATGCAGGAGCGTGACCTCGAGTACCTGCTCGCCTGCAGCCCTCAGCTCAAGATATTCGGCCTCATCGTCAGCTACGGTTTTCCATCGCGCGTCCGAATCAGCAGTCACAGCCTCTGCTGCATGCTTCTCTGGATCTCCATGGTGGAGCAGCTCGCCATCGTGGACGCCCCACGTCTGCAGCGGCTCATCCTCCACACCGCTGAAACTGGACGCATGCTCAAGGTCAAGATTGGGCATGCTCCTGAGCTCATCGTGCTCGGCTTCTTGGAGACGGCGACCCATGTGCTTGAGATCGGCAACACCATAATCACGGTCGAATTTCCCTCTTCATATATCTCATTTCGTAAATGCCTAGTCTTGCTGGCTAATTTCACTTCAATTAATCAAGTCTTAATTCGTTGGCTGCATTGATTTGCAGGCTGGTTTGACAAATGTGAGTCTAAATGCTATGGTCCCAAGTGTCAAGCTGCTAGCTTTGAAGGTCAATTTCGGGGTGCGCAATGAGGCCAAGCTGATGTCTACCTTCCTGAGGTGCTTTCTCAATGTCGAGACATTGCATGTCATGGTGAGATTCCATCCACAATCTCCTGCATTTTACACCTTCTCTACTCTAGGCTATAGTATCTGATTGTGACCGCTTGGCTGATTGAATTAGCTAATTGCTGATGCTGATTCTACAGTCTGCCAAAGCTGATGAGCCCACCGGCAAGCTCAAATCCAAGTTCTGGCAGGATGTCGACCCCATCAAATGCCTGCAGTCACACATCAAGAAGGTGGTGTTCAAGAACTTCCATGGGAACCGTAGTGAGCTCGCATTTCTCAGGTTCGTCGTGAAGAGAGCACAACGGCTACAGATGATTGTGGTGTAACATCCCGTTGCCGCCGGTGAGGATCGGGGCGTGAGATCGACTCAAGGAGGATAACTAGTAACTTGTGGTAGCCACCGGACCTTGGTTGCTTGTGGAGAGCAGCCGGACCTTAGAAGACCAGAGGAGGAAGACAGACGGGGAGAGAGGAACGGGAGCAACCCGACTCAGTTCATTTTCATCGATGCCTCTTCGTGTTGACCTTCTGTGTCTCTTTATCCTTCCTTCTCTGAGGCATGATCTGCTGGGCCAAGCCCATATCATCAGTCCATCACCCAAGTCCAGCCCAGGGAATGCGTGGGTGTTACACTACCGCCCCGGCAAAATATTGCTTGTCCTCAAGCAATAGCGTGCTCATGTCGCCATAGTTTTTCGCTCCCACTTCAGCATTGAGGTTGCCTGGCCGAGTCGTGTTCACCACTCATGGTCTACAAGAACCCACCGGGATCCCACTGTATGTGTGCATCTGAGACCTTGACACAAGTCATAAAAGGCATGATAGCTAATAAGTACACACCTGGATGTTCACAGACAGTCAAAAGAGCAAGCCTCTGTAGTCCTTGCAGTGGCAAGACGAGTTCTGGAATGACCACAATTGTGTTCTGCTCATGATCCGGTACTGGCACAATATTCCTTCCAGTCAGCTTGATGTATTTGGCTCCCATCTTTACAACAGCCCTTGGTTCAGAAGTGTGGGTTGTGTCGACACAGCATAGGAAAATCACTTGAGGAGGGTTCCATGATAGGATCGGATGTAAGGAACAGGTGTTTCCCATTCTGACAAACATCCATCCAAGACACAAAATAAAGTCCTTGCACCCAGAATTGATGTCAAGACTCAACTGACAGCATGTGTGTACAACTAAACATCGACCAGCCCGTACCCTCTTGACAACACCACCTTGTGGAAGAGCAAGCCCACGAATGCTGCAAGCAATCTCTGCCTTGTCTAAGTCATGTCTGCAAGTTTTAATCCCCAGAATGTACCACACGGTGCACGAAAAGAGTTCCAGGACATTGATTGAAGGGTAGTGCACTGATCCGATGGTGATGCAATGGAAAATGATAGAGCATAGTACCTCCACTAATTGCTCCTTACTGAGATTTTTCATTTCCGCAGTTGGTTGTTTCAGTCGCACTCCAGTCAGATAACAGATGAACCAAGACCAAGACAACGGGCGCAGTGCAACCCATGTTCCGTGTCGTGCACCACCAAGTGCCTGTATACTTGCATTACTTTGAAACCCTAGTATCTCACCACAACAATAGTACCTCCAGGATGCCCAAGGAGCTGGCCGCTCACTACCTATTGCTTCAAGGATCTGAATTTTGCTGCCAAGAAACAATCTCTTTGTCCTATCGACATCGTGCACTGCCAATATGAATGTCTTCTCCACCAGGATCCCTGGATCCCATTGTTCACACAGCTCTGCATCCGTTTTCATCATATAACGCTGCTCCTTAAATCCAGGAATAAAAGCACTTTCACACCATGGTTGTGTGGCTGCCAACATAGGCTCTGGGAACAATGACATGCCCCCGACATGAGTGAGCAGAGTGCCGCCAAGCTCTTCATTCTCAGAATCTAGACCAATCTCCAGAAAAAGTGACGAGCTTCCAACGCTAGTGAGCACACTATCGCCAATATCATCCGCATGATCCAAACAAACCTCCCGGAAAAGTGACATGCCACTGACATGAGTGAGAATTTTTTCATAACCAGCGGCAGTGGGCTCCGTCGACTCGACAGTTGCGTGCATCAGATTTGGTGATATGTCCTCACTTCCATGAACATCAACACTCGGATGAGCAGCCCCAAGCATTGTTGTCGATGGTGGAAGATCCCTAACACCAAAGTGGGATTCAACATCGTTGATGAACTCAGGCCAAGCACCAACCACCTGAGCCAGCCTGTATGCCTCGTACCAAACTTTGGCCTTGCCTTCCATGTGTAAAGATGCAGCGACAACCCACATGCACTTATGTATATTGAAGTGATTGAAGTACTCGAGACACTGATTTCGCCAGAGGCGTGGATCGGTACCATCAAAGCAAGGGAACGAGGTGGAGCGCGGTGGGTCGGTGTTGACCACGCTAGCCCCTGCCACACAACCTTCCCTCGAACCATTCAGGACATAGGTCGAACAGCTTGCAGGCGGGTTCACACCAAGCCCATGCACACCTTGCAGCGTGTCGTTCCCAGCACCGGTCGAGGTCATAGGAGGGAGACACGACATGCCACTAGTCGGGAACGCGACCACGGCATGGTTGCTGCCGATGTTGACAGCCGAGCCAAGCATCAAACACCTTGTGGGCGTGGAGGGAGCGAGGGCGACGCCGGCGTGGATAGGACGAGCAGTCACAACCCTATGCGTGGAGATGAGCGAGGACGATGCCTCTGATGGTGGGGAAGGAGATGAGGTCGCCGCTGCGTCAGATGGCCGGCGACTGGGTGTAGATCGAGGTGGCCGTAGTGGAAAAAAAATTGGGGAAATTTTTTTGGATGGGATTTTCTAGCTCTGATACCACTGTAACATCCCGTTGCCGCCGGTGAGGATCGGGGCGTGAGATCGACTCAAGGAGGATAACTAGTAACTTGTGGTAGCCACCGGACCTTGGTTGCTTGTGGAGAGCAGCCGGACCTTAGAAGACCAGAGGAGAAGACAGACGGGAGAGAGGAACGGGAGCAACCCGACTCAGTTCATTTTCATCGATGCCTCTTCGTGTTGACCTTCTGTGTCTCTTTATCCTTCCTTCTCTGAGGCATGATCTGCTGGGCCAAGCCCATATCATCAGTCCATCACCCAAGTCCAGCCCAGGGAATGCGTGGGTGTTACATGTGGCCGTGCTGGCAGTTGCTTCAGAGGAGGGGGTGGCTGCCAAGCTCAAACCTCTGGCTTGCAGCACCAAACGTGCGAACAGAGACCCACAATTCACAATCTTGGTGCGCAAGGGGGGCAGTGTGTGGAGCTTCCGCGTAGCATCGGATCTCTCCCAAAGCGACCCTTTTGATTGTTGAAGCTGATCAAGGTGCTAGCTATAGCTGATTGTTCGCGTCTCATCTATCCGTAGGCAAGGCACTTATTTAGAATATGAATTATTGGCTTATGTTTTGTCTAGTTGTAGAGTTTTATGGTCCAGCAAAGAGACATGCAATGTCTGATTCTACTAAAATTGTCCTTAACTAACTACTTTGCAGACATTGTGTTTTTCATGTGATTTGATGTGCTTGGTGCTGCAATTTTCTCACGAGTTATTTCTTTGTGATGCGGCCTTTGGGTTGTTGATTCTTTAATGCACAAACGTTCTTCAATTGTTCGTACGCATTAATGCTCAGAACTTCATGCTGAATCATACGTACTGTTCATGTAAATTTTCGATTTGTGATTATCTGCACCAAGGTTTGGTAATAAGCGTTTTGATGAGAGTCAGAACATAGACAGGGAAGACACAGTGTGTTTGTGTCGCCACTGAAAGGTTAAGCTGCAGGCACACATTAGTTTGCTCTTCGTGAAGTACAATCATGAATCGTGTTAATTGCTTCCAGTTTCAGAATTGGTTATGAATGTGAAGCAAAATGTAAGTACTGCCACCAGTACCACCACAAGCACAAGTATAGGACAAAATTATGCAGTGGATGACTAGCTTACTATTTTTGCATGAACAGCGTTAATGTTTGGATTGTTGTCATATCTACCGAAACATGAAACAAGGAACTCTCACGAAATTTATCGAGTACAACGCTGGATGAAATCAAAAGAATGAAGAGCCATCTTGAACTATTTTAAGAAATTCAGAAGAACTTGAGGGTATTGTTTGATAGATTCCTGTGAGACATCAGACATGGATCAAATTTACTTTGTTGTATCGTTTCCTCCAAAAAGAAAAATGGACAAACAAGGCCAAACTAGATGCGTGCTCCAAACCGGAACCTGCAGAGAACTGTAGGACATATTTCTACAGAGCAAATATTAAGTGTCTCAATTTGACTACAACTGCCGTTAGCCGGTATATTTAGTATAGACGATATGAAACACTGCAGGAATCGCCGCAGCATCAAAAGGCCACAGCTTCAGATGACTGCATAAAAACTTCATATCTAGTTTGGGCTCCATCAAAACAAAACAGTACATAAGAAAAACTGAAATTGCCATGGTGACACAACAAAACAGAAGATCTCCTGAATAGTTATACACTTCCGCAATCACAATCAGATATTTGCCGACAGTGTCTAGATCTAATAACATAACTGAGTCATTTTTAAGACAATGTTAACATCTTGTGGTATTGCATTAAAGATTTGAAGAATATATCACCAATCTTGTTTTTACTGTAGCACAGGGAACTAAGAATAAGCTGTTCTTTGCACAAAATTAATTAGGAAAACAATTCGGAGAAGAGGAAACAGCAGTATAAGAAATTAAAAGGGATCTTGTTTCTAAATTGATTGATCCATCTCAAAGAACAATATAGTATGGTATGGAACCGTACATCAGTATAACAAGACTACGTAGTCAAGCTTCCTTTCTTACACGAGAGTAGACAGATTATGTCTCCTCTATTCTTCCCCAGAACAAGGAAATTAAAATGTGTATCTGACAGGCTATTTAGAACGTTTGCAGCTACATGTGCTGAACTATCTCCCTACCACCATAAGAGATATACGGCGATGGTTGAAGTGGCACAGGCGGTGTAACCCATAAGGCGGGATACAGATTTATCAAGCGGAGTAAACATTTTTACAACTAGTTTCGCAGGGGCAATATTTGTTCCATAACCACCTAAACTCAAAAAATAAAAGTAAAGCAAGTGGATTGGTGATCAACAAAGGAGAAACAAAGCTCCCCGCAAAAATAAAAGGGAGAAGCAAAGCTCAGCTACAATGCAAAACAGGCACTGAGATTTAGTAGAACAGAATCGACAACAACATAACGCTGTAAGGTAGTCCCCTGCTGGTGAGTGTGTTTCCATGCTTTCAGTTCTGGGGCACGGCCGGAAGCTTTCAGCAGCCTTCATGGTTTTTTATATTGTGCAGAGCACAGGGTCTAAGTAAATCAATAAATCATGAACAAGCAGGCAACCTACCTCGAGGACCCAGCGACTCTTCCCACTTCCACAAGCACTTATGTGTGTACAGAGTATTATCAAGCATCTTTGTATATTCATAAACCTTTGTCCTTTGTAGTTGCGTTTCCAGTATATTAGTGCAGCATGGCAGAAACAAAATGGACTGCACAAGATCCAGCCTATGTTTCAACACAATGATTTGTGGACCAAGGCATCTTTAGTATGCAACAGAAGAAAGTTCTAAAGTAGAATTACACTAAGTTTGAAAAATTCGCAGGTAACTGAAAAATTATAACAGACCTTTAGTGCTTCAGGCTTGCAAATGTTGGAGGACACTCCAAGAAGTCTGTACCAATGAGACATAACCTAGAACTCTAAGAGTATGGGTCAATGTTTACTTCAGAGAGTGAGCAGCTGCAGCCTGTATGAAATATATCTGTATGGTCAAGTGTGTTTAATCATGCTTGAGTCCAAGGTTACGCTATGTGTGGATACATAGGATTTTACTTCTGTAGCATAAGATGGACACAGTAGCTAGGACTTCGGTCCTGGTAGTCCGCCAGATAAATAAGGACTTCAAAAGGCAGCCAAAATTCTGAAGTAACCATGGAACTGCCATATATTTTCAGAACAGAAACAAGTGGTGTCAACAGATATGCTACTACGCACTATTCAGTTTTGAGATCAGATGCCCCGAGATAAAGCATCAGCCGGTAGGCCTTCCTAAAACACAAGAAAAAAAGTAAGTGGTACAAACTAGTACTTCATCTGTCCTAAAATATAAGACATTTTAGTGGGCTAAAACAGTGTAACGATGAACGCCTTCCACACCAGTTAATATCTTATAAACAAAGCTGCTGCAGAAAGGATGAAGACTTCCAGCTTAGAAGAACTAGAGCAGGCAACCAACAGAGTATCAGAACTGCATCCAAATGGAAATTTGGAGGCTTCATATCATCTTCACGGCCAAAATGAGAAGCTTCTTCCATGGAAAGATAGATTGCGGATTGCACTGAAAACTGCAATGGCCATTGAGAACAGAAAGATATAGCGCATGATACTCCTCACTGATACTTGAAAGCTTTGTGGCGCCACACACAGTTAGCAATTCTCATAATCACCGTTCTTGGCTAACGTAATTCTGAAATTAGTCGGCACTTCCCTCTGCACGCGGCATCATAGTCTGCAGCAAGGTACGGCGCAGCTTCCTTATACGGGCATATCCGCATATGTACTTCTTGATGAAATCGTTACCGCTCACAGTGACTGCAGTATAGTAGCTCCGATGATGCTTCAGTAATCCATGTTCCTTCAGAAACTTCATAACATAGAGCCGGGGCCTTAGCCTGCCCTCTAGGCTAAGAGTGAGATATACCGGCCGATGAGCAATCTCCCCAGGTTGCAACCCAACCTCAGAGATAAGGAACTCGTACACGCGCTGCATCCTGTCCTTAGAACCCGTCAGCAACATTGGAGCCTTACAAACAGCAATGCCCACCTCAGCATCGGACCATCCGAGTGTGTTCTTCAATTCCTCCACTTTGGCGCTGACCTTCTCCTTGCTGCGTAATGCAACAGCATGCAGCGCTATTCTGAACATCCGAGAGCCACGGGAACACCTAGGCCGTCGGCGCACGCCACCATCGCCCGGACGCACTCTAGTTTGGTGCACACAGTACTCGGCACAAGCTTGGCGATATCGGAAGCACCTAGTCCACACTCCTGTAAGAACGCGACGTTGGGCTTGACTGTTCTCTCTAGGTTGGAGCCGAGGAGGTAGGCGCTGCGCTTGAGCGGCAAGAGGAAGTTCTTCATGGAGCCAAAGAGGAGCAGGTAGTAATGCAGTTTGGAGACAATGGATCTATGGCGGAATCTGCAGGAGGCGATGGGGACGAGACGCGCAGTCTCCGAACGCGACAGGCCGAGGCTGGTGAGCCCTGCGACGTTGGAGGCCAGTGTTTTCTCCGTGTGGGCGCAGAGGAACTGTGGGTCCTTGGCAACGAGGGCGGCGACATCGGTGCTGGGGAGGCCGAGGCCGGCGAGAAAGGCGAGGACGGCGTCGGGCTTGGAGGGAGACTTGAAGTGGGAGAGCTTGGTCGACGCCTTGAGGGCTTGGGCTTGGGTGAGGCCGCAGGTGGCGACTAGGTAGTCCTCCACGGCGAAGCCGGAGCTTGCCAAAATTGGGGGCACCGGCGCCGCGGTTGAGAGGAGGCGGTGGAGAGAGGATATGGGAGAGGCGGAGGGAGAAGAGAGGAGGTTGGTGAGGACGCAGCTTTGGAGGCGGAGCATGGCGGCGCGGCCGCGGGGTGGCCGTGCCGGCGGCGGCGAAGGTATGGGGAACAGTGGCCGCTGGTGCGAGCCCTTCACCTGAAAATTTGTGATCCTCTGATTCATCTTCAACCCAAGTGCCTGCCACGCTGTCAGTCTCATACTGGAACATAGCAATCGACTAGTGAGCAGGACCCCTCAAAAAAAAAAAGACTAGCGAGCAGGCAAGGTTAGGGATTCGGATGGTAATAAGAGGAAGGTTCGAGCTATAGGCAAGGTTTACAATGTAAACGATCGGATTTCGCTTCCACCACATCATTTGCCATATTTTTTATCGGATTCGCAGCAGAATGGATAATGACCGGATGCGAATTCGAAAATATATGTGGTAGCGAATTCAGGAACGAGAACTGAGCGGATTCGGAGTGGGAACAAAATTTCTCCGGACTTGAAGATAAGCGATCAAACTTGTCGACATCAAATAGAAAGTGCTCGAAGGAGCCAAAGAGGTGCAGGTAGGGGGTGAAAACGGTACAGATTATTTCCGACCGACCGACCGACCGGACCCTCACGGAAGGCAAATACGGATACGGTCGGATAGTTGCCGGATATGGTCACGGATACGGATAGTAACTAACGGATACGGAAAAGGATGTGGTTTTACTAATATCCGCCCGTATCCGAAGATATACCATATTTCACGGTTATATCCGACAAATATCCGGCGTAATATCCGACAAGTAATACCTCGAACCTGAGTTGTTGGGCAAGATAAAACTTATGTACTTACACAACTCTTGAAAAGTCTTTGCTCAAGTCACTACCATATTTGTGAATCACATTTTTGGGAGGCACCCTTAGGTCATGCAAGGGCAAAATTAAGTGGCCACTTGGAAATGGAAATATGAGTATGAAAACATTATCTATCTTAGTATATCACAATACATAGAGTTAATTTGGAGTAAGTTAGTTCATAATATCTGCTATATACCAGTCATATTTTCAATGCGACATCCGACGAAATGTTTATCCGCAACCGAACCGTATTCGTTCCGTATTCGATCCATATTCGTAACCGACAAGATCCGATTCCGTATTCGTATCCGCACACTATCCGCTCCGACTCGGTATCCGGAAAAAATATGGTCACGGACATGGTTTCACTGCTATTCGACCGTATCCGCTCCGTTTTCACCCCTAGGTGCAGGTAGTACTGCAGCTTTAGTACTTGAGACAGTGGTCTCATCGCCCGGGGATTCGGGAAGTTCTGGTCTTCAACACAAGGAGTCAGAGACTACAGCTGCGATGGAGTTGGGCATTCATAGTGGGCCGGACGTGCGGCGTCCTGTTGCTGACCGCACGGTGTAGGAGGTACCTAATTCACCTGGGCCGAAAACCGGCCTGCTGGAGCAGGACTCGGCCAGCAAACCTGGGCAGCGAGCCGGCCTGCCGGAGCTGGACTCAGCCAGTCCACATAATGGCCCGCTTGTGGGAGTCAACAGCAGCTTGCTGGAGTCAGCCAGAGCTGCGTTGGACAGGCCGATGATGGGCCGGCCTGCCTGGGCCGATTCCCTGGCTGGCGTTGCTGGGCAGGATGCTTCCGACGGGAGTGTGCAGCCGGGTGCATCGCCGGCTGGATCGGAGCTAGGGGAGGTTTCTACTTCAGCCCAGCCTCCCCGGGTCCTTCGTTGCTTGGAGTGACTGAGCTGGTGGTGGACTCGACTTCGACATGGTCCACCCCGTCTCATGTTACTATTGGCGACGGTGCTGCAATGGGTGGGTCGGTTTCTACTTCACCTCAGCCGACCCATGCCGTTGTCCCTCCGGTGGCGGCATTCCCGGTTGGAGACTCTGTCTCACCGCGCACACCGCCTCCCACTGCGACGGCTTTTACCGATGGGATCACGCCGATCCGCCGTAGTGGGCGGTTTGGGGTGGCGGCAGATGGGACCTCCGTGACAGATGAGGACTCGTTGAAGAAGGCTATGCTTCGTAAAGCGACGCACAACTTGGACTCTCTAGGTACGGAATTGAAGTCAAAGTCGTTTCTTTCTTTTTCGCCTGTTTCAATTCAGTCTAAACTCAGTAGTGTAGGTTTTAATCTTGGCAGTAGTAAAAGTAAAATAGAGATTTCAACTAATGTCTTGAGGCATATGGAATATGACCGTCTAACGGTTATTCCTAAAGCTTCGACAGGGTTGACCGCCACCTATTTGGATGATGAAGAAGCGATTGCCACATCAGATGGTCAGCTTCTCTCTCATCTAATTGGTGAAGTGTCGGGGGAGGGCTTGGATGATGATGGGTTGAGCTCATTGTATGAGTTAAAAGCGACCAGTCGGAAATCTAAAGCTTCCACCAACAAGTCCCAGAAACGGGCCAAGTTATCCAAATCCCCAACGGTTTCCCAATGAATGGCATGTTCGCAAATAGCAGAGGTCTTGGTGACTTGGCTAAACATTTGCACTTTGCTGGTTGTATTCGGGACCATGATTTGGATTTCTTAGCTATTTCTGAGACGGGTAGACGTGAGTTTTCACAAGCTCTTTTGAACCGACTTTCGGGCGGTATAGAGTTTGATGGTACTCGCGTCCCCCTCATGGCCGCTCTGGAGGCATTTTACTAGGCATCAGGACTGATACCATGGAAGTGTTGGATGTTACGGATGGCGATTTTCATATCAAAATGCACATCCGTAATAAGACCGACAACTTCATTTGGAGTCTTGTTGCCGTGTATGGGCCGGCTCAGGAGGTAGCTAAGACTTCTTTTCTCTGTGACATGGTAAATGTAGTAAAAGATAACCTCACCCGCTTATCATTGGTGGGGACTACAATCTGCTACGTTTTCCGTTTGAGAAAAGTAAGGGTCGGTTTGACAACCGTTGGCCTCTTTTGTTCAATGCAGTCATAGACAGCCTGAACTTACGAGAGATCACAATGGTGGGGAGACAGTTTACTTGGGCTAATTCTCTCCCCGAACCCACATACGAGAAACTAGACCGTGTACTGATGGATACTGATTGGGAATCTAGGTTCCCATTGGTGTCGGTTCGTGCTCTAGAACGTATTGAGGGTTTGTCGGATCATGCTCCCATTCTTTTGACCACTGGAGTACCTAGACCGCAGTGTAAACCACGGTTCAAGTTTGAGCTTGGTTGGTTACACCGTGAGGGTTTCCATGAGATGGTTAAAAGAATCTGGGAAAGACCAGTAGCGGGTGATACGCCCATCAACGATGGAACAATAAGATACGTGCTTTACGCACTCACCTCGTTGGTTGGGCTCGTCATACTACTGGTTTACTTAAAAAGAAAAAGTTCGACTTTCCTCGATTATCGATGCTCTAGAAGCATTAGCAGAAGTTCGGTTACTATCCGCGCAGAGATTGAGCTAAAGAGCCAATCCAATGCACAGATAGCGAAACTGCTACGCGAGGAGGAGTTAAAATGGTATCAACGTTCTAAAGCTCAATTCATTCTAGAAGGGGACTCGAATACTCGCTATTTCCATAGTATTGCCAATGGCAGACACAGGAAAAAGCGATTCATTCTCTAGTCCAGGATGAAGGAACGATTGAGGGCCATGAACAACTAAAGTCGTACATTACAAATTACTATAAAGGCCTGTTCGGTGCCCAGAGGAAGGATTTCTCTTTGGATGAGTCCGAACAGAGGATATACCCCAGGTTTCAGATGAGGAAAATAGCCTACTTACTAAACCCTATTCAGAGGAGGAAGTGAGAAAGGCGGTTTTCCAAATGAAACATAATACAGCACCTGGACCTGATGGTTTCCGGCTGAGTTCTATCAGAACTTTTGGGATGTTATCAAGTCGATTGCTCATCTGTTCGCTTGTCTTCACAATGGACAACTAGAGTTGTTTCGTCTCAATTTTGGTGAGATAATTTTATTACCTAAGGTTAACGAGGCAGAAAGGATCAACAGTTTAGACCTATATGCCTTCTTAACGTTAGTTTTAAAATATTCACCAAAGTGGCTACGATTCGACTGAACAGTGTGGCAGATCATGTGGTTCGTCCGTCTCAGACGGCTTTTATGCAAGGTCGCAACATCCTTGATGGAGTTGGTCCTACATGAAACAGTTCACGAACTACATAGGAAAAAGTTGAACGGGGTAATTCTTAAAATTGATTTTGAGAAAGCTTATGATAAAGTCAAGTGGTCTTTTATCCAGCAGACCCTCAGGATGAAAGGTTTTTCTACTGAGTGGCGTGCGCTAATTATAGCTTTGTTTCGGAGGAAGTGTAGCCATTAAGGTCAATGATGACACTGGCAAATACTTTCAAACGAAAAAAGGCCTCAGACAGGGTGACCCGTTATCGCCAATACTATTTAATATAGTGGCTGATATGTTGGCTATCTTGATCGAACGCGCTAAAGCTGAGGGTCAAATTGAAGGAGTGATTCCACATCTTGTCGATGGTGGATTTCGATTCTTCAATATGCCGATGATACAATTCTTTTTATGGAACATGACATCGAAAAAGCTCGTAACCTAAAGTTGATTTTGTCAGCTTTCGAGCAACTTTCGGGTCTTAAGATAAATTTCCATAAAAGTGAATTGTTTTGCTTTGGTGAGGCTCGAGAAAACGCCGCCTTGTATGCTGAGCTTTTTGGCTGTGAGCAAGGACAATTTCCTATCAACTATTTGGGTATTCCGATTCATTATCGGAGACTTACAAATGCTGAATGGAAAAGGGTGGAGGAAAGGCTTCAATTACGTTTAAATAGCTGGAAAGGCAAACTCTATCCCTGGGTGGAAGATTGGTTCTCATAAACTCGGTACTAACGAACATGGTACTGTACATGATTTCATTCTTCCAATTGCCTAAAGGAGTCTTAAAACGATTGGATTATTTCCGATCTAGATTCTTTTGGCAAGGGATTGTGAGAAGAAAAAATATCGACTGACTAAATGGAGTGTGGTTTGCTGCCCTAAAGACCAAGGAGGGCTCGGAGTTCATGACCTTGAGGTCAAGAATCGAGCCTTGCTAGGTAAATGGCTATTTAAACTTCTGTCTGAAGATGGAGTTTGGCAAACCCTCCTTAGGAGAAAGTATGTGGGAGATCAAGCTGTATCTCAGGTTCTTTGGAAACCTGGCGATTCACACTTCTGGGCAGGTCTTATGGCTACAAAGAAGTTCTTTTTTCCACAAGGATCTTTCGCAATTAGGGATGGATCGGAAATTCGTTTCTGGGAGGATAAATGGCTAGGCCAATCTACTCTTAGAGAACAATATCCGGCTCTGTATGCTATTGTACGAAACAAGAGCGACACGATCGCTAAGGTGTTGGGAACATCCCCACCAAACGTTTCGTTCAGGAGAAGTTTACTTGGGACAAGACAAGCATCCTGAAATGCTTTGCTCATACGATTGGATTCCATCCAATTGTCGGAAGGTCAAGATAAATTTCAATGAAATCTTACGAAGAATGGTAAATTCTCCGTTGATTCTATGTATAGAGCATTAATCTCACCTGACGTACCGGTCGATATTAAGGATAATAATAAAATTTGGAAGATGATGATTCCGCTTAAAACCAAGGTGTTTGCGTGGTATCTTCGTCGAGGTGTAATTCTTACAAAAGATAACCTTGCCAAGCGTAATTGGCACGGAAGTAGAAAGTGTGTCTTCTGTCAACATGACGAGACTATTACACACTTATTCTTTCAGTGCGAGTTTGCCAGGTCTATATGGTCAGCCATCCAGATAGGTTCTACCTTACATCCCCCGCGTTCCGTTGCAAACATCTTTGGCAGCTGGTTAAACGGGGTAGATCCTAGGTTTAAACTCTTCAGTAGGGTGGGAGCGATTGCCGTTATTTGGTCGCTTTGGCTATGTAGAAATGACAAGGTTTTTAATGATAAAAATGCTTCTATTATGCAGGTCATTTATCGGTGTACATCGACGCTACGAGCATGGTCGGCCCTGCAGCATGTGGAGCACCGAGACTTATTTTTGGAGGTGGCGTCACGGTTGGAGGCTGCAGCCCGGGAGTTATTCCACCGATATGGATGGCAACATAGTCTCCGGATCGACCTACCATCGTCATAGGCGGCTTTACAATTTCTCATTATGATATGTAATTCGCCTTTTTATTTTCAGCATTTGGGTACTTGTGAACGTGTGAACTTGTGGCTGTGTGCATCTTAGCTATGCAGAGGCCGGGTGTAATGCTTAAAACTCTTAAGTAATAAAAACCGTTTATCTAAAAAAAGTACTGCAGCTTGGAGACGACGGACCTGCAGCGGAAGTTGATGCGGGCGAGCGAGACGAGGCACACGATCTCAGAGCGCGACAGGCCGAGGCCAGTGAGCCCGACGATGATGGGGTCCAGGGTTCTCTCCATGCTGATGCAGAGGAACTTGGGGTCCTTGGCGGCGACGGCGGCGATGTCGGAACGGGACAGGCCGAGGCCGGCGAGGTAGGCGATGACGGCGTCGGGCTTGGAAGGAGACTTGAGGTGGGAGATCTGGGTCGAAGCCTTGAGGGCTTGGGCTCGGGTGAGGCCGCAGGTGGCGACTAGGTAGTCCTCCACGGCGAAGCCGGAGCTTGCCGAAATTGGGGGCACCGGCGCCGCGGTTGAGAGGAGGCGGTGGAGAGAGGATATGGGAGAGGCGGAGGGAGAAGAGGGGAAGTTGGTGAGGACACAGCTTCGGAGGCGGAGCATGGCGGCGCGGCCGCGGGGTGGCCGTGGCGGCGGCGGCGAAGGAATGGGGGAACAGTGGCCGCTGGTGCGAGCCCTTCACCTGAAAATTTGTGATCCTCTGATTCAACTTCAACCCAAGTGTCTGCCAGTCTGCCACGCTGTCAGTCTCATACTGGAACATAGCAATCGACTAGTGAGTTTTTACTTATCTTGTGGCATAAAAATGATAGATTAGGGCGCTTATTCGGATCAAACGTAGGTAAGAGGAAGGTTCGAGCTATAAGCAAGGTTTACAATGTAAACATATCGGATTTCACTTCTACGTATCATTTGCCATATTTTTTTATCGGATTCAGAGCATAATGGATAATGACCGGATGCGAATTTGAAGACTGATATATGTGGTAGCGGTTTCACGAACAGAAACTGAGCGGATTCGGAGCGGGAACCAAATTAATTGGGTAGATATACGCATAAGTAAATTATTAAACCATACAACCAAAAATAAGTGTGTAATAACCTACTCACTCCGTCCAAAAATAAGTGTCTCAAGTTTGGCCAAAAGTGGATATATCTAAAGTGGATATATCTATACATGAAACCCGGAGGGAGTAGTAACTAGCAAAGTTGTACTCCATAGACTTTATCATCACTATTTAAGTGAGTTTTGTTCAATGAGCAACTTCGACGACTCACTAACTGCAAATTATGCTCTACAAGGTTAGATATTTCGGTAGTAAATCAGATTATATGGATTGAAACCATCGGATTGTCCTATTTATTTTTTTGGATAATCCATATTTTACGCTGTTTAACATACCATATCCGGGTGTCAAGTTTGGAATTGGACCTTATCCGCCGGATTACTTAAAACCGGATATGGATTCTTAAAAACGTTTTCATAATCGAATATGGTGCACAAATTATTCTATCCGTTTACACCCCTAACAAGTTAGAGGACAAGTCAAGCAACGTGAACACGATGTTGGAAGTGGGACAACCATCACAAAGGACGCCAATGGAGAGTTCGAGAATGACGATGTTAACATTCAAATTGGGTAATGAAGATGATCTCCAAACGTTGAATAGAGATATAATACTTTCGATAAAAGCAGGGCGGAGCCGGGATTTGGATATAGGGAACCCTACCTACTCCAGTAGGAATGCTACGTTAGCCAGACTCCAAGCACATAGCCAGACTCCAAGCACATTGAAATATATGGGGTAAGTCATGTCCACGAACTAGGAAAATATGGTTGTCTTTTCAAACGAAGGCGTATCACGTAACGGACGAGAAACTTCGAGTCACTTTTTGGCTTCGGCTCAAATATACCAATAAGCCCTCCAAGAAGCCGAAAAGAATAGGCGCGAGTCTCTCAAGGGTCTGTTTGGAGGAGTGGAAAATCCTTAGAAAGTGTTGTTTTTCTGTTGAGATTTCCTTAGAAAGTGTTGGTATTTTGAATACACCTCACTCAAATAGCACATTAAAAAAGGTGAGGAAATTGCGGTGCCATATGTGGAAGATTAGAGTCTTCATTCTCGTGCAGCAGCCTCCACCAGTGCCAATCGTTGCTCATCTCACTGAGCGACTTCACAGTTGTTCATAGGCACAACTAACATTAGTACAGTCACGTATTGTCGAAATGGAAAGATAATTATTGGTGTGCTCACCTTGCTTCTTCCGTCTTAGCAAGCAAACGAATAGTACTGCCGCCTGTACTACCACCACCAAGACAGCTATGCAGATGAATTGCCACCAGCGTAAAACATCTGGACTGTTGTCATATCTACCAAAAGATGAAACGAAGAACTTTCATGAAATTTATTAAGTAAAACTTTGGATGAAATCAAAAGAATGAGGACATCTTGAACTCTTTTGAGAAGTTTCAGAAAGAATTGAGCCTTAAAGGTTATTGTTTGAAAGATTGCTGTGAGACATATATCACCGGACAAAGCAAATATTTAGTGGTTCAATCTGACTAGAGCTGACGTAAGTCAATAGATTTAGTACGGAAGATATGAAGCCTTGCTGAAACTGCCGCAGCAGCAAAAGGCCACAGCTTCGGATGACTGCATATGATTTCCAGATCTAGTTTTGGCTGCATCACAAAAGAACAGTAAGTAAAAAATGGAAAACTGAAACTACCATGGTGACACAACAAAACAGAAGATATCTCGACCAGTAACAGACTTCCAAAATTACAATTAGACATATATTTACAATGTATAGATCTCATAACATAATTGAATCATTTTGAAAATAAATGTTATCTTCTTGTGGCATTGATTGCAGATTTGAGGAATACATGACTAATCTGGTTCCTTTATTGTAGCGAGGGGAACCAAGAATAAGCTGTTCTTTGCAAACAAACAAAAAATTTCAAGACGATACACTAGTATAAGATATTTAAGTGGTTCTTGCCTGAACAAAGCCAGGTTTGCAATTTAGTAAATTGTAAGTTTGTAAATCAGATATCTGGTTTGCATTCCTAAAACAGAATGAAACGAACGAACGAACGAGCGAGTTTCAGATAAAAGTATGGCTGCATACTTTAACAGTCTATTGTGCATGTTATATGTTCTCAGACTTTATTACATGATGATGAATGTTGGTTCGATAAGCACATATTGTTGTCAGAACGATATCCTGATACCCACGAATAATGACTGTTATTATGATGGACATATTAAACGAATGTTATTGAACCTGTATAGGCATGCCTATGATTATTTACTACTTAAACTATGCCAATGCATATAACCCACTTATTACGCTATAGTTCGATAGTTAGTTAAGTGAGCATCTCTATTTAGCAGATAACCTGTACAGATGTGAGCCCTGCACATTTCATTCTATATACCAGTAGGTATCCAATATGACCAATGGCTCCAAATTGCTACCTCTGATCCAACTAAAGTCGTATTGTCTAAGCATAACCTAGAGAGCTCACTTCAGACACTCTGAATAGCTGAATGAATACATCTGTATTAAGTTGTTCAATTTAAGCAAAAATGGATAGCTATTTATCTACATATGAGCAAACAAAAATGATTTTGTATAGCAAAAACCATTGCTGAAAAATAGATTAAGCCAAAGCCAGGTGAATTGATTCTGGGAGCCCAAATAGGAATGGCCAACACCAGGAGGCAACTTCCCTCCAGCTGCTCCCAGAAAAGACTGTATAGCTCAATATGGACAGGCATGACAAAGATCCTCCAACTGTCCACTATTGCAAAAACATACATAGAATGTCAGGAGTTCATTACCCACAGTGAAGAAGACCCTTACCTTGGCTCATTGTCCACTATTGCAGTAGCAACTAAACTGAAAGTAGAAAATGCATTGCATAATTGCCTGATTCACACTTTCTCAGTTCCAATATGTGTGTTTCAGAAACATGCATGAGGACGAACAAGTCGTAACAAAACCACAGTTTCTTACCTACTGAATAATGGCATTAACATATCAGGATTCAGGATTCAGACTATCAGTTTCACCACATGTTAGCAACGAATAAACTAGCATCAAATGTGTATACAACAGCGAACAACAAACACACAGTTTGCAATTCTGATAGCCCGTCCTTGGTCATGTAAAGATGAAATTAGCCGGCACTTCCCCTCTGCAAGCCGCCGCATAGTCTTCAGCGAGGTGTTGTGCAACTTCAGTGTGAGGGGATATGTACTTCTCCATGAAAACCTTCTCCGTAGCATTGACGGCGGCATAGTAGTCTCGGTCGCGATGTAGCAATCCATTCCCCTTAAGAAACATCAAAACATAGTACCGGGGCCTGAGACGGCCTTCCAAGCTATAAGAGAGCATTGCCGGCCGATCAGCAATGTATGCTGGTTCTAGCCCCACCTCAGAGATAAGGAACTCGGACACGCGCTGTATCTTGTCCTTTGAACCCGTCAGCACCGCTGGAGCCTTACAAACCGCGATGCCCACCTCGAAATCTGACCATCCGAGCGTGTCCTTAAGGTGCTCCAATTTGGCGGTGATCCATGCCTCGCTATCAAATCCGACAGCATGCAGCACGAATCTGAACATCCGAGACCCGCGGGGCACACCTAGACCTTCTGCGCACGCCACCATCGCCTGGACGCGCTCTAGTTTGGAGCTAAGAATCTTCGGCACACCTATGCACAACTTGGCAATATCGGAAGCACCTAGTCCACACTCCCGTAGGAATGCTACGTTGGGCTTGACTGTTCTCTCTAGGTCAGATCCGAGGAGGTAGGCGTTGCGCTTGAGCTGCAAGTGGAAGTTCTCGAAGGTGCCAAAGAGGTGCAGGTAGTACTGCAGCTTGGAGACGACGGACCTGCAGCGGAAGTTGACGCGGGTGTGCGAGACGAGGCACGCGATCTCAGAGCGCGACATGCCGAGGTCAGTGAGCCCGACGATGATGGGGTCGAGGGTTCTCTCCACGCTGATGCATAGGAACTTGGGGTCCTTGGCGACGACGGCGGCGATCTCGGAATGGGATAGGCCGAGGCCGGCGAGAAAGGCGAGGACGGCGTCGGGCTTGGAGGGAGACTTGAGGTGGGAGAGCTTGGTCGAGGCCTTGAGGGCTTGGGGTCGGGTGAGGCCGCAGGTGGCGACTAGGTAGTCCTCCACGGCGAAGCCGGAGCTTGCCGGAATTGGGGGCGCCGGCACCGCAGTTGAGAGGAGGCGCTGGAGAGAGGAGATGGGGGAGGCGGCGGGAGAAGAGATGAGGTGGGTGAGGACGCAGCTTCGGAGGCGGAGCATGGCGGCGCAGCGGCGGGGGTGGCGCCGGCGGCGAGGGGATGGGGATGGGGAACAGCGGCCGCTGGTGCGAGCCCTAACCCTGAATATTTGCGATGCCTGGTTCAACACAAGTGGATCCGACCCGTCAGTATCATGCTCCCATGTGATCCTATGGCTATGGTTCAACTTCAACCCACGCTGTCAGTCTCTCGCTGGCACATACGAAGTACTCCGTAGTAATCAACAAATGAGTTTTCTCTTATACTAGTAGGTTTGCACGTGCAACGCACGACCCCACTCTTTAACAAACCATCAAACATACACATGGAAGCAAACACATGCCAACTTGTTGATATTTAACATGATCCTAAAACAGTAGAATGCATCAAGAACCATCCAAGCACATATAACATAGCTTCAAATTTATAAGCAGTAGAAATGCCTCTCATCATTTGAACCTAAGTAAAAGAAGATATCCGATGACTACAGCTGACCTTACCCGTTTAACTGAAAATTGGTTTGTGTAGATCATCATAGAAGATACCCGGCACACTGATAATGCCAATCAGTCCTCCAAATCTGTTTAGCACCTCTTGCATCAAAGTGAACTGGCGCCTGTAATTCTGAGATAGCAGTAATTAGTACATCACATTCTTGAGAAACATGGAATTCGACATAGACAATAAGCAACATTAGTAAATGAGGAAGACCACTCAAATTTCTTTATGAACATTTAGCTCTTTGCTTAACTTTCCATTAGATGCAAAAGTAATAAGCAGAAACCAATCCATTGCCATTAACCTGCACAACCCTAACAGAGGGCCATGAATCAGTCATATAGGCATTAGTATTTAATACAAATACGTGAGATGAGAAGAGGGGATATACGAACAGAACAAAATCAGTTTTGGGACCTCATAGGTTTGAAGGCAACGCTTCGCTGGTAGAAGTTAGCGTATTTACATGAGGGGGATTAACAGTCTTTCTATGTCTTTCTCAACTTCGTCACCAAAGAATAATTTATTCCGCACATTAAGGACTCCTAGGGCAAGAAAATCAGTACATGATCGGTTTCTTCACCATCTTGTTGTATGACTGATGCTCAACTCCATGCTTATTAAGTGGCTGTAGAAACTGGAGACAGCAAGTTATGAGTTTGAATCCTTTTGTCGGTCCTCTTCCTCCTGCCAACAGTCATTTAAAAAATATTAAATAGTTAGGCATTTCATCAAACACAAGGTATGTTCATGCAGAGAGATAAATTTGTAATCGAAATCATAACATTTGATTTGTCTTTAGTTTGCATGGAGTGGGTGAGGTGAGGGATGCAGGAAGAGATCGGTATCGTGAAGCAACGGAATGGGCAGGGATTGTCGCGTCGAAGGCCTTGCAGACGTGAACATCTTTAGGCGAGGCATCCATGAAGGAGACGACCATGTCCTTGTTGCCTTGTTGGTCAGACATCGCCTTTTGTGGAGGACGCTGCTGGTTATAGCCGCTCAGGAGGAGGGAGGAGGGCAGCGCATTATAAAATCTGCATGCCATCTGACCATCGTCAATATTCAGAAACAGAGGAGGGTGCAGATAGCCATCGGCGGTGACCTGGGGTTGTAAGCGAGGGACATGGAGGTCGTGGAGTCGATGGCGGTTCCCTCTACGTCTCACCGCGATCCAAACATCTCTGCATCAATCGTCGAGGAGGCGATTGAGGCAGCGGGACGACAGGGCGCGGGTCAGGCGCATCGCATCGAACGGCGGCACGGGGGAAGCACCGTCACGAGTCAAGCGGCGCCCCTCGTGTTGAGAGGACGCTGCTGCGGGCGTAGGCGATCTCGTGGGTCATAGCGATCTGGATTTGCGAGATGGTTTTTTCGGATTGATTGCCTGTGGGCCGTGGGTGGAAGCGGAAGGTGCGTGAAATTTGGTGGGGAGAACGGATAAATCTCAGCCGTGTGATGTATTCGTATGAATGGACAAGATTTGATTTTCCTGCCAAGTTTGCTTGTTTATTAGTAGTGGAGATTGTGGCATAAAATGAATAGATTACGGCGCTTATTCGGATCACAAGATACAGTTAATGAAGGTAAGAGTTTTACATTGATTTCGGATCACATGATACATTTTCACCCGCTCTGACGGAAAATTGGTGGAGTGGAGATGTCCCAAACACAACCTTAATTTCCCGAGTCAGACCTCGCTGGTGATGCAACACAACAACATGGTGTCAGAGAAGAACGGGCGCGTCGTAGGACTAGAGGAATGACCAGCGAGCACGTAAGAGGAAGGATCGAACTATGGGCAACGTTAGAGGACGAGTCGACAAGGGAGACATAACACAAAATTTCTTGCATGCTAAGTTATGCGCCTTCATTTGGAGAAACAACCATATTTTTCTAGTTGTTGGACATGACTTACCCCAGATATTTCAATGTGTTTGGAGTATGGCTAGTGTAGGTAGGGTTGCCTTTTGATTTAAATCCCAGTCGCTTCTATCTAAGGTATTAGATCTCTATTCAATCGTTCTGAGATCATCTTCCTTTACCTATTCTAATGCCACATCATTCTCGAACTCTCTCCCGTTAGAGGATACGTTGACAAGGCAGACAAGATGTTGGTAGTGGGAGAGCCATCGGAGAGGATGGCAAGAGCGGGAGAGCTCGAGCATGATGATGTGACTTTAGCATTGGGTAAAGGGAGATGATCTCACAACGATTGAATGGAGATCTAGTACCTTAGATAAAAGTGGACTATGATTCAACAAAAAGGGAACCCTACACTAGCCAAGACACCAAACATATTGAAATTTATGGGATAAAAGTCATGTCCAACAGTTGAAAATGCATGGTTCTTTTTTCCAAACAGCTGTATTACCTAAGGGACGAGAAATTTCAAGTTGTTTCTGGTTTCGGCTTAAATATACCTACAAGTCATCCAAGAGGGCGAAAAGAACTGACGCGAGTCTCTCGAGGGCCTGTTTGGAGGAGTGGTATATCCTTAGAAAGTGGAGAGTGATGTTTTGTAGCCCGGGCTACATGCAGCCCTTTATTTTGGCTATTTGAAAAATAAATTATAAAATCTTTAAAAAAAATCTGAAAAAAAAATGTAGATGTAGCCACAAATATATCCCTACAAGTTTGTAAAATCTCAATCCAAAAATACGGTGTATTATACACTACACAAAAAAGACAAAATTATAAATCTGGGTGCATGAATAGTGCCCACCAAATCTTATCATAATTTGTCTTTTTACGTACCCCAAATTAAAACGAATTTCGGATTGAAACTTTGCAAAACTATAGGATATAGTAATGGCTACCTTCAGATTTATTTTGAGATTTTTTTGAAACTTAAAAATATCGTTTTCGAAAATTCAAAATAGAGTGCTACATGTAGCCCGGGCTACATAAGCCTTTCTGGTATTTGGAATACAGCTCACCCAAATAAGCACATTCATAAGATTAGCAGGAAACAGAGAAGTCTTCATTCCCGTGCAGCAGCCTCGACGAGTGCCCAGCGTTTTATTTTTTGTAATGGAACTCAAAATTCAATTAATCAACAGGCTCAGCAACAATGCTGGCCACCTGAACGTTTACATCGTCTGGCAACGACTCAGGCTAAATACACCTCAAGTCACCCCTACTAGCACCATAGGCCGCTAGAGCACGCGCTAATTTATTACAACCCCTTGGGGCAAAACATATAGAGACGGAATTGAAATTGAGGCGTAAGAAGATTCGGAGATCACGCTATAGAACTCCTTCTGGTGCTCGGTCGAGACTACTACCATTCCCCAGTCCGATTCTGCCTGCACTGCTTCCATACATGCCTCAGCCTCCACTTGAGCTGCACTTGCCAGGTTCGGAAGAAATTCTGCTACTGAACCTCGCACTTCCCCCGAACTATCTCTGACTGCAAATCCCCAACCCCCCTGGCCAGTGGACTCCTTATATGCTCCATCAAATTTTATGTTAAGCGTATCTCCCTCCGCTTTCTGCCACTGCTGGGGCGTTTTAACGGTTGTTGTTCTCTCAGTCTGCTTCCGACAGAACTGTAGGCAGTCAGAGTTTAGTTGGATGATCTGATAGATTAACTTATCTTGGGAGCTTGTCTTTTCTCTTGTGTTTCTTTTGTTTCTCCAGCACCACCATTGCCAGAGGAGCTGATCAGCGTACTTGTGTCCACATCTTGTTCCAAAATCACTTGCACTACTTCTTGTGCATTTCTGCATGCACACATGCTTTGACGGACACTTTCTAGCTGCAGGTGTCTCCACACAGATTTAATCTCTTTGCACTTCAAGAATAAACGGGCACCATCCTCGTCCAACCGCTGGCAGCACACACATCGCGTGTCACAATCAATGCCTCTCCGCTTGATATTGCACTTCAGCGGGAGGCTATTGTGGCCTAGTCTCCATATAAATTGCTTGATCTTAGGTGGACAGGTTAGATTCCATATCTTCTTCCACTGCAGTTCTCCATTTCTTTCATTTGAAGTCAAGGCTGGAGGTCCATCTCTGGTCGTAACATAAACTTTGTATGCAGAATTCACTGAAAAAATACCTTTTTGGTCTGCCAGGCTGCGAAATCTTCAAAGTCAGCTCGTATAGGTGCAAAGATTTATTCCGGCATCCTCCTCCCAGAACGTATTCTGAACAAGCTCCACGTTCCAGGAACCCGAAGTTTGATCTATCAATTCACTAACTGTCTCCAGCAAGCATGTACCTTGTGTTCGCAGGTGCCCTCGTGAACCACCTCTTGACATCCATGGATCTGCCCAGATGTTCACACTTTGTCCGTCTCCAATGCGCCATATAACTCCCTCATTTAGTAGGCCTACTCCTTTAAGTATACTTCTCCACGAGTAAGACATACCCGAGACAGGTTGCGCCCTTAGGATTGACGTGCTAGGGAAATACTTAGCTTTGAGACCCTGCGCACATACTTCACCAGTGCCCATTGTTGGTCATCTCATTCAGCGGCTTCACAGAGTTGTTCATATCGATCCTTCATAGGCACAACTAACATTAGTCCTAGTCCCCGTATGTCGAAACGGAAAGGCAATTATATAGTGTGCGCGCCTTGCTTCTTCCGTCTTAGCAAGCAAACGAATAGTACTGCCGCCTGTACTACCACCACCAAGACAACTACAGGGACAACTATGCAGATGACTAGCTTACTCTTCTTGCATGAACTGCCACCAGCGTAAAATGTCTGGACTTTTCATATCTACCAAAGGATGAAACAAAGAACTTTAATAAAATTTATCAAGTAGTGCAACGTTGGAAGAAATCAAAAGAACGAGGACCCATCTTGAACGCTTTTGAGAAATTCAGAAGGAATTGAGCCTTTAAGGTTGTTTCAAAGATTCCTGTGAGACATGGATCGAAGTTGTAGTATGGTTTCCTCAAAAAGGACAAATGGACAAACAAGGCCAAACTAGATACATGCTCTGAACCGTGAGCTTACAAGTATTTTACAGATTTGAGATTTGGAAAAGAAACATATCATATATCACCATTCAGACAACTGTAGGACAAAGCAAATATTTAGTGGCTCAATCTGACTAGAGCTGCCATAAGTCAATAGATCTAGTACAGAAGATATGAAGCACTGCAGAAATTGCCGCAACAGCAAAAGGCCATAGCTTTGGATGACTGCATAAAAGATCCACATCTAGTTTTGGCTCCATCACAACAGAACAGTAAATAAAAATGAAAAGCAAAAACTACCATGGTGAAACAACAAAACAAAAGATCTCACGAAGAGTAACAGACTTCCACAATTACAAATTAGACATATGTTGATAGTTTCTAGATCTAATAACAAAACTGAATCATTTTTAAGTCAATGTTATCTTCTTGTGGCATTGCATCTTGTTACAGAGTTGCGAATATATGACTAGTCTGGTTTCTTTATTGTAGCACAGGGAAGAATAGACTGTTCTAATTAGTATTTTATAATAGGTAATTGAATAATAGAAATGCCCTTTACCATTCCTTGAGTGGTATCTTATCAAGATTAGTATGCTCAGATGTTCGATAAAAAACCTCCAGAAAATCGTAAGGGATGCAAATCTCCTTTGCTGTCAAGAGGAGAGGACGATGGCTATGGGAGGCAGCATAGTAATAGGCTATCATCAAATCCTGCAAGCATGAACCAAAACAGTATGTAAGTAGATATTTTAATCAACAACACATACACATTTGTGTTCTTGCAACTGAGTGACTGACCTGGATCAATGTACGGGTATATAGTGTAAAATATTGCAATCGACCTGCATCAATGTCTCACCAAATAGTGTAAAATGCTTGCTGAAGCATTTTAGATTCTCACCAAATGGTGAGTGACTTCTCGAGACAATGTCCTTCTGAAAGCATTGTCAACATGGGCAAGCAAGTATTTATGTAATCTTCAGATCAACTATTGCGTTACAAAAATTAGATGAAATTAGTAGTTAACAGATGACTTTTCCCCAAAAAACAGCTTGCCAACATCAACTCCTATTCAAGTTCTTCCTATACACCACAGAAATTTTATGCGAATGTTATTGGACCGAGTACCAAAGACCATAGGCATGCCTCTGATTATTTACTTACTTAAATGGTGCCATTGCACATAACTATCTAACATGATATAATTCGATAGCTAGTTAAGTGTGCATATCTGTTTAGTAGATAGCCTATACAGATGTGAGTCCTGCACATTTCATCCTGCAGCTAAAGGTGTATTGTCTAAGCATAACCTAGAGAGCTCGCTTCCATACTTTCAATCGCTGAAGAAATACATCTGTATAAAGTTACTGAATTTAAGCAATAACAGATTGCTATTAATTTGCATATGTGCAAACCAAAATGAATTGTTAATCAAAATTTAGGACAGGATTGAGAAAGATCCTCCAGCTATACACTATGAATTGCAAAAATATTAATTAGACCCACAATCAAGAAGACATCATCCTTACCTTGGCTGATTGTCTCAATGCACCAGCAACTAAACTGAAAGTAGAAAATGCATTGCATAATGGTCTGTTCTCAAACTTACTTAGTTCCAATATGTGTTTTTTTAAAACATGCATCAGGACGAACAAGTTCATAACCAAACCATAGTTTCTTCTCTAATGAATAATGGCATTAACATATCAGGATTCAGGAATCAGATTAAAAGTTTCATCACATGTTAGCAACGACTAAACCAGCATCAAATACACATACAACAGCAAACAACTCCGCCCTGGAAAATGATCACAAGCAGGATAGAAAAAAAGGGTCTACAACAAGTGGGAGAGGCAGGATTTGAACCTACGTAGACACACAGTTTGCAATTCTCATAGCCCGTCCTTGGTATGTGTAAAGGTGAAATTAGTCGGTACTTCCCCTCTGCAAGCGGAGGCATAGTCTTCAGCTAGGTGTTGTGCAACTTCACCGTGAGGGGATATGTACTTCTCCATGAATACCTTCTCGGTAGCTATGACTGCAGCATAATAGTCCCGGTCGCGATGTAGCAATCCATTTCCCATTAGAAACATCACAACATAGTACCGAGGCCTGAGACGGCCCTCCAAGCTATAAGAGAGCATTGCCGGCCGATGAGCAATGTATGCTGGTTCTAGCCCCACCTCAGAGATAAGGAACTCGGACACTTGTTGTATCTTGTCCTTAGAACCCGTCAGCAACGTTGGAGCCTTACAAACCGCACTAGCCACCTCAGCATCCGACCATCCGAGTGTGTTCTTCAAGTGCTCCACTTTGGCGGTGATCTTCTCCTCGCTAAGGAATGCGACAGCATGCAGCGCTATTCTGAACATCCAGAGCCACGGGGCACACCTAGCCTTTCAGCGCACGCCACCATCGCCTGGATGCGCTCTAGTTTGGTGCTAAGAATCCTCGGCAGACGAGTGCACAGCTTGGCAATATCGGAAGCACCTAGTCCGCACTCCCGTAGGAACGCGAGATTGGGCTTGACCGTTCTCTCTAGGTCAGAGCTGAGCAGGTTGGGGCTGCGCTTGAGCGGCACGAGGAAGTTCTCGAAGGAGCCAAAGAGGTGCAGGTAGTACTGCAGCTTGGAGACGACGGACCTGCAGCAGAAGTTGACGCGGGCGAGTGGGACGAGGCACGCGATGTCAGAGCGCGACAGGCTGAGGCCAGTGAGCCTGGTGACGATGGGGTTCAGGATTCTCTTCGCGCTGATGCAGAGGAACTTGGGGTCCTTGGCGACGACGGCGGCGATCTCGGAACGGGACAGGCCGAGGCCGGCGAGGTAGGCGATGACGGCGTCGGGCTTGGAAGGAGACTTGAGGTGGGAGATCTGGGTCGAGGCCTTGAGGGCTTGGAATCGGCTGAGGCCGCAGATGGCGACTAGGTAGTCCTCCACGGCGAAGGCGGGGCTTGCCGAAATTGGGGGCACCGGCGCCGCGGTTGAGAGGAGGCAGTGGCGGGAGGAGGTGGGGGAGGCGGGGCTGGAAGCAGCTTCCGGGACGGAGCATGGCAGAACGACGGTGGGGTGGCGCCGGCGGCGAGGGTATGGGGAACAGGTGGCCGCTTGTGCGAAGCAGCGAGAGGCAGTGAGACTCCTGCTCTGAAGATTCGCGTGGACTGGTTCAACCCAAGTTGATCCCACGCGTCAGCCTCATGGTCCCATATTACTCAGTTGGACCCACGAGTCAGCCTCACATTGTAATCGAATAGGGCCCGTCTGCACTCTGCATCAAAGTATTTTGAAGTATTCTGAGATTATTTTTAGGTAATCGACTAGGGCCACTGGTTTATTAAAAAACTGAAGTATTGAATATTTTGAGGTGTTTGTATGCAATGAATAACGTGGTTTCAAAACTGAAATATTCCCCCCAAAAACTGCATTTCTTTTCTCATTTTTAAAACTTTGGTCCTGATCTCTTTTTTCCTAAACCAAGAAACTGAAATATTCATCCGCCTGTAACTCAAATACTTCATTTTCTAAGTATTGTGGTTTTAACAAACTGAGCCCTAGTGAGTTTTTGCTCGCCCCATCCCCCAACCCCCCCCCCCCCCTCCCACACACACACACCCCTCATAGGCGTAGCAATGCGGAGGTCATCGTTGACGCGACCAACATGGTGTCAGAGAAGAACTGACCGCTCTCGAGTTAGAGGGATGACAACTAACTAGTGTAATGTAATGGTGTAACAGACTATTTGCAATTTTGTTTGGTTCATGGTAGTAAAGGTACCAAGTTATTCACAGGAAAAAGGTCAGCCAAGATCTGGTGGGTGGGGAGTAACATAAATTGAGATCCAGAGGGTAGAGCTGGTGGACGTGCGACCAGGGACGGAAGAGAATGCCGGTGATGTGGTTGGGATCTGGCCGAAGAAGGAGAACTTCGATGAGGTGTATGTGTGTGGGGGGGGGGGGGGGTGGGGGTGGGGAGGAGGATCCAGAGAAGAAGACCACAGAGGAGAGAGTCGCTTGGCGGCGTTGCTTCCGACGGAGAGGAAGTCGAGGAGTAGATTGCTCGAGGTCTGTATTCCAACGCCACCGCCGGCGCGACTCGAGAAGGGTAGGCGGGAGGATCGAGATCGCAGTCGTGGACTCGTGCGTAGGCTAGCGCTCCAGTAACATGTTTCGTTTTCGGTGGGGACTGGTTGGTTTTACTGGGTTAAAACTCGTTTACACGGAACCACCTATTTACGACGGAACTGAACCAAACACGACTAAAGGATGCCATAACGATGTAATCGATAAGAAGTGTGAACCAAACACCTCCTGAGTAGCAGCCACGACGGCGAGTGTGGCCTCCGATGAATGTGCGCCGCCGGCCCGCCGACGTGGTCATGCTTTGGACGCCGCCGCCGAGATGGCACGTGAACATCGCTGATAGCTGTGCTACCATTTAGACTAGTCACAATGGGGAGTAACTTAGACTAGTAACATGCATATGTTACTACTCTAAGTTACTACCTCCATAGTGGGGAGTAACATGGGTGTAGTGTCATATTTAATAGGTTATACACTCATCTTGCCTTGAAATGTGTGATGTTATGATAACATAGCTAGTTACCACAACCATCTCTCTCCTCATTAATAACCCGCCACGTCAGATTTTTTGCCTATGTGGCACTGATGTTACTCCTATATTACTCCTCATTGTGACTAGTCTTACTCTGCAAATCCACATGGCCCACACCCTCTCCTATTTTTCCTCCAAAAGTAAAACGCGCTGCCACTCCCAGGAAAAGGCACCTCCGTTAATAGCGGAAGACAGGCAGAAACGGCGCGTCCCTCCAGAACGCAATCTCGTCCGTCCATCCGGCAACGGCACCATATCCGACCGTCCGGATCGCCCCACGTCCTCCCGCTCCACGTCGAGCGGGCCCACCACCACCCTTCCTTGCGTCCTCCCGTCACCTTCCTTTCCCCCTCGCCTTTATTGCCCCCTCTCCCCGACGGAAGCGAGCGAGCGCGACGCCGACGACGACCAACCAACGCGCCGCCTAGGGTTTCGCGCATTCCCCCGCTCCCCTTCGATTCCGCATCGGCTCCGAGGTACGGCCTCCTTCTCTTGGTCCGGTAACCCCCTTTCGGCGCGTCCTGTCCGATTCGCTGTCCCGGCGAGGTCAATCTCGCCGCGCGTGGTCGTACCTAGGTTGCTGGTTGATCCTTGGTGTTCCGCTTGATTTAATGCTTCTGTGGGTTTGTTCGCGATGCTTTGGTCGGGTTTGTGGTTACCGATTTGTTGCGAGCCCCAGGGATCATGGGATTGTTCGCTCGTGCTAGGTTTATTTTGGGGGAAGCAGGGGGATCGGGAACTCGAGGTTGGTTATCGGGGGTTCCTTATGCTCCGTAGTTGCCGGTTCCGGTCTCAGTAGTCGTAGATTGGTCATAAACGTTTGGCGATGCTTCCCAGCGACCTAGCCTTGCTGAAATGACGGGTGTGATGGGTCGAGATGGCAATGGCATCACGAAGTAGATTCGGTTCCTCGTTTTGTGCTAATTGCGTTCGGTAGCAGCTTCATCTTTGTTGTTGGAGTCTTGCTGTGAGAAATTAATGGTTCGCACTTGTTCCTTGCGAATGTGATCACTGATAAGCTGTTGCTTCCTGGTTGAAGTTGGGTGCTGTATTGGAGCGCTTGTAGACAGTAGGGTAATGAAATCTAGTTCGTTTGGGATGGCTACACTTTTCTATCATGCTATTCATGCTCTGCTTTTTAGTAGGTACTGTATTCGTCATTTAACTGTTGATCATTTCTTCTCTGCATCATAGGAATGTAAAGTACAGTGTTATGTCAAATTACTATGTAGAATCATTTGTATTAGGTGCTAGTTGCACGCAATTTCTGTTTGCCACGGTTATTGTTACTCCGTCCATAGCCTGAATTGTGTAAGCATGACATGAAACCCCTAAGTTTGATCTCCTGTAAGTAAGGATGTCCTGATCTATGCATCTAGCAGTGCGGAATCATCTCTGGTTGATGCATACTTAGCTAAGATGCCATACATTTTACCACACTTAGTTTGCTGTATTGTGGCAAACTACTGTTTGTTGATCTTTGTAATTCCTAGGGTTATAATTTGCATGAAGAATAAACGGCAACACTGATAGAATACCTTTTTCAGTCATCAAAGTGATACTCATATCAGGAATGGGTACTGAAAAAATATAAAATGTAGTATGAGGAATGCATTACTGAAAAGAATATGATAATTTTATATGCATGCAAAATGTAGCATAGGATATGATGACAGATGAGCCATGAGTTCATGTCTGCTCATGCAATACTTATATTTGCTCATTTATTTTGAAAGGTCTGCTGAATCGCGAAGAATGGAGCGGCCTTCTCAGTTGAATCCACATGCCACTCCTTTCGTGCCGTCTTCTAAGTCTTCGTTTGTGGCAAGCTTGAAAGAAAAGGACCCTGAGAAGCAAGTAGATGGAACTGAAAAGAATGGGACTGCTGACAAGTCTGCTGGTTATGAGCTCCCAGACTCCATTTCTTTTGATGACTATGCTGAAAGCCTAGGAAAGATCAACATCTCTGCCGAGTCTTCATCAAAAGGAGAAGCTGCCGATGCAAGTCATGCTGTGGTGGAATCTATCTCGATGATGTTTCCAGATGTGCCTGCTGACTTCATTCTTGAAGCACTGAAGGCCAATGAATTTGATACAGATCTCACTATTGATATGCTTTTCGACTTGGTACGTGAAATTCTCTTTATCCGTTGCATGGACTATGCATGTTGTCCCTATGCGTTACATTTGATAACTACTCCTTCCGTCCCTAAATATAAGATGTTCTAGCAGTTCACATTGAACTGCTAGGACGTTTTATATTTTGGGACAGAGGAAGTAGTTCTCTGTGCAAGACTTGTAGCTAAATGAAACACCATGATTCTTTTTATAACAAAGCACACCTATTGGCCATTGCCATATCAAGTTGAAAACCATTTCTCATTGCTGATCTCTTGTTGAACCTCCCTTTCAGTGTGAAGCTGATGATAATGGTCACTCTGCTGAAGTATCAGGAAACCAAGTATCAGGAAACCAGCAGCAGCAGCCAGCACCACCACCCCCCTTCATCTACATAGGCGGAATGAGAACTCTCCAGCTACATCCGATTCAGTTCAATCTTCTTCACCATCAAGACCAGATGTAGTGGACTGCAATTTCTCGCTACTGTAAAGAATTCATCCTCAAGTGTTCGATTAGGACCAAAGGCAACAAGTACTCTGTTTTGGGTTCTAAATTCATGGCCGAATGGCTGCTTTGTTTGTTAAGAGTCTGCCTCATCGTGATGCCTAGTACACCTGCACCTGTTTATCACAGGCTGTACAGCTCTTTTGGTGTAGCCGTTTAGAGCTTGGAATTCAATTTCATGAACCTATCCATTGCTGGAATGCTGGCCATGCATGCTTGTTCTCCTGCGTTGTAAGTGGGAGCGAGACAAATCATTCGCCTTATTCGTCGCTGCGGATTTACATGAGCACAAAGACATCTGGTTGCAGTTGGTTGTGTGGAGGAATTGAATGTTTTAGCATGTTTTGGATGTTATTATGTTGTGCGAATTCTGCCAGATTAGTAGCAATGTCTTCTACTCCTTTTTGTTTGTGCAATAGCATGTCTTGATAGGCCGTCATCGATATGAACTGGACTACCGTGGCTTCATCTGAAATACTATCAATTAAGCAGTGTCGTAGCACATTGTTTTTCAATAGGATGGTCTCAGTTCCATTACCCTGACAACAGATTAACATCGCTATGTGATGGTATCTATACTGTTGTCTGTAGAGGATAGGGTGGGAATGTCCCAAGTTCCACATGCCAGTGGCGGTTCAACCACCTGAGAAGAGAAACTATCACAGGACAAGGATAAAATGGAGAAACCCGCTAGAGGTGCGTCCTGTCCAGCTTCCTCTGATAAGCACACTTTCACTTATTTATGATGTCCGACAACAAAAATGGGGTTTTGAACCGCCTGAAATTGCATGTTGGTTAGTACGCACGATGAGCAACAAAATAGTCTCGAGAGAGGGGTCGGGGGGAGGACGAAGAATGTTTTTTAGACGAACAAGAAAAATGTAGCAACGCGGTGCAAACAAATGAATGCCTATTGAGTCTGGTTGATTGGGCCATTGGGGTATACGATTGATCAGTCGACAGTCTCATTGTTTCCTACAATTAAATGTGTTTTGCTTTTCCCTTTTTTGAAAAAAATGGAAGATTTATTTTCTCCAGGTTTTGCATCATACACAGACAATATCTTCTGCGGATGGCAATTAGTGTTGCCGAGCTGTGAGCAAAACCACCCTTGATAGTACCTGGATACGAAAGAAGTTAGTACACCTTAAGTGAATCTCAAGTCATCAACTAATGCCCTACATCTAATTAAGTGCTGGTAGGCAGCAAAATAGCCAGAGTGCCGGTCGACGTACCGCCGAATTTGCACGCCCTGAAATGTTATCATAACGAGCAAGACCTGGCTGAGCTCCCCCTCCACCGCCGCCGCAAACAACATCCGGCATATGCGTTCTTTCTAGCTGTTCCCCCCTAACATCACTACAGAAAATATAGTCGGCAAAAGTGCCTGTACCAATTGCCAAGATCAACCATATCTCAGCGTGGTCTGAAGAAACCATCTCTAAACAACGGTGGGTGTATCCAATCCAGTGTGTAACGCTTCAAGCTAGCAAACGTCGCTCTCCATCATTAACCAACTAGGAGCAGGGTCCTTCTCGTCGATTATGCGGTGATTTTTGTAAATTATAATGGGGCACTAAGTGTACTACTATATCTATTCTCAGCAACTAATAGGACAACCCACATAGCTAATGAAACTATTTATTCGGAAGCGAAACATAAACAAGCTAGGAGTCTTCGATCGGTGACTGTCTTAATCGATATGATATGGTCAGTTAAACATTTCAATCTTCAAAATGCTATCATGAGCCATGTTTCTTTTCAATGCAAAAAGCTTGAGTTGAATTGGTCTTTGCGGCGTACTCGGTACTCCCGATGTTTCATTATGGAGAAGTTCGCTCCAATTATGTCAGTCGTTATCACTCAGCACTGTGCATGCTTAGCGACTGAGTTCAAGAGCAGACTTTTTCATGGCACGACGATAGTGCTACTACATGTGGGAAACTCTTGGTCACTTTTGGCACATCTAGCTATCTAAGTGCTTGCTTGATCGATGCAGATTACACTACGCTTGCCCCTATAAATAGAGCCATACTCCAAACAACCATCTCACACATCGCCATCGAAAGCAAGACTAGCTAGAAATCAAAACAGAAACCAGCTGCATCCATGGCAAAGCCACAGGCATTGGCCGCAGCACTGCTGCTTGTTCTGGTGGTCTCCCTCGCCGCAGAGGGCGCTCACGGCATCTGCGGCATGTCGAACGACGAGTTCAAGCTCTGCCAGCCCGCGGCGGCGGTGAATAACCCGACGGACAGCCCGTCGTCTGACTGCTGCGCCGCGCTTGGGAAGGCCAACCTGTCGTGCATCTGCCGTTACAAGGGCGTCGCCGGGGTATGGCTGCGGATGTACCACATCGACGCCAAGCGCGCCATGGCGCTTCCTGGCAAGTGCGGCCTCACATGCCCAGCAACTGTTCGTGATCATCGTATCGGACGTACTATCTGTAGGCGTCTGTGGTGTCCAATGCATGAACACTATACGTACGGCTAAATAACTGGAGAAGCACCTGAAAGGTGTTGTGGCTACTCTGTCTTACCGGTGTTGTGTGATTTGAATCGTGTGTTTATTATCTCACTAAGCTCTCGATTAATAGAGTACTATCTACTATGATGTTTTACTGGAATTGTAATGGGAAAAGTGCCAATGAGTTAATATACTACTGCGGTGACCCATGATGACATGCCGTAGTGCACAGCTCACTGATATAACACTTACTGAAAACCGTTCCATAAATAAAAAATGTATGAATACTTCAACTTTCTCCTTCGGCAAGTGAGGAGATTCAAATAGAAGAGATTCAACTTGTACTAGCTTACCAAGAACAGAAACAGGGTCAACAACATATTTAGACTATCTTATTATTGTTCGGCTAGGGTCATAGTTTCTTCCTGAAACAAGGAGTAACTTGGACACAATTTTCACACTACAGAGATGCCAAGTTACCCAACAGTAGCCTTATCATTGCTGCTTTTTCCACACTCCTTGGTGTGATATGACCCGGTCCAGTGGCGGACCCAGGAATTTTGCGAAGCCTGGGCGGGCCGTAAGCCAACTAATTTTTTTCTCAAATGAATATAAGAATGACATGGAAAAAATAATTTTTCACGACAATTCTAATGTAGAAACACAGATCAATACATTACAAGTTCACAAAACATTGATATGTTTGCAAGTTCATAGTACATTTGAATGTTTATTCACATAACATTCAAATATTCATACGCTAATATTAGATATGATAGCTTAGCAAGAACTCCCAAAAAGACATAAAACTTCCAAGGTAGATGACCAAAGTATATTTATCAAGATTCATGAGGCAAGGAATATTACCAAGATAGTACCAATGATGTGCTAGTTAGCCCTAGGCTTACGAGGTAAAAAAAATTCTCCCATTCCTCATGTCTTGAAACCGTTGAGCAATAACACCACTATCAAGTTGACTAAATAGCTCCCGCTCGGTGTAACAAATCATCAAGTCATTGATCTATTCATTTTTTGAGTTTGTTACGTAATTTGGACTTGATGGCCTTCAGTGCCGAAAAAGCCCTCTCAACCGATGCCGTTGACACCGGTAATATCAAAGCCAACTAAATAAGCTTATAAACCAATGGAAAGAACAAATGTTTCTCGGTTTCAACCATCTTTGTAGCCAAACTTTCAAGATTTGTGCAAGTGGACGGGAAACTGGCCAAGGGTTTCGGGAGTTAGTTAGTTGGGGAACGGAAGGGAATGACTGGGTGACTGAACTGAACGACCGAACGAGGACTCGATCCAGTCTCAGGATCGATCGAGCAAGGACACGTCGTGGTATTTCTTTCCTTTTCCCTGCGAATAGCCCATGGCTGCAAGGCCCATGAAGCTAACAGTTTTCTATTTGACCTTACGAAGCAAACAGTTTTGCCTTTGCTTAGATTCGAATTTGTCGCTAAATATGCTCTGTTGTACGAGGCGAGCGCGGACGAAGCCCGGGCACGCCGGGCAGCCGGGACGCTGCGTCCGACCATGACCCGGTCTAACATCTCCAAGGCATACCGAGAATTCATCTCCGCGAACCCAATATCATGAAATAGGCTCGGATTACCGGCCATGTAGGCCCTGGTCATATCCGTTACAACTCCTGAGACCCTAGTACCTTCACCTTTGTGGGTGGAAAGTTCCCGACACTTCCAAGCCCGATCATAGTCGTCCGAGGATATGCGAAAGGAAGAAGCTATTTGTGACTAAGCCATCCAATAAAAGGATTGATGGTCAATGTTGTCGACACAACAACATTGTCGATATTTTTTGTTAATCCTAGATGAATACTTTCCCCGTACGATGGAACCTCCACCACATCAAGCATTCAGTGGTTCCATCGCCCACCAACATAGTCAATTCATAATAGTACAAAAGTAGCAATTTATTTCAATACATGTAATAGACATTATAAAGAGATTTCAATAGGTTGATAAAAATCAATCCAAATGTACAACAATAAGATTGAACTTGGCTTGAGATTGAGAGATAGTGTAGTTCAAAATTTTGGTTTGTTCAGGAACTTCAAGTTCTCAAAATTAGCATCATTGTTTGATAAGGGCAATGTTTAAAAATTCAGTTTCATATTATTGCATAAAATGATATTATTTTGAGTATTTAAAACCCAAGACTCCCATTTTAAACTCTATTGTAATTTATCTCTTGATTGTAATAATTTATTCATTTATTGACTTTTACTGAATATTTATGCATTTAACAATAATAAAACCAATACTATTTTATATGATTAAATAGCTAAATATTTTATTAAAAATAGGAATTATATTCCTCTTATTATTATCTCTTAGAACATATTTTTTCTCCTATTTTTGAGTTACAAAATTTAAATAAATCCAAGAGGTTGAATTTAAAACTCAATTTTTATAGTTAAAGTTATAAACACTAAAAAACAACGCAATAATCACGTTTGAACTCTTTGAATTATTTAGACTCTAACCCCTATTTTTATTTACTTGGCATTAAGTTTATTCATCTATGTAGTTCATGACTATGAGCACCTATACCACTTACTAATGAAATCATCAATTTATTTGGGTTCCCCAAAATACTAAAAGTTCACACATTCTGTTTCTGAAAATCTGAAATGGAGCTAGAATTGATATTATATATCTCAGATAGATATACACTTAATACTACTTATGAAAGGGAAAAGGAAATGTGCTTGTACACTTGGGTTAGCCGTAAAAAGCAGCAGCTATATATGGTCGATGAATCGTCTCTCTCGTAATTTTGCAATTGCAATCTCTTCTGTCTGATACAGAACGAAGTAAACATTTGAGGAAGCTAATCAACATAACCGGTTTCTCAAGAGACAGGTTAATTATTGAAATCATAAAACAGTACATCAAATTGCATTGTCACATACTTGATTAGAGTAAAGTGTGATGTTGTATGACTGGCCTTCTCAAGGGCATGAGTCTTTACCAGCCCGCTTATGTTTGTGTCAGGATGCTTCTTTCGCCTCGCCTTCGGTCAGCAACCATTTCAGTTGACGAGGTATTGGAGCAAGCTCAAGCGCGCGTCCATTTTTTCCTCGCTGTTGTTGCTGCTTTGTATGTTGATTAGATCAGCACCTTCTATCATTTCGACCATTTGGAGCTTTATAAAGTTAAAGCCTAGAGTAATGCCTTCTTTCTTAAAAAGATTGGCATGACAGAGCTAATGAAACTATTCATGTAAGTCGGCAGCGAAACATAAACAAGGAGATTTGGGTGACTGTCTTAATCGATTTGGTCTGTTAAACAATTCAATTTTCAAAATGTTATCATGAGCCATGTTTCTTTTACAACGCAGAAAGCTTGAGTGCGGGCATATGAAGAATTGGTCTTTGCGGCGTATTGTGCCAATTATGGCAGTCGTTATCACTTACCACTCCATGCATGCTTAGTGACTGATCATGGGCAGATTTTATCAAGACACACGACGATAGTGCTACTGCATGTGGGGAACTCTTGGTCACTTGGCACATCTAAACTATCCAAGTGCTTGCTTGATGCAGAATACAAACAACCCTGCCCCTATAAATAGTCCCTACACCAAACGACCATCTCACACAAAGCAAGATTAGCTAGAAATCAAAACAGAAACCAGCTGCATCCATGGCAAAGCCACAGGCATTGGCCGCAGCACTGCTGCTTGTCCTTGTGATCTCCCTCGCCGCAACAGAGGGTGCTCACGGCATCTGCGGCATGTCGAACGACGAGTTCAAGCTCTGCCAGCCCGCGGCGGCGGTGGATAACCCCACGGACAGTCCGTCATCTGACTGCTGTGCCGCGCTCGGGAAGGCCAACCTGTCGTGCATCTGCCGTTACAAGGGCGTCGCCGGGGTATGGCTGAGGATGTACCACATCGACGCCAAGCGCGCCATGGCGCTTCCTGGCAAGTGCGGTCTAACCATGCCCAACAATTGTTCGTGATCATCGGACCTACTATATATCTAAATAACTCGAGGAGCACATGAAAGGTGTTGTGCTACTCTATCTTACCGGTGTTGTTGTGTGATTTGAGTCGGGTGCTTATCTCGCTAAGCTCTCAAGATAAATAGTACGAAGTATGCTTGTATTATGGAATTGTAATAATGGGAAAATTGCCTTATAGGCAGCACAACGAATTTAATATACTCCCTTCATCTCAAAATACTTGACGCGAATATGTCCAAATACGAATGTGTTTTAGTGTGTAGATATATTTGTGTCTAGACATATCTGTGTAAATACTTTTGTTATAGAGTGAGTACTACGGCGGTTTAGTTTTTGTGAAAGATTACATATAAATAGTTTTCTAGTGAGCACGGAGTATTTGGAGCATAAATTGCCATCACACACGTACAATCTATTCATTTTGTCGACTATCATGTAAAGAAAGAATTGCAAAAATAAGCAAAATTATAACGAGAATTAACATATAACTCCTCCCTCCATTTTTAAATGTAAGATGGTTTAACTTTTTTTTCCAGATTCACATGTATCTACATATATCTAGACATGTTTAGTGTGTATATTCACTCATTTTAGTCCGCGTCTAGTCAACATGCTAAGTAACTAAGGGTCTGTTTGTTTGGGCTGCAGCTTTTGAGAAGCAGCTGTACCTGTTGAGCTGTGGAAAAAAAGCTGTGAAAAGCAGCTGCTGTAAGCAGAGATTTGATGTTTGGCAGGAGTGCTGTTGGCAGCTGTTGCTGTTGGTTTTCTGGGTGAAATGTCTGGAATGCCCCTGAGTACTGAAGATGATATATAAGTGCCGATTTGAAACGAAACAATTTTTTTTACTTATTTAATTCATTATTACGATGTTTGGATAGCTAAATCATCTCAGTTTCTCTATTTATATGTAATAAATTGAAACACATATGTATCCAAACACAGAGCATTATATATATCCGAAAGACTATAACACTCACATATATCGAAAAGACCATGCGAGGTTGTCCAACAAATATCAAAAAAAAATCTCAAATAATTGTGAGCATCGTATTATCAAAATAGTTTTGATTAAATATTGGTTAGCACAGATGGCTGTAATCCTTGAAATAACCCTCAGATACATCCATCAGACAACATCCATACTTCTAGCAATTTACATGCACAACAAATAGATCCATCCATCAGCTAAGATTCCATACATCTAGCAATTCACAAGCCCTTGCCTGATTGCCAGGATGCCAATTACGCATCAGTGGATCAGTAAAAGATTAGAACATATCAGGGACGGGGACGCACAGGCAGTGAGTTGCGGCCACAACACATACGCATCTAAAAATCAATCATTATCAGGGCGACAGAGGTGGTCGACGGTGAAGAGTAGCTGGCGCATCGTTGGAGAAGCTCACGGCCGGGGACGGCAGACGAGAACGGCGATCCGGCGGCGCCTCGAACAGCTCCAGTCGCCGGCGGCCGGCGGCTCCCGGGCGATTCAGGGACGGCGCGAGCTTGGTCGGCGACGGCTCGAGTGGGCTGAGTAGCTGGATGGAGCGGGGGAGGACCGAGGGAGCTAGGACGGTGGGGACGGCGAACGGTGGCGCTGGCGGCGGTGAATCCTAACCCTAGCCAGCCATGGAAAGGACACGAGAGGAGACGAGGTTGGGGAGACGGGGTGTCGGGCTAGGGGCTCTGTGGTTGGTTTGGTGGCAGTTTTTCCGTAATTCTTCCGAAATCATGAGGGCTCTTTCGTCCACCGTATTTCACGAAGCTCGGGAAGCAGGCAAAAGCACCTCGGGGCTGCTTCCGCGCTCGTAGCTCGCGCAGTTCATTTCGCACACCCGCTTCTGCCAAGCGCTTTTCTGTTTTGAGGTGTTTGTTTGGGCTTCTGCTTTTAGAGTCCAAAAGCAGAAGGATAAGTCCAAATAAACAGTGCCTAAAACATCTTATATTTATATTTAGTAACAGATGGAGTATTAGTTTCTGAAAAGATTCACTATAGATCATACATACACGTGAGAATTGTTACAACTTGACAACACATTGTTTGTGTCCACACTATTACAAATCGAACCAATTAAGCCTCAATCGCATAAAGAAGAGCCGAAGTTGGCGCGATGCGAATAATCACCTACCGTAAAATATAAAACCGAGTGCACGAGTTCAAACCGTACGCGAAGGCCAAAAAATAGCATTGTAAATGAGCATATGATTAGATATAGGGAAACATGTCCATTGTATTGGAACACCGTCCACATTTGCTACTGAAAAAGTCGTATCCAGTTATGTAGATGGTGGGAAATAAGCGTGCGAGATAGCAACCATCATTGCAACTGAGCGGGTATTTATAGTCGGGTGTTTTGTCTTTTTCTCTGTTGCCTCATCGGATTTCATTCGACGTGTGTAGAGCCTTCTTGCATTCCTACCGTGTGTTACACGTTGGCGACAAAGCAACTTCCTTGGCGCGTCGATAATCCCTATAAAGTTCCTTGCCGCCGTCCTGTTGGAACACAACAACACCGCGCTAGAATCACCGTATAATGTTTCACCATAATAAGACTATTCGCCTTTTGTCCGTGCCTATATGGCGCATGCCGCGCGGCCACACGACACGCCGCGACCTACAACACTATAGTTGGAGAAGGAGCAGGGACGGAGCCAGGAATTTGTCATCAGGAGGGCCAAATGAAGGCTATAGAACTTGAAGGGGGCCATAGGCTTATAGTTTAGCAAAATTTGCCGTCAAATCCACATAATACAGGGGAGTATTTAGAAAAAAAAATCAATCAGCATGGGGGTGGCCATGGCCCCTGCTAGCTCCCTGCTGGGCTCCGTCCCTGAGTCGGAGGAGGCGCCACCTCCACACCCTAGATCAGCGCCCGCGAGATCCTGCCGCCATCACACCGTCGGGTCTTTCCCAGCGACGTCTCTGGCGGCGGTGATAGTAGGGAGGGACCGATCTTGTCGTAGCTAATGAAACTATTAGTTCGGCAGTGAAACATAAACAACGAGATTTTTTTGTGGCTGTCTTAATCGATTTGGTCAGTTAAATAAATTAAATCTTCAAAATGTTATCATGAGCCGTCTTTCTTTTTCAATGCAGAAAGCTTGAGTGGGGGCACATTGAAGAATTGGTCTTTGCGGCGTGCTCCTGATGTTTCACCATGGTAGTCGTTATCAGTCGGTCTTCATGGGCAGATATTTTCATGACACACGACGATAGGGCTACCACATGCGGGGAACTCGTGGTCACTTGGGAAATCTTTAGTGCTTGCTTGCTCGGATGCAGAATACACACACTACGCCTGCCCTATAAAAGAGCCCTACACAGCACCAAACAACCATCTCACACACATCCCGATCGAAAGCAGGACTAGCCAGAAATCAAAACAGAAACCAAACTAGCATCGGTCATCCATGGCGAAGCCACAAGCATTGGCTGCAGTGCTGCTGCTTGTTCTGGTGGTCTCCTCGCCGCGATTAGAGGGTGCTCACGGCATCTGCGGCATGTCGAACGACGAGTTCAAGCTCTGCCAGCCCGCGGCGGCGGTGAATAACCCCACGGACAGCCGTCATCTGATGCTGCGCCGCGCTTGGGAAGGCCAACCTGTCGTGCATCTGCCGTTACAAGGGCGTCGCCGGAGTGTGGCTGAGGATGTACCACATCGACGCCAAGCGCGCCATGGCGCTCTGGCAAATGCGGCCTCACCATGCCCAGCAACTGTTCGTGATCGTCGGATATAGAGGTGTCCGTCGGTCAAACATATGCATGGACACTATACGGCTAATTTAATCTGGATCAGGAGCACTCGAAAGGTGTTGTGTGCTACTCGAATCTTACCGGTGTTGTGTGATTTGAGTGCGGGTGCTTGTCTCCCAAGCTCTCGATAAATAGTATGCTGTATGCTGTAATTGTAATGATGGAAAATTTGCCTTAAAGGTATACAACAATTTGTTTTCAGAAAATCAAAATATTTTTTAAATTGATAGGTAGAAATTGTTAATAAACCCAGAAGGGACGCACCCCCAAAACAACGCAATATCCTACAAATTAGGCCAGTGAAGAATGGTCGCAAGCTTGAAAGACACGACGCCCCAGGTGGCGCCCACAACCTAGCATTTATCTCTAAAGTGTCTAGCAAGCCACCGAGGTCTAGCCATGCCGTGTCAAAAATGTCGTGTTGCGCTGCTTCCACATCACCAAGCTATGAGCATAATCATCGAAGAAGTGATTTTTCGAGATGTAGTTAGGAATGCCCGTTAGGGTCGGGTTGTCCATTGGCGGACGTGGCCATGGGTCAAATTGATAGGAAGACCTGATTGGTTGGGGCTCATCGTGAATAGGATATCCCGGAAGGGCCTTTTCGGACAACTGCCAAAAAAACAAAAATATATCTCAAAATTAAAAATCCGTGGCTGCAACCTCGCGAGTCTCGAAGCACACTCAAAGAATTACGAGCTCCTCGCCCCTCTCTCCCACTCCGCTACCGCTCCCGGCCCCCTCCCGATTCGCCCGCAACGCCCCTCGGTCCGATCTCCGGTTCCAATTCAAGCTCCGGCATTCTCCGCGAGGTTCGTTCATGCCCCGCTTGTTCCCTTCGGCCGATTGGCGCGAAGTTCCTGAGCGGCCGTGTCTGTGATTGGGAGCGCAGCGCTAGCTCCTTTGTTTCGATTCCTGCATGTGTTTGCTCTTTTGTTTGAGGGGAGATTTATCGTATGGGGCGCAGCTGTAGCGTTAAGACTTCCCTGAAATGGACTCTTGAGCCAGCCAACTTTGTGGTTTCAGAAAAATGGTGAAGTTTTCGTCAGGAACGTTGGTTGGTTCATGTTAATTTGTCAGTGTTTGGGTCTGACGCCGTTGTACTTAGAACGTCTGTGTAGTTTAATTACCGTAATGCAGTTACCGCTCGCCGGCCACCGCAGCGGATTTATACTTGTTTCACGTTATGATTGGAAGCTGTACTGAATTATTTATTTTCCTGCAGGAATTGCTATGGAATGCTTGACTGCGAGTTTCGTCCACAAGTAAGCCGCGTATCCCTGCTATTATACAGCTTATGAAAAACTCTAGTCGGGGGCACAAGGTTGCTACGGTGGCGTTATCCCATGAGACCAGTTTCTGGAAGACGTTCAAACCGGAGATCTTTTGCAGCAAGTTTGGATTTAGAGAACGGCTCTGCACCTCGAATTCGACATCGTCTTCACCAGGCAGAAAAGGGAACAGCTGACCTCTGGAGGTATTAGTCGAACTCGGTATTATATTGTGGTTTCACTGTGGAGTTAATCAATCTGAGCGCCTACACCACTAACTAATGAAATCAGCAGTTAGTTTTGGTTCCCCGAAAAACTGAAAGCGACGATCTGTTTACTGAAAATGGAGCTAGAATTGTTCTTATATATCTGGCGATAGTTTACACTTAATACTACTTCTGGAAGGGGAAAAAACCATGTGCTTGTACACGTGGGTGCTTAAGCTACATTGGTCACACATTATTATCTGTAAAAACAGACAGCTGCAGCTGATTAATCTTCTTTTGTAATTTGCAGTTGAAATCTCTTTTGGCTGATACAGAACGGACTAAGCTTTTGAGGAAGCTAAGTGAGAAAATCAACTTAACGGTTTCTCAAGAGAAGGTTTGTTATTGAAACTTAAAACAGTATATCAGATTGCATCACATACTGATCATAGTAAATTGTGCTATTGTATGAGTATGACTGGCCTTCAGAGGAATAGTTTCTTACTCTGTTGAAGAACTGCATAGAGACATTCATAGATTCTTCTTTTAATATTATAAATGCAGGAGCTCTGACACCCAAGCCAAGTCCTAGGACACTACCGGGAAGCCTTGCTACCACCAGGCTACTGACCTGTTCCTTTAGACGATAAATTCAAAATAGTTGTCTATTAGGCAATGGATTTGCAACTGGATGTAGGTCAGTTAGGTGATCTTTTAACCGGGAAACGTTCCATCTAAAACTCTTCTGCCATCGTTTGTTAAATTTTTTAAAATCTAAATGTTAATATGTTACAGCAGCTTAACTGGTTTCTAACTGAAGGTCATCATGGATCAATCAAATTTTGTAGGAAAAGTACATTTTGTATAGACAACAGCCTGGGATATAGAGTTGATATGTAAAGTTGCATGATGCCACTTCTATCTGTAGAACAATTCATTACTAACTGATCTTATGTTCTGCAGTTGCAATAAAGGATGATGCAGTTGTGAAGTTCAGAAGTGAAACTTGCTGTTTTGGAACTTGAACTGAGGTAGGCATTATCTTGTTTGATTTGTTCAATCGGTTATGCTTAATTAAATTGAATAATCTTGCGGGTAGTTCTTGTTTTCAATTGTTTTAGCCCTTTTGTTGTCTTGTAGATCAAAATACATGTTTGGTCCTTTATGTGACATTCAAAAGAAAACTGCACTTTTCTTTAATGCGACTGTGTTTACTTAGGTTTTGTTGCTGACCTGTTCTCCTTACAATCGTGCTGCTTCACATTGCACAATTTTTTTTTGAAGGCGGCAAAAGATTTGCCGTTTATTACTGATATAGGAGGAGCAAACATAGTGGCCTAAACCAAACTTTGCACAATATTGTAGCTCTTAGATTCTTCTTCTCAGAACTGGATGTGTCCCAATGTTTTCTTTCTGGTGTTCTTCAATATTGTGTTTCGATATTAAGTAACCACACACTTTTGATGTTCTTACTCAGAATACTTATTGCATCTTTATTTCTCTTTATGCTCACGACTTTGGTTGGCCTAGTGAAGAGATTGCTAATTTTGATGTTCGTCAGGGTCAAGGAGATAAATGGAAATTATATTCAGTCTCATATGCTTCAAGGTTAGAAGGTAATTTATCACAACGAGCTACTGTTGGCATGATAGAGGCTCCACACCATTACATTTGAATTATTACTTTTTACAAGACATTAGACATTAATTACAAAAGACTCACTTGGGCAAACTTTGCGTCAAAGTGGCCCACTGAATTAAAATCCAATGCTGAATATCTGTCCTTGAGGCCATGTCTCCACGGGGTTGAACAAATAATAGTTGAATAGTAGGTGCAATCCTTTTGCAATCAACATTTGGTTTCTGTTGATCTGGTGTCTTAAGCTGATGGGATTGTTCCAGTTCGTGATAGTACTCCATACTACTGACCCGAAATTCGTGGCCACCACTGTAAAATAATGATATTGATTCATTTAAAGAAATTGATCCTGTCTTCTTTTAATCTGTTAGGTCGTTTAATAAGTCAACTAATACTTTTCCACTAGCATCAGCGTTGACTCGGATGGATTACTTAGGCCTAAGCAGGCAGTGATGACTATCCTTTGCCATTTATAACTCTTGTTCTCACTGTCATGTTGTGAGTCGTCAGTCGTGACTTAGGCCTAAGCAGGCTGTGATGACTATCCTTTGCATTTATAATCTTGTCACACTGTCATGTTGTGAGTCGTCAGTCGTGACATGAATAATCTGCTGTGTAAAGTAGGTAGATTGACAGTGATAATCAAGTGCATTTATTGTTGTGATTTGATGTTCTGTTTGCTAGCATTTATGTTCCTCATATCTAAGTTTGGCCATCAATATGTTTCCATCTTCACGCTAATATATTGGAGAAACTTCATGTGATTGCCTTATGGTGTTTTCATCCCTTGAGTAAAAAGAAAGATTGGCATGCCAACGATATCTAAATTTGCTAGGCAGTGACAAGTGCCATCAAATGTTTATAGAACTATAGTACCCTTTTTTTGGGACATGCAGTAGCGTAACAGTATCCAAAACCATGCTCAAATATTACTTTGTTCTCTACGGGCATGCAATGCTCAAAGTTGATTTTATGTGAAATCGACTGATAGATGATATAGTATTTGCTTCCCTGCAGCTGTTCATGAAAAGGTTATGGTACAGATAAAGGATGTGAGTCTTTAAGACCTCGAGAAATTGCTGTATACTGGGTTGGCATGGCTGAGGTAAACAAATGGTTTCGGGGAATGATTGTATGGAAATAAAGTCTTGTACTGCTAAATTTGTCCTTTTCAGTTTGTAAAGTAAAATACATTGTTATGTGTCTCAGTCTCATTTTTTGCTTTGTTCTTACCTACATTTATATATACAATCATACCAGAATGTGCAAATTATGGGCTCCTTCGACGGCTGGTCCCATGGTGAGGCAATGTCCAGGGAATATTCAGGATACTATGCGAGATTCTCTGCGACTCTGAGGCTTAGACCTGGGAGGTATGTTTTTGTCATTTTTGCGATGATGCCATGCTCACTCTGATTCGTTAAATAAAAACATATTCATCTATTTATTTGTCTGCATAATAAAGCTATGAGATCAAGTTCTTGGTGGACGGAGAGTGGAAACTGTCATCGGAATACCCAGTTGCTGGCGAGGGATTGACACAGAACAATATACTCGTTGTGCAATAGCAGATTTTCGCTGTCTCTTAGGACTCTACTAGATTACTACCATGGGTGTCCTCCCGCATCGTGTTGTATGAAATGCAAACCCTATTTGTTTCGACTGGGTCTGCATGCTGTGTGTGCAATGTTGCCTTTCAACTGATCTACTGAAGCCACTTAAGGAAGGATCCTTCTCCCATGTGGGTAGGAGATGATCAAACTAGTTTGGAAATTATTGCTACATGTAAAGTATTTAAGAAATAAAATTCCATCCCTTCTATTAATTATTCAATATTGTATCGGTGTAAAAAAAACTTACAAAATGACTTTACAGAGCTTCTGAAATCTCTACCCGACTACAAAGCACGGCAAGGAAGTGACAAACCTGATCAGCAAAGCCGTATGGCTAAGGCATTAGAGGTAATTCTGCAGCTAATCTGAGCTAACAAAAGATCTCCTAAGGCTATCAGCTAGCTCCTGCACCATCAGCCTGACAACTGGCGGCACCACTCCGGTTCCGCCACTCATAGCCGTCGACGCTGAAGGTGGTAGTGCTGGGGGCAACATCTAGGCACTCCTGGAAATCGGCATCGCAGGACAGGAGCACCCACTCATGATCGTCGTCCAGGTACTTGATGTCGAAGGCAACCAGCGTGCAGGCCCAGCCTCTTGGCCACCTCCTCCTTCACCGCTGCAACCCCAGCCGAGTACGGTACCCTGAACTGATGATGTCCCCTCTGTAGCTCGCCTTGATGGTCACCGACTCCCAGCCATGCCATTGCTGCGCCGCAGCAAAGACTTGCCCAATGTGGTTTTGGTGAGAGGAGGATCTTGGCTTGAACCCTGGGATGAGGTGTCGTCTCCAAGAGCACTTGACAAGCATGGCAGATGAGGCGCTGAACCTCGGCGAGACGACGAAGAGGAGGTGGCCGGCTTCGGTGAGCAATCCACCGATTCGATGGCGGCACGCCTGATCTTGCCGAGGGCGCGATTTACCTTGCTGATCTTGCGAAATGGCCATCTCGATATGCCATGCTGCCTGCAGATGCGTTTCATCGTCGTCGGGCACACTGCAAAATGAAGAGTATGAGACTTTCAGTTCGAAATGAAATCCGCATTTACGACATGTTTCGCTAAACTCTGTTCGATTTAAATTCTTGTGAATTCTGATGTTCAACTGGGCTAATTTGCGTGCAAGATGTTCTTACCGCCGAGGCTCCTTGCGGCGTCTTTCAGGCTCCCTGAGAAGTATCCTTCCAGCACCTTCCGACTGACAGGTTTTCCCGCCTTCCGTCCCGTCTTCTTCTTCATCGTCTCCGGTGGCAGTACACGATCCTCGGCTCCGTTCTGCTCTGCATCATGGATGCTTGCTTCTTGATCACCGTCCGCTACATCTGCGGCCAGATGATGCTCATCCTCCTCTTCTGAATCCTTAGCATCATATTCTCCATGCCCGTTCAGTTCACTGGCAGCATCAGCATCCGCAAGCAGGGCCTCCACAGAAAAATCCTGCAGGCTGTTCCTCGCCGTCGCATTCAAGCTACCGCCGGAGCATTGCTCCCGGATAGTGGAGGCCATGGCGTCCACCAATGCCTTCTGCTCTGCGGCGCTCCTGCAGTCCGGCGGGAGGAAGAACTCCAGCACCACGCATTCCCCATCCACCTGGCCGTCGTCCATGGTGGACCGCGGCAGCCGCAACGGCACGGCGAGGCAGCCGGCCAGGCCATGCATGCGGGCGTAGTGTGCGAGCGGGTAGGCGTTCTTGGAGCGCCTGGACACGTCGGTGCAGAACCGCGGGCTGCCTTCCACGGCCGCCTCGCCGACGAGCCCCTGACCCTGCCGCAGGTGGTGCTCGGCGCAGGCCTCTCGGAAGACGCCGTAGTTCACGGCGTTGGCGGCAAGATGGAACGGAGCGCCGACCGTCGTCAGGGAGAAATGCCCATCGTTGTCGTCAGTGCTGCTCTGGCTGCAGCGCTGGCACCTGACCCACGCCTGTGCCAATGGCAGCTCGTGAGCTTCACGGACGGCGGCCAGGAGCTCTGACACCTCCGACATGGCTGCCTGAGTCGCCTCTAAGTTGCATGTCTGCAGCAAACGTTGATAGTTAAGAAATATCTTTGGATTGGTAGATGAACACAAATGGATTATAGCAAAAGCAAATTTTGTTTGCCAACTTTCATGCAACTGTATAATACTCCCTCCTTATCTAATTATAACATGTTTTAGATATTTCAGTGTGAAATGAATACAAACTAAACTGGATGTACACACATACTAATGCGCACCGGACCACGGACCGCCCAGTCAAAACCAAACCACTGAATAGTAACAGAAAATTTGTCCCATAAAAGTAAAAAAAGGTGTGTTGTTCTTTGGGCTGGCCCGCCCAAGATTTGGGCTGGAGCTCCGCCACTACTAATGCGTCTAGATACATCCAAATTCATGAATAACTAAAACATCTTATAATTCAGAATAGAGATGCACCAACCGACTGGTTCACCCAAAAGCGAAAGCTGAAATGAAAATGTGCAACATGAATGGATCAGTTCACCCAAAAACGTCTAGATGCATTGCATTCTTAGATGAAACATGAATGGATTGTATACGAAAACCAGTGTTGTTCCCAAGGTTTTGTCCGATCACAATGGATCAGTTCACCCAAAAAGTTTCAGAGAAATTGTGTGCAACATAGGTACCCATAGATCGCATGTCGCGGCACGCACCTCGGTTGGCACGGGGTGGCAGATCTCTGAACCTCTCAATGACACTGCCTGCATGAATACAAGTCCAGGAAATGTTACTCAAACAACCCCTATGGGAGATCGTGCAAGCTTTGAATGATTCATGATGGCGACTAGCTAGCTAAACATTTCTTCAGATGGAGCAGTAGTTAGTTGTTGCGGTGGAGGGAGATGGATGGTAACCTGGAGGGCTTTGCAGAGCTTGTCGGCCTCGGCGGCGAAGCACGCCGCGGGCGCGGCGGTGAAGACGAGTTCGAGGACGGCGATGCAGCGGCGCGTGTCGGCGGGGTCGAGGATAGGGAGAGCGAGGCTGCCCTGGATGTCGTAGATGAGCGCGTAGCTCATGCGCGCGTACTCGCCGGTGCCGTAGAGCTGTACGTTGGGCGTCCACTCCGGCGCACGCGCGTCGAACACCCGCCCCGGCAGCCCGCGCTCCTCCCAGGTGTGGTCGCCGCCGTCGACGGCGAAGACGTGCGCCAGGGAGACGGTCCTGTACTGGAGCAGCCGACGGCACCGCGACGGGAGCACGAAGGGCTGCCCGCGGGTGGCCAGCACGCGACGGCGGCGCTCCCCGTCCCGCGCAGGCACCGCCGCCGGCGCCCACACCTGCACCAGCGCGCCGCTTCCGGCACCGTTCGCGGCCTCCTTGTACAGCCGCAGCGCCCGTGCGATCCGCTCCTTCGTGCCGTCACGGTCGCTGAGGCACAGGCTGAAGCTTTCCCCGCTGAGGACCCCCTCCATGTCGGCCTCCATCCCCACCACCATTACAACCCACCTACCAACCAACTGCTCCGATCAACAAACACTTCGACGGCGACAAGAAGCAGATGAAATGCTACCGCCGGTGCGCATGCATGGGCGGAAGTGGATTGGATTGCGATCGATGTCGAGCCACAGCTTCTCAAATCTTTAGATTGGGCGGGTCAACGTCGCTGCCCGCGCGCGGCTTCTTGTTTTATGGGCGCGGCCGGAGGTGACGGGCTGCGATTGGCCACCGGAGCTGGGGTGGCATGGGTCCGTAGGAATATGCCGATCTATGGAGATTACATCCGTGTTGATTAATGCCAGCGAGTGATTAAACAAGGTTATCGCCATGTCCCCCCCTCTGCAGCTTTGGACTTTGGCGATGGAGGTTTCAAGCCTGGATAGTGTACCTTCGTAGGGTTCACGGCTCTTCTCGAGACTCGAGCAAAAGGGTTTTGTTCAAGAAAAGATTGTGTCTGATGATTTTTTTTCCGTACGAGATTCCATTCCACTGCCATAAGACACCTCACACTGCATAGTATCATTATCGTAGCCTATGGTGTTTTAGCATTCTCCTAATTCGCGTGTATCTTGATGCGTTTCGGTGCATAGTTCATTCATTTGAATAATACACATTAAAATCATCTTGACTATTTAGCTAAGCGAATAAACACAGTAGTATACAATGTGCTTTTGTGCCACCATGATGAAATAATTAAGCACCGCTATCTAAACAAGATACATCTGATTAAACGATAATTAATATGGATCGGAGAGAATATAAAATTAGACAATTTGGTCTGTTGTTCACTTTGTGTCAAATTTATACCAACCACGATCATTTGCAAACATATTTGGTACTTGGCCACGAGTAATTCCATCACAAAATAAAAAATCATATCTTTATGGGAGTGACAACCTTATGTTAATTATTGTAGCTACGCAGGAAATATAATGTTACTGATAAAAAAGCTATATTTTCCCGTTGCAGATTATTTACTCGTGCACACACTAGTTACGAAAAGCATATCCTTATGCGAGCGACAACTTAAATTGATTATTGTGGTTATGCTTGAATTTTACTTTGTATTTTAATATAAAACGTTTTGGCAGTTCATATTAAGGGACAGAAGTATTTAACTTTTTCGATAAATGAAAGTATTTAACTATATGCATCAGTCGACTGAGCAGCCGGAGGCTATCCTCTTTTTCATAAGATAATAGTCATTAGGGTCGGAGTGAACACGGAGGAAAAGTTCTTCTTTTGCTGTAGTTGAGTGGGGCCAATCTAAAGATAGATGGGATCATGGGAAGTCAAGCAAGAATGGGGAGTAGTGATCCGGAGTGGAAATAGCAACAACGACATATCCTTAACAGGCAACGTCCGTTCAAGCGCCAAAACGGCAACCCAGGCAAGATCAGAAGAGACTAGGTGTTTGGGGGCGGCGATGCCGCACCTGTTATAACGTAAAAATGCTGAAATCTGTAGGAATTCATCGTTTAGGGTATTTCGAAGTACCTGTATTTTATTTTAATTTTCTGTAATTTGTGTAAGTATGGCAAATATTTATATACATTTGAATATTCTGTAGTTGATAGAAGTGTGGAAAATATTCATATACGTCTGAATTCTCCAAAAAAAATAACCACATTGTGAAGTAGGGGAAAATTTTGGCATTTTAAGGATGGTTAAGAGTTGGTTAATTTTGTTATTTCAAATGACCATGGTTATTTTTTTTGTAACATTTATGAATTAGAAATAAATAATTAGGATTTATTTTTAAAAACATTTTGATATGTTCAGTATATTTTTCCCGAGGCCAATGTATTAGTTATGATTTTTTTTTTTTGGAAATTAATCTAAATTTCTGCGGTGTTACTATTATTATTATTCGTTGGTGAATTAGTTTATAGGGAAATAAACTTGGAAAATAATTTTTTAGGGCAAAATAAATTATATATGTTGCTAAAAATAATGCTAATAAAATTAGTTTAGAAAAAGTTGTTTGGCGGTGATGTTACTGGAAATTAGTCTGTAATATCTGAAGTTTTTTTTTAATTAGTTTAGAAAAAGTTGTTTGGCGGTGATGTTACTGGAAATTAGTCCGTAATATCTGAATTTTTTTTTTTTTTTTAGGAAGTGATGCGCGGGGACTTTTATGCAAAAAGTTTATTACGGAGGGCTGATTTATATTTTTGTAAAATGTGTGGGCTTTACTGCACATAAGCGCGTGGGGACTTTTGTGCAAAAAGTTGTTTGGAAGGGTGCGCGCCCGTGTGGATGGAAGTAGCCGGATTTAAAATTTTGAAACCTGGCAGAGTTTGTCTTTTTTTTTTTGCGCAAAAAAAAATACAACGAATTTGAAGATTAGAGAGAAATATATATGTCCGTCGAAATAAAACGGTTAAAACATGGAAGTTGTTCACAAGGGTGTTGTACATCTATTCGTGAAAGAAAAATTCAAATGGATATCTGAGTGCGGCGAATTTGACAAAATTCGTCAAATATTTCTTACGATTAAAAAAAGTAGTATCTGACATAAGTAGGTATCATTCTAGAGTCGATCAAAATCGAAACTGACATAAGTAGGTATCATTCTAGAGTCGATCAAAATCGAAACTGACATAAGTAGGTATCATTCTAGAGTCGATCAAAATCGAAACCGATTAAAAAAAGTAGTATCTGACATAAGTAGGTATCATTCTAGAGTCGATCAAAATCGAAACCGATTACGGAATGGAACCTACTCGTCGGCGCGAAATTTTTTCGTGTATATATTTTCTGGAGGTTTCGCAAAAAAAAAAAAAAAAATCTACTGTAGCTAACACTGTATCTACTGTAGTACGCTACAGTGCGACGCTACAGAAGCTACAGTGGCCGAAACGGCTCGCGCCTTTATATATATATAATATATATATATATATATAATATATATATAGTAGTATAAGGGCAGATAGATATTTATCCAAGCAGGCCACGTGCGACTCCGTTCCCGAAGACTCAAAGGTCCATGCCTGTTAAGCCGATCTCACCAACTGCAGTGGATCGAGTTCTTAATTTTTGAAACTAGTTTCAAATATATTGGTTTCCACTTTAATTAGCAAGTCCGAAGTAAGCGTCAAGTGAGCTGCCCACACATCAAAAATTAGGTGAGATCAGGACCTGTGTTTTCCCCATTTTTATGGGGAGGACTTTCTTTTTTAACAGAAAATTATGTGGATAACTTCTGTAAATGGCGCCGAGGGTTTATCGATGCGCTTAAAGATCACTCAAAAAATCTTGCTTCTAATTATACCACCGAAATTTTGCACTGGGTATAGATTTCATATATTGTATTCTTGTGATTGCCAAATGATGGGCTGATTTTAGAACACTTTTTATTCTATATTTCGAGTAAAGTTCGTTGCAATTTCTACTATGAATATGCCACAATTTTCAAATATACTTTTGTGCATGTAATAGTAAAAGAAAAAGGTAGATGGGAAGTCAAGCAAGAATGGGGAGTAGTGATCCGGAGTGGAAATAGCAACCACGATGTATATCCTTAACAGGCAACGTCACCAAAACGGCAACCCAAGTAGCTAGGTAGCTAAAGCAAGATCAGAAGAGATAAGGCCAGATAGATATTTTTCCAAGCAGCCCACGTGCGACTCCGTTCCCAAAGACTCAAAGGTCCATGTCTTTTAAGCAAAAATTAGGTGAGATCAGGACCTGTTTTTCCCCAGTTTTATGGGAGGACTTTCTTTTATTAAAACAAAAGTATAAGGATAAATTCTGTCAATAGCGACGGGAGTTTATCGATACGCTTAAACATCACTCAAAAAATCTTGCTTCAGATTATACCACCGAAATTTTCACTGGGTATAGATTTCATATATTGTATTCTTGTAATGATTTTGCCAAATGATGTGCTGATTTCAGAACATTTTTATGCTATATTTCCGAGTAAAGTTCATTCCAATTTCCTCTTTGAATATGACACAATTTTTAAATATACTTTAGCATGGAAATAGTAAAAAAAATCAGCGTAAAATAAAGTAATAGATTGTTTTGCACTAGTATAATTCAAATAGAATTTTGGGAGGATAAGAGGTCAGGACGAGAAGAGAAAGAGATAGGGGATTAGTTGGGAAGGAGGTTTTCTTTTATGTTTCTAATTTACCGGCGAGTCTAGGGGTCAGGATGGCCAATATTAGAAAATTACCCAAGGTTGCAATCTGCTACACGGTCAATTCCCGGTCAACTAATGGAACTGGCAAACTGTACTTGCTGCAAAGTTCCAGTTGTATTTTTGGAAGCGAGAAAAATAGAGTGACATTTGGGCGGATGAGCAAATTGCCTAGTATTGTACATAGAATTTACTCACAATACAACGAGTGCATAGAAATATGATTGGTTTTTGCTCGGTTCAGCCTTGTTCTTTTTTAGAGAAACCGGGGCCATTTTAAGAGACATGCTTGACAATAAGCAAGGTCATGACCGAATGCTCTCCCGGACCATTCGAAATGCAATGCGTTCTTTTTTAAGGTTGGATGTGTAGTTTCACACTGATTTCTAGTCAGAGAATACAGTGGATTCCCTTGTTTGCAACGCTGTAATGCCGAGACTTGTGCTTGATCATCTGGAGCCCCTTGCGGCCGGCACGGACCACCTCCACGCCCGTCAACACAGTAAGGTCATCGTTATCAACCTTGACCTTCTTCACGCCATCTTCCTCCTTAGGGGAAGGCCCGCGGAAGCAATGGGTGGCGATACAAAACTTGCCCGAGCCAAGGTTCACCACGTAGCGCTTGGAGATATGCCACCCATCAGGCAGGCCGTCAAGATAATCCCAAACGTGCAAGAGAGCGGGAGCCTCCTCTCCGTCGAGGCAGGCGGCTAGGTCAAAAGCACACAGACAGTGCAGGGAGCTGATCTTGGGATCCTCGAGACCGAACCAGAGACGAAACTTGCGGACATACTCCGCGGCGCCGTCGAAGGGCAGCGTCTATCTGCCAGCCTTTGTCCACATACACCTAAACGTATCGAAGGCATAGGTGCCTTCCTTGGACGACGCCAATATGGTTAAGCCATCCAACATCGCCGCTGCAAAGTGGGGACTGGCAGCGTGAGAGTCAGGCAGCGTCAGAATTACTACATATTGTTTTGTAGTAACATATTGTTTTATATTTCTAATTTACCGCTGGGTCTAGGAGTCAGGATGGTAAATATTTGAAAATTGCGCGAGGTTGCAGTATGCTACACGGTCAATTCCCGGTCAACTGACGGAACTGGCAAACTGTACTTGGTGCAAAGTTCCAGTTGTATTTTTGGAAGCGAGAAAAATAGAGTGACATCTGGGCGGATGAGCAAATTGCGTAGTGTTATACATAGAATTTACTCAAAATACAATGAGTGCAGAGAAATATGATTGGTTTTTGCTCGGTCCCGCCTTGTTCTTCTTTAGAGAAACCAGGCCCATTTTAAGAGACATGCTTGTCAATAAGTATGGTCATGACCGAATGCTCTCCCGGCCCATTCGAATGCAATGAGTTCTTTTAAGGTCGGTTGTGTAGTTTCGTACTGATTTTCAGTCAGAGAACACGGTGGATTCCCATGTTTCCAACGCTGTAGTGCAAAGACTTGTGCTTGATCATCTGGAGCCCCTTGCGGCCGGTACGGACCACCTCCACCCCCGTCAACACAGTCAGCTCATGGTTCTCAACCTTGACCTTCTTCACGTCGGGGGAAGGCCTGTGGACGCAATGGGTAGAGATACAAAACTTGCCCATGCCAAGGTTCACCAGGTAGCGCTTGGAGACATGCCACCCATCAGGCAGGCCGTCAAGATAATCCCAAGCGTGCAACAGAGAAGGAGCCTCCTCTCCCTCGAGGGAGGAGGCTAGGTCAAGAGCACAAAGACGGTGCTGGGAGCTGATCTTGGGATCCTCGAGACCGAACCAGAGCCGAAACTTGCGGACATACTCGGCCGCGCCATGGAAGGGCAGCGTCCATCTGCCAACCTGCATCCACGTCCACCTAAACGTATCGAAGGCATAGGTGCCTTCCTTGGACGACGCCAATATAGTTGAGCCGTCGACCATCGCCGCTGCAAAGGGAGGACTGGCAGCGTGAGCAGTATAGTGGCTGTCAGGCGGCAGATCATACTTCCAGGACCAGTCGTTGTGATAATTGAGACTACTAGTCCTGCAGTACTTGTACACCTCAGGCTGCCGTCCTCAGTGCTCATGACATACATACCGTGTTTGCCTCCGCGGCTGCTGCCACCGGATTTGTTGGTAGTGGACAAGGCGATGGATGTGGCTGGCTTGCGGAAGTTGGCTGGCGCATGGTAAAGGGCGACTCATGCGCTGCGTCGTAGACTATTACCTTGCCTTCAGGATCTGCGAACATGACGCAGCTCTCACTCTGCGCTACAGTCAAACCAGAGGCGAAACTTCTGAGGCGTGGAAGCTAGTTCCTTTGTTGACTGTAGCTACTGTTTTAATGTTTTACACTGTAGCAAAGCTTTGGCCTGGCTACGCTACTGCGTGAACGTATCGAATTCGAAGGCATATGTGCCTTCCTTGGACGATGCCCATATGGTTGAGCTATCGATCATGGCCGCTGCAAAGGGAGGACTGGCAGGGTGAGCAATATTACGGTGTCTCTCGGAATCGGGCTTCCCGTATAATCGGAAACCCCACGGCGGCAGGTGCAGCAGCAGATCGGGCTTCCATTACCATCGTTGTCATACTCAGAGAGATTACGAGCCCTGCTGTAACTGAACAATTCGAAGCTGCCGTACTCAGTGCACATGACATAGAGACCGTGTTTGCCTCCGCGGCTCCTTTCACCGCGGCCACCGGGTTGGTTGGTAGTGGACAGGGTGATGGAACTGGCATCCTTGGGGAAGCTGGCTGGCGCATGGCCAAGGGTGACTTCTGCGCTGCGTCGTAGACTGCCACTTTGTTATAAGGATCTGCGAACATGACGCAGCCCTCGCCCTGCGCTGGCAGCAAGGCGAAGAAGTGGAAGTCGCCGCCGTTCGTCTGGTTGGGCACGTTCGGAAAGTAGAACACCGGCTTGGGCAGGTCCGTACGTGAAGTCTGAGAACGTCAGTGGCCACCCCGCATTGTTCTTCTCGGACTCCTTGGCAAATTCTGGGGCAGTTGCTTCGTAGAAAAGGTTCATCTTGGAGAGTTTGGTCTGGTGCAGAGCATAGAAATAAGGGTGGCGAACCACTATGTTCAGAAACTTCCGTCGCATCGTGCCCAATCAACACAAGTATACTGACACGAAGGAAAAAGAGAGTAATATCAGTTGTCAAGGTCGTAATGCCTGTGAGTTTGAATGTACATGAAATTGTGATTTTTCTTGCGACGGAATAAACCGGAAAGTTCATGCCTGCGGCAGCAGCAGCATGACCCAATTCTCCGAGGCTCCGCCGCGTCCTAATTTCGCACCAAACTGGCTAGTGCAGTTGGAGCGCGAACTAATTTAGTTCCACGATCAAAAACCTGTTGTGCGGAGCGGAGTGCCGGCAAATTAAGATGTGAATAACGAGCGCAGAACTTACGAACGAAAACCGAACGGAGGACGTCCCCTCTAAGAAAATTACCTTCAGTTTTGCTCGATCATCTACCAGAGGCGGAGCAGAAAGGCGGCGGCGTTGGAACTTGGAAGGGGTGTTCCCAATCGTATTTTGCCCATGGCCGGGGCAGAATACTCTAGTACTCCGTAGTTATTTGCTGGGCCTGTCTGGGCAGGCTGCTCGGTTCGGAATGATACTGGCCAAACGTATTAGGGATTGATCCCTCGCGATCGGTCGCTCTCTCGGATGTGCGTTCTAAACCCTGAACACAAAGGCTCGAATTTGCCCCGGGACAGTTTACAGAAGGTGTTCTTCAGTTACCTGGCAAACAGAAATTCCTTGTAGTATCACTTCTATGGTGGTGGTGGATGCCAAGCTCGAAATAAAACAGTAGCCGGAGATCGAGATAACCCGAGGGTGGGACAATCTTATCTTCCTCACGCATCGAACTGCTGTATGAGTTTGCGCAGCATTACCTCAGGGGAAAGGAACCAAGATAGCACAGCGTCCAGACTTGGAAGCCCCCGATCGAGCCGTGAGGACCTGGAACTAAATATCGGTGGTTCATTCTCTGAAACTGATCACTTTGTCTGATGGTTGGGGGATTTCATTGTTCGGGATGCAAATGGTGAGCCAATTGGTTCATGTGCTGGAAGAATTGAGATCATGCGTCTGAAGCCCTTCAAGCCAAAGCAACAGCCTATCTCATAGGTCGTCACTGGAAGTCTGGAATAAACACAGAGAGAGAGAAAAAAAAAATCTTTTGCTACCGAATTAAAAAGAAGAGGCGATCTAAAGATAGATAGGAACTCGAGCAAGAACGGGTTGGGCGGTTGGCACGCGAGAGAGTAGTGATCTAGAGTGGAAACAGCAACGTACCCTGACTGGCGATGTCCGTTCAAGCACCAAAACGGCATCCCAGGCACTGCTCGCTAGCAGCAAGAGAACAGATAAGGTCAGATAAGATGCTTGTGAGCAGGGCAATTACGACTCCGCTCCAAAGATAAGGTCCATGGCTTCTTCTTTCTTAACATAAAAGGTACTCCGTACATAACTTTCAAACCATTTTACTAACCGTACTGCCATGCAACGACTTCTTCTTTTATCAAATAGAAAAGTACTTTTATGAAGAAATATAGTGCATAACTGCCACTGGACCACTAGTAAATCCCTTCTTTTCTAATAATAATAATCACATCTTTTTTATCTATTACCTAGTGCATGATGAACTGTAACAGATCAGGAAATGGCATAGCTTCCATAAAAAAAGGAAACAGCCCAACTCATGACACATAAGAATCAGGAGGGACTCACAATACAGATCACTAGAGCATACAAGCATTCACATGCCTACCAAAATCATTATTATAGTGCATAACAGGTGAAACCTGCACCTTGTGACAGGCAAGTAAACTTCAAATCTTATCCTAGGAACATATTCAGCGACAGGAAAACGGTACGCAGAACGAATAATTGTATTGATGTGCTTATCGATCAACGCCCAACTCAGGGGGCTCCACGTTCAGCTCCAAGAAATACATCAGCCATCAATTTTTACATATATTATCTACACAAGAGTCCAGTACTTGTATGTGTGTGCTGCCTAATTTGAAACTGATATCTTTATAAAGACGACGACGTGAAGTGCCAAGATATAGAGAACAAAAGCAGACCTAAGAATCATCAGCCTTTTCTGACCTTCTGTTCTAACGCCACCAGATTGGCCGGGTCTGCGGAGACCTTTGGTGCCGGAATCTTCATCGCCGCTCAGAAGTCCTCCGCTAAAACGGTTCCGTGCTGCACCTGCTTCGCTGGAGCTGACGTGTAGATTTCTGTGTATACTGTTCAGCCTTTCCAGATCCTTTTCTTTGACATGTATATCAGTGATTAGCCTTTCAGCTTGAGCCTAGAAAATAGCAAACCAACAGTAAGTTTTAGGATCTTAGGTGTGGAGTACTTTTAGAGGGTAATAAGACACTACATTTGGCAGACTGGAGAATTTGAACTCACTTGTTTAGCTGTCAACTGTTCAATAAGGCTATGTAGTTGTTTCTCCAGTACCTTCTCCCTTTGGGCTGCACATGTGAGATAGGACAACCAATTTATACAAGGCAATGTAACTTCACCAATATATACTTTTTCGGAAGAAAAAAAGTCCTTGGCACTACATCCTAAGAGGAGCTACAACAGGTATTACTGGATTAGGTCGTGACTCATGACTAAAGTTTGTTCAGGTTTTTATGTCTAGATCAAAGAAAGGTGTTACCAAATGTTTATTTTATAACAAAAGACTCCCACCATTTTAATATTCACAAGAGGGTTACGATCGCCACTGACCCATATAGGTAACATCATCCTTCAAGCGTCATGGATTCAGATCCATGGACCTTGTCACAAGCTTACCAGTTTGCCATCTCAAAAGTACAATGCCACGGAAAAAAAAGGTCTAGTCCAATGAAAAATAATTGATATCCAACTCATCAAAAGTGAACACTTCGAGCACAAAAGTATATGTACGCATGAGACACTACATTAAAACTATCTTTGTTGCCCACAGTTTGGTGTTTTCATAGGTGTACTGTGTACAACGAGCTTTATGTACGTTGTTTATTATTTATCAAAAGGCATTAACCTAAGTAACACTTATTCTTTATCAATACTGCAAGGTAACAGTTTCCTGAATCTATGATACCCATACTTTTGCAAATAAAGATAAAAAAGATACAGGTACTGAATTAAGAAAATTATTCACAGGATAAGTACCAGGACTTGGATTTTTCAAAGATTCTTCTTCGACCAAGGACCATACTTTCTCCAATCTTTGTACCTTGTCTTCCAACAATTTCTGTGAAAGGTGAAATAGTCATCAACAGCCGAACATGTATTTTTGTCCACAAAAGATACTATGAGATGTCCTACCATCTCTCCCTTCTTATGTTCCAAGTCTTTGGATTTGATATTAATCAATGATTCAGCATCTAGAAGAGCATTTTCGGTAGCTTCAGAAGCAGCTGTTGATGCTTTATGTTGAGTAGCCTCTGGCTCCATGATAGCATTGTCAATCTTTGTCTTTAAATCCAGCTCTGCAATTTCCATTTCCTGTAAATATCATATTATATTAAGGTGTTAAGGGAGTTTCTACATGTTTTGGCTGAAACGGGAAAGATATGTTCAGGAAGACATGTCATTTGTAGACTTTCCTAACTCTGGAGGCCTAGGAACCAGTAAAAGCTACCTTCAGCTAAGGAGTTCCAGGCACAAACCATAATCATCACTGATAAGTCCTAGTGGTGAAGAATGTATTACTTGCCCATTAGTTAGAATTCTGGTAAGTTCTCTCTCATAGATTGATCTACTTATTGCCCACATCATCTTGCATACTCTTACGGAGCAGCTACATCTCATGGTGGATAAGCATTTTCTAGAAATATAAAACGTGGGGACAAAAAAATCTGCATAATCTAACTAACAACATTGCTGTGTCCCAGGTACTGTAGCACACACTGTTCATGCAGGCCCTACTGGAGCATTATTGCTGGGGAAGTAGAGGAAAAAATAAATAATTTGAGTTAGATTAGATTGCTGCTGACAGAGTTCGAGATATTTTAGTTGGATTGTACTGCTAGAGATAGAGTTTGAGAAGATTGATCGCTGAAGATAAGTTAAGTCCTAACAGACAAGTCAGAGTCAGGTCTATTATAGAGTTATGCGTTGTAACTTATGTGATCAGGTAAGAACAATTAGGTAAAGTAGTGAGCCAAGGTTCACAACAAAGGTATAAGAGTGTTGCATATTAATGTTTTACAGAGGGGAGCCAAGGTTCACAACAAAGGTATAAGAGTGTTGCATATTAATGTTTTACAGAGGGATAAGGCTCTCGTCCTGGAAGCAAGGTGGAAGGTACCACAAGCTGGATCCTAACTCAAATATCAATCCTAATCTTAAAACTCCTACAGTCTAAGATAGCAATCCTAATTATTCCATTTTTCAAGGTGCTGCCACATTTGATGCTACCTATGAACCTTGGCCCATAAAACTGATGAAAGAAAGCTATGAAACTAACAAGAAAACCGAGAGAATATGACACAAGGGTAAAACAAGTATTACACCGCACAACAATGTACCTTCAAATTACTGTGGAGCATAGTGGCCTCCATCTGCTTTTCCTGAATTCTCTGTCGACAATCGGATATAGCCTTCTCGTAGGCGGTATTTTCTTCTTGAATTTTCACCTCTCTATGCAGTGCCTACAAAAGGTTGAAAAAATTCACGTTAGAGAGGAAAGTGAGATTCTTCATTCTTAACAGTACAAAACCATCACATCTGTTCCACTGTGAGTAGGAAACCTTGGCCACAGGTGTCCAAAGTGATAACAACATCTGAAATTCGTAGGTCACCTACCGTGTGGCACTAGTAAATTGAACGAAAATGAGTACAAATGTAAACTGAGCAGCACAGCTCAATCATGTGATCTCCCATTCACAATGGAAGTAACAATTACAGATGCTCATATACGGGTTGCACTTGTTAATTAAGTACTCAAATGGGTCGTACTAAGATGAATTACTCTCCAACAGAAGGTCAAACGCCTGAAATCCATTTACGCGAACATTGGATCTGCGCGAACGCTAAGAACTGTTGAGTAAGGAAGAAGGAAGATGCACGAGGCGGCACGCACCTGCTCCTTGGTGGAGGAGTGGGCGTTGAGCTGGAGCGCGAGGGCGGCGGAGGAGGCGAGGGAGTGGGCGTGCAGGTGCGGGAGCCGCTGCGCGACGTGCGGCGGGGGCACGCGGGCGCGCAGGTCCTGGATCGCGCGCCGCAGCGACGACGCCCGCGCGTCCAGGTCGGCGGCGCGGAGCCGCTGCTCCGGGGTCATGGCCGCGGCGCGCTCGCCCTCCGCGGCGGCCGCGGCCTCGTCGTCGCTGTCCCCGGCGCCGCCGACCACGTCGGCAGCCCACGCCAGGATCCCCGCCATGGCCGCCCAACTCTGCTCTTCTGTTCGAGGGGTGAATTCTGAAGACGCGAAAACGAATGGATCTCTCTCTACTCTCTACTGAAACTGAATTTATGTATGTGCAGTTTCTCCCTCCGACTTTTAAAAATAGTGGTTAAAGACATGGGCAGAAAAACCTGATCTGTAACAGTAGCAGAGCCTTCAAAACACAGCATTTATCACAAATTTTATTTAACTCAACAAAATTACAGTGTGGAAGCACTTTCAAGCATACCATCTTCAAATATCCTATATTATAAATTTTAAAGACACTGGTATAACTGAACAAATACAGTACAATCCATCTAGTCTAGACATGAAGGAAATCAAGATAGGTTTAATACAAAAGCTGAAAGGTTGATATAAGTTCATCAGAAATACAAGTGGAAACAGAATTGGTATATTGATATGCAAAATGCAACCAAGACTATAATTTCTAAAGCACATTCATGACAAACTGTTACACAGGTATACCCTGAAGGGACAGTATGAGCTGAATTATTCCAGCTGGACAACTCAGTTGGTCTATTTCAATTTTCAACTGCATGCTTAAGCAAAAAAAAAAAAAAAAGCAATTGGCCTAAAACCAAATCTCATCATCACGGCCAAAACGCCCCTTTTCATATATGGAATATCGCATTCGTTCATACATCCCAAATCTGAATAAGCTTGTTGCACAACACAAACATTGTGAGCATTGCGAGCTTCAAAGAATTGTGATACCCTAAGTCTAAGCTGTCCGGCAGCTGAAGCGACGGCAATCTTTCCCCCAGATCACGCCTTTCACCGTCGAGTGTGCCCGGTGCTTGCCATCTCTAGATGGTCAGAATGGACTAGTCGGTCCATGTAGTGCCTAACATCTTCGCCATAAAACTGTAACGGTCTGCGGCCTCATCAATCTGAAATTGAAAGCAGGGTATGCAATAAATAAGTGAAACTAAAACGCAACTCTAGGGCTGGTAGAAGCGGTTTGCACAAACCAGTTTTTTAGTCGGCCTGCCAGCTCCATGCCCTGACATGCGGTCAATGCGACCGATTATTGGATTTGTCTGTGGGCTGTCCTCAATGCTAGTGCACAAGACATACTGCATCGTCTGTGAATAACAAGTACAGCAAAAGGTGTTAAGAGAGAAAAGTAAATACGCGAGGAAACACTTTGCAAAAACAAAAAACAACTAATCATCATATTATGCTTAGATAAACAATACAATTGATGACATCCAATATCAAACAGCAAAGCAGGCAGTTTAAGGTTTGAAATTAAAAGAACTCAGTCATGGTTTCTGTAACAGTAGCACCTGCATATTGCCTGACAGTCTAGTTCCATTCGACAACACAACCAAATTTATCACTAACCCACAAGCACAATTGTCGCGAAACTGATTTCTAATCAAAGTAAAACCACAACAAATTGTCTTTTCTTAACTGCAAACTATCCTCGTTAAACTACTGAACAAGCATACAATCAAAAGAAAATATCTACATTTGTTCAAACACGAAAGTGATCTAACCTCTATGAGTAAAAAAAGAACAGAACAACCAAAGATCACAGTAAAAACACTTAGAACTTCCGAAAACAAGTGGAAGTAGAGATACGAATCCAAAACATCAGTTCCTGTCTCCATATCTGAAACCCAGTTTACAAGAAGAGAACCAGGACAAGTTGAAAATTCATTAAATAGGGCCAGCCTTGTTTACATATCTTTCCGGTACTTCTCGAAATACAGATTAATGAAAAAAAGTCTATGCGAACTTTTATGCAGTTCATCAAAACATAAAGTTGATAACTTACTCGAAGAACTCAGTGAATCTCATGTGAAGAACAAGTTGGCCACTGAGAGGCTGAAAAGGTCTTATAAAGCTTAAAGTTTCAGCAATATCTTACTGGCTAGTACCATGAGGTGATGAGTTGGCCGGCCAGGTTCAAGACTAACTTTTATCTTATTAAAATTTGGTCCCTAATTCCTCCTACTATCAACTCATGTTCTTTTATAAAGCTTAAACACCTCTGCATTGATTAAGACATGGTTTTACAATATGAAATAAGTAGACAGATCTCTGTTGACAACTGTTTTGGCTTTCCGTCATGTGGTTATGTTTATTCTAGTGAATTATAATGTTAAGGTATTTGAATAACGAACAACAATGAAGTTCATTGTACAGGACAGAATAAATATCAAGAAAATGACCATAAGTGCACTCATGACAAACAACAGAAGTGCCAGAACAAAGAACTAAATACAATATTGTCCACATTTCTGGAATACGATATCATATCTAACATATTTATTCCATCAATTTTCATAGTGACTAGAATGCTAACTGGTAACAGAACACTGATTCTAGTCAGGACTGCATGTTTCCAATAGAATGAAAAAGAAAAATGGAATGCAGAAATTTAACTTACTGCCAACAACTTCAACGAGTGCAATGGCACAACACGGTCATCATGATCAGCTGTCAACAGCATGGTCGCTGGATACTGACAATTACCACCAAAGCTTTGCTCCCAAGGTCTCTTCACGTTATGAAGGGGGGAATATCTAGTATATGTCCATCAGTACACAAGTAAGCAAAAAAGGTATCGAGAATAATTTATTAGAGCAAATCCAGAAAGAACGAAACTAATATGAATTGCAATGTAGGAAACAGAACAATAAGATCAACCACCAGATTCTACGTTTGCCCACAACCAATGCAGTAATGGCTATAATGTCTACACAAATGACAAACAGGTACTGGAAATAAGAGAAGCTCTCGTACTTGATAAGCCAGCCGAACTCTTCTTCCTTATCTGAACAACCATAATCTGTAGTCCAGGCATGACCTATAGAAAATATAAAAAACATCGAACATCTAATGGTAAGCTGTATAAATAGAAGTAAAGCACAGGTAATCGCCAAATGCACAACAGAACTAGAGAATACCAATTGTGAACTTGTGAAACCGAAGCATATCCATGACACCAACATGAGCAAGGGCACACCCAAAGAGATCAGGCCGCTGCAACAAAATATAGGTCAAAATATGCATGTCAAATCCCGATCGTGCAACTCCAGTAGCTTAGCTTCGCTATAAAATGAGAATTTACTCTAACCTGGTTAATGCAAGCAGCAACAAGAAGACCACCATTGCTTCCACCTTCAATACAAATTTTCTTGTTGCTTGTGTAACCAGCAGAAATGAGTTGTTCGGCACAAGCAATGAAGTCGTCAAAAACATTTTGTTTGTTTGCAAGTGCTCCAGCTTTGTGCCACTCCTCCCCATATTCTCCACCACCCCGGATGTTCGCAATGCAGACAACAGAACCCATATTCTTGCATAGAACAAGACGACTAACACTGAAAGAAGGGGTAATGCTTATGTTGAATCCACCATAACCATATAGCAAAGTTGGATGTGATCCATCAAGTTCGATATTTTTCTTCGACATTATGAACATGGGAATCTTGGTTCCATCCTTACTAGGGACAAAAATCTGAAAATCTAATTGTTAGCAAAACTAAAACAGTACTGTAAGTAACTAAAGATCACTCATATAAAAAGCAGTACTATTTTAAGACAGGCCAAAAAGAGGCTACAAACTTAAAACTAATTAGAAGACAGATCTCTAACAAATATTGAAGTTGTCACTCCATTGGGCCAGGGTTCAATTAACCTGACTAGTTCAGTTACGGCTAGCTCTGTAGTTGCAGTGTTCCTATATGCTTTTGGCATAAGTTACGAAGATAAAAACCAGAATCAGCAACGTTACCCAAAGTCAAGATCAGGAAAAAACAATCTATTCCAGTTTGGCATGTCGATACTTTTAATCAGTTTTAAGTCAAGAAGACATAACTTGCGAAAATAAACCGTTCTACGCGTGAAGTATTGCAAAGGGAACCCACTTCCAATTTATCTCCCTGCGCCAACTGCAGGTTTTGAGTTGGTACTTTAATGACGAATAAATTTGTTAAAACTCCAAAAGATATATCATCACTTTTTTGTGCTCAACTGATACATGAACAAACTTATAACCACCATCTACTTACATCGGTGGTCTCTATTGGCCATTCTTCTTATATTAAATGTTACTAATAAATTAGGCCATGCATGGTATACCTGCTTAACTTCAAAGCCAGTGCGGTCGAACCCAGGAACTGAAATTTCTCGAAACACCTTCATTTCAGGGATTGTAGATGTTAAGTTACACCTGTAAGTAATGCCCGGAGAAAGAAAACTTGTGAAGCCAATAAAGACTTCCTTGTCTTCCCGTTTACAAGAGATCTCTGAAACAGAACCAATCTCTAGAGGCAACTGATGAAGCAAATTTCCAGTTATAAGGTCTCTTATCTGCAGAGTATGCTTAACATCTGACATGTAACACACCACCAACTGGTTTCCATTAACCGCATCAACCGATTCAAGCACATCTCTTTCATGCTCACAAATAATATCAGTCCACGCCTCTGGCTTTTTTATATTCACCCTTACCAGCTTATTCTTCGGGGCATTTTTATTGGTCAGAAATGTAAATTCATCGCCATCATTTGCCACAACTTCATATCGAGCATCAAAGTTGTCTATAAGCTTGACAAACGGAAGCATTTCCTTTGTATCTTTGAAGCCCTCTATTCCTTGAGGAAGTGAAGAAATTTCACAATAGTATAGCTTGTTGACAGGATCACAACCATCATAGGTAACCAGTATGATGTACTGCCAACAAAACATATTGTTAAGATAACTATATCTATTGTAGGAAATATATAACTTCGAAGATATTTCACTGATTAAATATTTGAAGATAACAAGTCCATAGTCCCTCTGCATTCTATAATCAGGGAAGCATATGCAAATACTTTTAAAAGCATGCAGATTACACTATCATTAAAGTAATAGTGTCACTTTCATTCCGAAAGTGGTTTTAGGCAATGTAATTTTAGACTAAGCTATATTCCTTTCACGGCCCATTACGAGGCTGGCATGCACAATTACGTAGGACTTGTTGGTTGACTTGTGAAGTCAAATATTGATCGATTAGCTTGTACAGTTGTTGGTTATATATGGACTTATATGGTAGTTGATCTGGTTCTCGTTATTTATAACTCCTATATATGTGTTGTCACTTGTCAGCAACCTTTGAAGTTACATAGACAATAACTGATGGGTTAAGGTTATCGAGATCATAATCTTGGATCAATCGAAGAACTGAACCAACAGGATAGAGCGTCCAATCGAATTGGTACAGACTGTACCAAATAGTTCTCTCGGGTGTTTCTTTCAATACTTTTGTTGTTATTTGTACGGTATCAGGTATTCGCACCTCATTATAATATAATCACCTATCCAATTTCAATAAACGGTTGGCTATGTAATTGCAATGTAAAAGGACAAACCCAGTGCTAGAACCTCCCACACCAGGTGGGGGTCTGGGGAATGATTATACGAGTCAGGCCTTACCCCTGCAAAATGCAATGCAGAGAGGATGAGTCGAACCCAGGACCTCTTGGCACAAGTGGTGAGTACTTCACCACTGCGACAGGACTGTCCTTCATGTAATTGCAATGTATTTTCTGTAAATAATTTAGTACTATTCTTAACTTATACATTCAACGATATTATTTAAAAAATACAGTGAAACTAAAGATACATGTCATTTGGGCAAATAATAGTAATATAAGAATGAACAAAAAGTGAAACTTTGTAACCAAAAGGGCATATGGTAACAATTACTCCCTCCGTTCCAAATTAGTTGACACAAATGTTTCTACATACGGATGTATCTACAAACTAAAATTTGTCTAGATACATTCATATGTAGACAAATTTGTGTCAACTAATTTGAAACAGAGGGAGTAGTTACTAAAACTGTTGTCATAAAAGTCTGAAGACTAAAATGTAGATTTGACAACCATGGCGTAGAGACATCGGAAAGAAGAATGAAGAACCAACTAGACACTTAAATATGGTCTTAGAGAGGGAGGGAGGGGGAGATACCTTTCCATCTTCAGTGACCGATGCACCCAAGGAATGTTTAGGGTTTTCAGGATCTTTCCAGCATAGTATATCCTCTGACTGATCAGTTCCCATGACATGGTAATATATCTGATGATTAAGATTGATATTTGTCTCGGTTCCAGCATCCAACCCCGCTCTAACAAAAGGAATGACACGAAGTAAGAACTGGGCACTGATTACAAAAAAAAAAATATATAAAGTTTGTAGACCTACCCAGGTGCAGGATATCGGCCATAGAAAAACCCTTTCCCGTCATGAGTCCAGCTAATAGATGAGAACTTCACCTGCATCGATCGAGAGCCACATGTAGGATTTTATTATTTGGACCAAAAAAGGATTGTAGTAAGTAAGGTGAAGTGGCAATTTGCAACTACCTACCCAGGACAATTTGTCAGACGTAGGCTGTCTGTCCGCAATGCACATAACACGAATAGTGATCCAATCGCTGCCACTTTCGCTTAGCCCGTAAGCAAAGTACTTGCCATCCTTGCTAATAGAATATGTTGAGAGAGCAACTGTCCCATCCTTGCTTAGAGTATTTGGATCCAAGAGAACTTCGGCCTCTTTGTCCAAATCATCCTGCATTGTCACCGCAAAGCACAGTCAAGCTACTGCATCCGCTCATCAACAGCATAATACCAGAGCAACACAACACCATCTTTTGTGGGTATTTTACCAATGGGCAATCAACTTTGGGACATGATCCGAAGCTAGTGAACTTTTGGGTAAATTAACAATTTTCCCCACAACAATAACTAATTCGTGCCAAAAAATAATAATTCGATCACTGTTTGAGCAAATTTCAAATCGGAAGTAGGGCATGAGAGTGGGAGTTGAACAGAATGCTGTAGCATACTATATGAGCCGGTTCGGTTTGGGCATGTAGTCGGCGCCGTACCTGGACGTAGAGGACGCTCTGGGCCTGGAGGCCGGAGTTGTGGAAGTGGAAGTACTTGCCGCCGCGGCGGAACGGGGCGCCGTGGCGCGGGTGGTCGAAGAGGCGCGTGACCTCGCGGCGCAGGCCCTCCCTGTCGCCGCAGCCGGCGAGCACGGACTCGGCCAGGTCCGCCTGCGCCGCCACGAACTCATTGGTCTCCTCCGAGTCCGGGTCCTCCAGCCTGCGCGCCCCCACACATCACAACCAAACCACGAAACCTGAAACCGGGGAGTGCAGGGCGATATTAGTAACTTACCAGCGGTAGGGGTCGGGGATCTGGACGCCGTGGTAGGCGTCGACGACGGAGCCGTCGCGGCGGGCGGGCGGGTAGGAGAGGCGGACGGCGTCGCCGGCGACGGAGCCCATGGCGGCGGCGGCGGCGCGTGTGAGGCTGCGGGGGCGAGGGGACGGGAGCGTGAAGGATTTCGAGGGAGGGCGGCGTGGTGTGAGCACGCTGCGGAGGAGGGGGAGGGATTTATGTAGGAGAAGCATTGCTGCTTGCCTTGCTGGCTGGGGTGGGTGCGCGTCCGGCGTGGTTAGTGACGAGGCTTTGTCTCGATGACGGGTGGGCCATAGGTGTCGTGGACGGTCAATGCTTGTCGACTCAGAGTCAGACAGCCGGAGTTGGACTTCGACTCTGTTGAAGTAAAATCGAGAGCAACGAGAGAGACAACAAAATGATTCAATTTGATTCATTGATCGATTACATGGAGTATTTATACAGGGACAACCGACTATCGGGATGTCGGTAACACGAAAAGACGCCTCTAGGAGGCATGTCGGTTTGGGCATATCTACAACCGTTTAAGACGGTTATATCTATTCCTAACACTCCCCCTTGCACAAAGCTACGTCTTTACAGTTATATGTCTCGTATCCCTTGTATAATCTTGATAATATTCCATGTAGACTTGATGATCTTCGAAGTTGATAAATCTCCCCAAAAACCCTGTGGGAAAAAATATGAGGAGAGTATGGTGTATGATATGTTGCTAAAACTCCTTTAACCCGGTGGGGAAATAAGGAGAAAATGATGCAACATATAATGCTTATTGTCTCTTTGATAACTCATTTGGGAAAACCTTAGAAAGGGAAACCCATAAGTGAGTTTAGAGAACAATAAATATGCCTTGTATACTTCCTTTAAAAATCCCGGTGGGGAAAACGGGAAGTATGACATATGATGTTTGATAATCTCCCACAAAAACCATTTGGGAAAAATGTGAGGAGAATTGTATTTGATATGTTGTTAAAACTCCTTTAAAACCCAATGGGAAAAGTAAGGAGAAAATGATACAACATATAATGATTATTGTCTCGGCTAACTCAATATGAATGAAATCCATAGAGTTTTAGAAGACAATAATGTATACTTTCCTAAAAACCCCAGTGGGGAAAACAGAAAGTATGACATATCATGTTATGTTGATACTACCTCATTAAAAACCTCCATGAGAACCTGAAAAGTAAACTCATAAAGGGAAAAAGAGTGTAATATAATGCTTTGAACAGGAATAGTTCAGGAAGATACTCCCCCTGACTCTTGCAAATCCCGAAGCCGTCACATACCAATCCTATAAATCATTTCTGGAATGTTATAGTTGGTAGAGACTTGGTGAATAGATCAGCGAGGATATCGCATGATTTTAATTGCAAGATGTTTATTCCCGACTCATCATGAGTTTATGGGGTAAAACAATTTAGCGCAATATGCTTAACGATATTGCTCTTTATGTAACCTGTTTTGCATCTATGCAACATAAGCAACATTATCTGTGTAGATAATGATAGGTGATTCGAGAGAACCAACACCACATGACTAATGTATGCGGTTTGTCATTCCGTGAAGCCACACGTGTTAACATGAAGCATTGCATCTTAGAATGATCGTGGTAGTATAGTCATCAGAGTCTATTTGAAGACATCAATGGAGTGACAGCTCTACCATGTATGTACACATCGTAGGATCATGTAAGTAGCCAATACCAGTGTCTAAATTGGAGTTTAGATTTCTCTGAAATTGATACAATATGTCAAGATATTTGGTGCTTTGGAGACATCGAAAGATATTATTGATTCCTAACCAATTATGTTGGTAGGTCCAATGGCACTGAGATATGAAACTTTACGTGCCAACATCTCTTCTCCATCTTCCCATGGATCATTCTCTACGTCTAGAGATCGAACAATCCCTAGGAGATGGACATGACTTGTCTATATCAAGTTTCTCCAATTTTCTGGATATAGGCATCTTGGTGTACCAAAATACTTGAGTGGAGGTGCTCGAGTTGTAGTCCCAAGCAACATTTGGGTTTATCCAAATTCTTCATCTCAAATCCGTCTTTTAGATGATCACGTGGTTCGTCGTTGTAGGAGTTATCCTTATGTATGACAAACACACATGGGTGATCATCATGTAGGAGTAATCCTTTTGTATAAGGAACTCACTACGTCGGTTGTACCAAAATGTACCGACAACAATAAGACTTGAAGTGACTTATTGATTTTTACACAATACATGTTGCATTTGTGTTTCGATTCGGACAGGGATTCCATCAGGAACCATGCATGTATGAATCTAGTGATCCACATGGATATGTTGTCACTACACCTATCAACTGCATAGATAAATGATTTTGTACTGCCAATGATATATGTATCAGAACGAGATTTCACTCATGTCTGGAGAGTAGGTCTCGGATCTCTGCGAAAACCCGACCTTATGCTACAAGCCTTGCTTTCTCACCACCTGGCATTTCTCATTCCGTTTCTGGAAGAAAACACATTAAACAATCCCATAGGGAATTTGTTTGGAAGAGCGAGGCTATATCTGCTTGGATCGCATCCTTTGATGAGTTCAGTCCTAGCAAGTGTGTTCACACTCAGCCATGGCCATGGTCTTTGGATCTGAATCATCGTGAAGGTTGTTTGCAATCATACAAGAGATGTTTGTCGACAGTTGTAGGCTTTGGTTATATGAGTCTCCAGAATCGATATAGTTGGATCAAATATCATGCACCCTTGATGACTCTTCGTGATTTCCCAATACGTGAGTCTGGGTGTTTCGTTGTCCCAGCCAGTGTGTGCAAGCTGGAGCTGGGGTTGTGGAGGTTTCCCTTCCACTGGGTGTATACTACCCATCAGGTGTTCATCAACGCAAGGTCAACTTGCATTTACTGATTTAGAGGATTCCTCGATTTCCTTTGTTGCTTTGCAGAAAGCTGGATCCTGGTTAGAGGCCGTAATACTCCCCCTCTTTTTATGAAACAGGGAGTTGAGTGGTTTTTATTGGTACCTCCACTCTTTCGGGCGCATTTCTAACCGGATTGAAGGATTTTGTAACACCTTTGAGATCAGTAAATGAATCTGGCAGGTTATTTGCATGTGTTGCAAATTTGTGAATCGAACGTAGTCCCGATTCTTGAGTACGTGGGTATGAGAAGGAACGTGAAGTCCCAATTGATTTCCTGGCATTCGATGTGGTACTTGAAATCTCCCCTAATGCTGGAAATAATCCTCCTTAAATATAAGCAATCAGCGTACTAGGCTATGAATACATCCCTTATGAGGGGTTTCAAGGTACTGGGTTATCAACGGATATATGTACCCCACATAGATCCCTCATATGTGGGCCCATGATGTACGCTGCGGTGGTGAGATCGGTACGCGTGTAGCGCTTCCGAACTTACGCAGATGGAAATGCTCGAAGGATTTCCACGTATCAATTGCAGAGGGGAAGTACTGCTATATGCAGTTAGTCAGTAGCAGCGTGTAAAACTGCATGACTCCAATGTAAAGTTGGTAAATTGCAATTCATTAACACGGGTCGTGCAGTGAGAAAATCCTTTTGATCAGAGACGAAACCAAAAACAATTGTGTATGGACACATAGGACATTGTGCTAAACTTCGATCCTCAGAGCCATGCACAAAATAATGGAGGCATGTGAAGAGAATTCTGCAACAATATTTGTCCATTCGAATTGCTTTAATTCGATCTTTAGTCCAAACAATGGTTGGTTGGGACCACAAATATCACCTTGAATGTGTTCAAGGGACTGAAGTGATCCACTGGCACAATAGTGCAACTAAATCTCATGACTAGGAAAGTTTAGCTCATGCAAAACATGACCGATGGAATTGCATTATATGCAACATATGCTACGAGTTGGATGTACGTGTAGTACAATCCAGACAATAGAGGGGGTACATTTTCATATACTTGTTCCACATCCATCGGATTGGTACTCGTAGAAATCTATATATAGAATTGAAGAAGTTCCAATATGGAAATCTTTATCGGATATATAGAATGTATGCAATCTTATTTATATCAGAGTGCTGATACAATATATACGTTCTATTACGAGAACACAAATGGACATTAATAAAACGACCACTAAGGAGATAGTGGGACTAGTTTAAGTCTCCAAACACTTTGGTTGAGGCGTGCTCAACCATCATGTTCTCCGTGCCTGTAGGGTCATGTGACTTATGGAGAGTTATGGCGTTGCAAGGTCCAGTAGGAACATCTCGCGAACAAGCAGCTCCATTGGTGTCATCTGGAGGAAGGTTGAAGTTGGCTTCAAACCTTTTCCCTTGAAGTGCTTTGCATCCCTGGGATTGCTGATACAGAATAGCCAGATGCTTTGGGGTTTTGCACTTGTTAGTGAGATGCGTGTAGCAGCCGCACTTGTAGCAAAGCTTAGTTTTTTTTTCAAACTCATGCTTTGCGGTGCCTTTCCCACGGTCTGAGTTTCTAGGCTTCATGTTCCGGTTGCGATTTCGCTTACCATTGAAGTTTGAAGGCTTGCCGTTGAAGGCAGCATCAAACTTTTGCCCGTTTGCGACATTCATATGAACTTCAGGTAAAGGTTGAGAACCAACCGGGTGTTGAGAGCCATTCTTAGCGAGCAGCTCATCATGCTTTTCATCCTGAAGTAATATATGAATAAGGTCGGAATAGACTTGGTAGTCGCGTGCACGGTACTGGTGCTGGAGGATCCTGTCAGATGGAAGTATAATAGACAAAAAAAAAATTCTATCTTCTCCGCATCAGTAGGTTCCTTCCCGCAAAAGCGCAGTTTGGAACTGATTTTATGAACCTCATGATTGTACTCCCGACAGACTTGAAGTCCTGGAGTCGGAGATGTGTCCAATCATGGAGTGCTTCAGGCATGACAACTGCCTTCTGTTGTTCATACCTCGTTTTGAGGGCCTGAAACAAGGTACTGGGGAATTCTTCCTCCAAGTAATCAGACTTGAGATCTGGATGAGCATGGTGCCTTATGATGTACAAATCATCATATTTTTGCTCATCTGTCATCGGCGTGACTCCAGCCGGAGTGAAACATCCGGAGCTTGGATTGCACGCACTAACCACGGGACGCAAGGGCGATCTTTATGTCCATGACCCATTTAGGATAGTTGTGACTGTTGAGAGCGATTGCATCAAACTCTCGAGCCATCGTTCATCTATATGGTAAACCAGAGAATATTAATTTACATTCGGTAAATTAAAATCCATCATGGTTATGTCGTAATGAACTATGCAAAATAAATGAAGTTTCAAGAAGTGGCCTTGAACTCGTTAGTGTGTGAACCTCAAATTGTTAAGTATGACACGTTGTAGATAATCTCCAAAAGAAATTTTGGAGTAGATCTAGCAGCATTAGCGGAGTATAAGATACTCACGCTTCGAATGCCTTATGTCACAACTTAATTAAGATGCATGGGAGAGCACAGGCAATCATAATGTCAAAAGTGACAAAATGTAGGCTTAAACAGTAGGTGTAGATAAATCTACACACTACATCATGATCCCAAAACATCAATTCGAAGAAATCACTTTGATTTTGCATCTTATTTGCAAGAAATTGAAAATCTCGATTACAAATAGACATGTTAATCTCGACATGTGACGAACATGGAAATATATATATCTTTAGAAAGATTCTGGAATACATCGTACTCGACAGAGAAACAATACTACAGAGGTACTGAATTTGTCTTTGCAAGAAATTAATAATCTCAATTGCAAATAGACATAATTAATCTCGACACGTGACAAACGTGGAAATATATTAAGTCAATTTAGGATCTGGAATACATCGGTACTCAACAGAAAATAGTACTGAAATATATGTACTGAATTTAACAGTCTAAAACAGGAATAAAATCACTGCTAAAAGTGTTGTTAGAACACTAATCTGCTAAAAAAACTGAAATATACATCAATTAGCAAATAAGCAGGGGCTGGTGGTGGTCCAGTACGCATGCTAATGGGCCAAATTGGCAGCCATCGCAAGGACTGGTCAACCGAATGGATAAAGGAGAGAGAACGACAGGAGCAATTCCTAGCCACATCTCGATCCCCAATTCGGACGATCGACACAAGCGACCACTACCGCACCACGGCTGGTCGGCCGCTTCACCGGCGCTGCCTGGACGGAGGGAGCCGCCGTGCTGGGCGCCAGGGGCCGCGAGCAGCAGCATTGCGCCCGCGGACGTTCGGTACGACGCCGCGGGGGGGTCGCGCCAGCCTCTCGTTCGGGCCTCTTTCGGCAAGACGAGGCCGCCGTGGAGTCGGGACCGAACACCAGCTCGAGGTGGAGCACTGGAGCACCGCCGCGGCGGAGCAGGCGGAGCGGCAGGCCGAGCGCGCGAGAACAGGGAGGCGCGGCGCCTGGCGAAGGGGGAGGCGGAGGCCGAGCTCGCGGCAGGCCGCGCGACCTGGCCCGCCGGCGACGAGCGGTGGAGCGCGCTGGAGGACGAAATCTCCAGCGACACCGCCTCGGATTGCTGGACTTCGAGTTTAGAGTTGTAGTTTCTATTAGGTAGTTTGTAGTAGTTTGTATTAGGTAAAAAATCGTCAAATCTATCGAACTAAGTTTAAAATCGTTTAAATTTGTGTTGTTTGTATTTATTTTGTTGCCAAATTTGGCTCTGGAGCGCGTTTTTTTGGGCGTCTGCTGGAGCGCTGCGTTTCGGCGCGCTAAACTATAGCGCTTCTGGAAAAGCAAAACCGGCGCCCCGCGCGCAAAAACGCCTTTTTGGCGCTGCAAAGGAAATATAGCGCGCTGCGCCGAAGCGCGTCTGTTGGAGATGCTCTAAGAAAACACGGTAGCAAAAGAATGCATGCAATGGACGCGGATTCAGGTTTGCATGCATCAAACTACACGTTTGCTCCCCGTTTTTGTCACAGATCAGCTGTACAAGATGAGCAACGCGGACGGCACGTGGATTGGACGGAAAGGTCGCACTCAGAGGGAGAGCACAGCCACGAAGGCAGCGAGTTCGATCCGGGGCCGGAATCAAGCACGCAGCTTACGGAAACAGCCAACTGCTATGCGAGCTAAACATCGTCGTCGTCGCCATGATCACCAGCCACCAGACAAGACTTGCAGCGTCGACCTGCTTCAAAGCCTTCTCGAAGCCGGTGCACGCTGTTAAGTTTACTGTCTGGTTGATGCCAAAAGTTGACACGATGAGCAGCAGGTCAATTGGCGTTTGCGCGTCGGCAAGAGGTTCATGATTTTTCAGGAAGACGCCGCCAAGGTGTTTGGTATACCGTGCGCGGGTAGGATGTTTGGGACGCAGCGCTCCACAAATCGGAGACGATGCGGCAGCGCGTCCGGAAGTCATGGCCGGCGAAATTTTGACATAACAGACCACATCGAGAAACGAAATGGCAAAAAAGACCACCTGCGAAAAAGAATGTCAAAAAGGACCACATTGGTCGTGGCGGCAGGCTCGCCAGCCGACACGTGGCGCCTGCCGCCACGGACGCAGGCGACAGCGGAGGCCGCCATAGGCGGTGGCGGCACGTTGCTTCGCAACGGAATCTCGCCGACCTGAAACGGAAAATCGGACAGGTGGATCCAGCCGCCTGGGGCGGTGGCGGCATGATGACGTGGCCTAGGAGCCGCCTCAGCCGCTGGCGGCCTTTGGCAAGCGTGCCGACAGGCACATGCGCAGCCACCGCCCGTGATGGGTGCCTGGAAGTATCAGCGTACGCCGCTATCTGGTCCAACATCTGCAATTGTTAATTAGCGCAGCTGTGCTGCACTAGCTTGCCCGGGCAGCAGCCGATTTCCCTGTCCGTATCTGCTAATCCACCCCGGGACCATCCAGATGCTCATTTAAGCAACTTATTTGGGGGTCAGGTTGGGTAGTACACGACGTGAGGACAAATTTGTTGAGTAATCATGTTCACTGTACCTAGGTCGGCACGCTCGCCAAAGGCCGCCAGCGGCTGAGGCGGCTCCTAGGCCACGTCATCATGCCGCCACCGCACCAGGCGGCTGGGACCCACCTGTCCGATTTTCCGTTTCAGGTCGGCGAGATTCCGTTGCGAAGCAACGTGCCGCCACCGCCTATGGCTGCCTCCGCTGTCGCCTGCGTCCGTGGCGGCAGGCGCCACGTGTCGGCTGGCGAGCCTGCCGTCACGACCAATGTGGTCCTTTTTGACATTTTTTTTCGCAGGTGGTCTTTTTTGCCATTTCGTTTCTCGATGTGGTCTGTTATGTCAAAATTTCCATGGCCGGCCGCGATCTGTCTGTTGTTGAAGAAGGAGTGTTCAAGTTGTCCTGGCATGCTCTGCGACAGCAGAAATCCGGGTGATCGAGAATCACTTAAACTTCTGGCCAGCACTGGCACGCCCAGACGAGGTCCACACGTTCAACTGGGCCTCGTACGTCGTTGAGTCACGTTGAATTTTTTTCTCATGGAAAACTCGCCACGATATATAGGAACGCAGGCTTTAGACATCACGACGGGCTGCTCGCTCGCGCGTGGACTGAATCCGACGGCAGAGAGCATATGCACAGCTACCCCCTAGCTAGAAAATCCGCGTCGTATATAAAATTGTAATTTTGGCTAAAGCCAAACACCTAAAAGTATTTAATAATTTAGTATTTTTGAAAACCGAAATATTTTTGAAATAATTTAAAAACGGAGCTTCCAAACGGGGCATACTACAGTAATACTGTGAGAGGTGCCTAATTTTTTTCTTTGTCCAGTCCGATTAATATATGTGTAGAGAAAGCGAACAACGGAAATACGTTTTTGCGATGAAAAGGCGTAATACACATAAGAGGCTTCGTTAGTACTAGTACCGCGCGCTCATCGTCCCAAATTAAATCGCACACAGCCTGGTAGCGCAATCCGCCGAGGAAAACAATTTCACTTCTTCACCCCAAGCGCCAAATTTTTGCACCGAGGAAGAATGGTTAGATTCTCTGCCCCCAAATTCCAGTTTATCGAGATTGGATGATGTAGCGCCGACCGTGCCTCCGTGAGCTTTGGTCGAGCTCGGCTGCAGGGCCAATGGCGGCCGCGGTGGAAAGTGAGATTAATTAGAGTGCTAATGGTGATTGGCAACCTCGGACGCCATTTCGTGCGTTGCCTCTGCCTAGTACAGTACCTACCAGGGTGGCAACCAGACCAAACACACACTCACTCACTCCGCTCGAAACCCTAGCCGCCCATCCCCATTCTCCCACCCCGCGGCGGCCGCCGCCCGCCATGTCCCCGCCGGCGCCGCACTTCGTGGACGAGATCCTGGAGGAGATCTTCCTTCGCCTGCCCACCCCGGCCGCGCTCGCACGCGCCTCAACCGCCTGCCCCGTTTCCGCCGCATCATCACCGAGCGCTCCTTCCTCCGCCGCTTCCGCAAACGCCACCCGCCGCCACTCCTCGGGTTCGCCGACAGAGACGGGTTCCACCCCGCCCAATCGCCGCACCCCTCCGCCCCGCTCGCCCGTGCCCTCGCCGATGCAGCCGATTTCACCTACTCCTTCGTCCCCAAGCCCAGCAAGGGGAGCTGGAAGACGTGCGACGTCCGCGACGGCCGCGTCCTTCTCGAGGAGGACAGACCAGGTTGGAACAAATTCAGCAACCTCGTAGTGTGCGATCCACTGTCACGGCGCCACCTGCTGCTTCCGCCCATACCCGAGGACCTGGCTTCTGCCCAGGAAGGGCGGCGCCCTATTGAAATCGTGCCCATCCTTGCTCCTATTGGCGATGATGAGGATGAGACCTCGTTCAAGGTAATATGCTTTGCCGAGTATGAAACCAAGCTTGTTGCGTTTGTCTTCTCGTCCGTAACACGGCAATGGTATATAGCTGCATCCCCCAGCTGGATCTCTCTGGGCACGGATCGCGCCCATGGGTCGCGCAACCTAATCTGTTCAGGATCCCGTGGCCTATCGTGTTTTGATAACGTGCATGGATGCCTCTACTCGGCATCGCCTTGGATGGACAAGTTGCTCGTGCTGGACACTCGAACAATGGTGTTTTCCACTATCAACGATCGCACTGGCTATCATATGCAGCTCAGGCTTCTGCCTTGCCAGGCGGACGAAGTTCTCGCCAGAAACGACATGCCATACAGAAATCGGACTGGCCAGACTAGAAGCTTACCTCGCATTGTAGTGGGTAAAGGAGGAGCCCTTGAGATGTTTTCTCTTGTTGGTGACCACAGTCCAAATGGATCGTTTGATCTATATCATACTAGTCAGCGTGAATCGTTCAAGGAATGGCAGCTGGAGAATATTATACCATTGCCCAGCCAGTATGACTATTTCACGTTAGGCGCAGCCGAGGGATTCTTATTTCTTGGAGCCACTACAGAAGATCAGCTGGACATTAATGAAGACTCCCCGGTGTGGTTGTCGATGACTGACTGGGATGTAGATTATTTTTCGAGGTGTTTTATGGTACTCTTAAATGAATAACAGCCCTTCATTTCTTCCATCCAAAGGGTTAAAAGAAATCATACTACTGCCAAAAAGATGACCAGTACAAGTCATACTGGTGTCAAAATCGGCACCGCACGGAAAAAAAGGCCGTAGACGGGCCTGGCCCAAATGAGTCCAGCTTGTTATTCGTCTGCGTATGGCGTGTGCTATCGTTCGGGGAAAAAACTACCCTTGCCCTCCCTTCTTCCGCGAGTCAACCTCGCTGCTGTGTGGTGCCGCCGCCAATCTCCCGATCGCAACTCCGGCGCCACCGCCGGCCCCTACCATCGGAATGTACGGGTACTACGCCAAGATCTCCACCTAACCCCTCCGCCTTCATCTTACCCCAACACAAGCCATGTCCCGGCCACGGCGCCCTTGGCCTCGTCCCCCAATCCAAGATCCCACGGCGCCGTCCTCCTCGCTCGCTAAGGCGGCCGAGCTCGTCACGCGGTACCGGGACCAGGGAAGGCCCGGCGGCAGCCCGGCGATGCTGTTGGTTATTGCAACTGAATGATCTCCGTTTTTCTCCTTCATACGTGTATATATAATAGTTTTACTGCTGAATGTTCATTCATGCATCTTGCAAACCATGACCTCGATATAATTATCTAGCCGTGCTTGGTTACTAGTTCTACTCGTTTTCGTCTGTCAGTCTAGAGTCATATTCAGTTAACATGTTTTGTTTCAATTTTAGGTGTTGTTTACAATTTCGTGCATCTGCACTTCTATCAGTTAACAGGTTTTGGTTCAGTTTTGGGTGTCAAATTCAAACAGGTTTTGGTTTAGTTTTAGGTGTCATTTTCAGTTTTCACTCAACACTTTAACTACCTTATGAACATGTGGTGAACGATTTGAAATTGATGGCAGCTACTCTATCTGTGCACTTGTTTTGAGTAGGTCTGGAGTAAGTGTTTTCAACTAGCACACAAACATTTATTTGCTGATGCTATAAAGTACTTACTCTGAAGTTAAAACTTATGTAGGCACTGAAGTTAAATTTCACAACCCATCGACATGGCCGGCAAGAGGCACTTCCTAGACGAGATCTTCCAGTGCACCGAGCCTGATTTGCGTCCAGAGGAGGGGAACGTGATGCTGTCCCGTACCCATGGTATGGCTGCGCTTGAGGCCAGGTTCCATGGGCATGTGCAAATGGCGAGGCTCAAAGGACGATGGTGAAGTTTGAAGATTCAGTTTCGACAATGTCTGTTAGTTGTATTCAGTTTTGTGAGTTGAATTTGTATTCAGTTTCTTTCAACGGGATTTAAATTCAGTTACGTCAGTGTACCCAGATGTGAATTAGTTACCAGTTAACTTGTCCTCAAGTCGTTTTAAGCAATGTTTGCATAAGTCTCGGCCTATCAATTTTACCCGTTGTTTTGTGGCAGTTCCTAACCAGGAAAATTTATTCAGTGTGTCTACCGTAGTAGTAAATCAGCTAACCAAGTACTCATGCAACCATAACCTGGAGCGATTAGTACACATCAGTATGACCACAGATCTGGCAAGATCGTTGTTGAGTTGAACGGTAGGCTGAAGAACAAATGTGGGCTTTATCACTCTAGTACTGAATAAGAGAAGAAAAAGATCTCACTATCAATTAAAACAAACATGTATAAAATATCTTGTCGATTAGAATCACCAGCATTAAGATGTCCCTCTCAATTAAAACAAACATGTATGCTACAAAAAAGTTTTGTCGATGAGGCTAAATCATATGAGCGCAAAAACATTGCATAAACTGATCTAGAGGCAACTCCTTCTGAATCATTTTGTTGACCAGTGATGTCAAAGATATGGTTGTGGTATTTTTGAACTTGAGATCTGCAAACAACTTGGTAGTTCTCATGGTTGAAAGGGGATGAAACTCAGGCTCTTTCACAGGCAATCTCATTAGATTCTCGACGTCAACCCTCGTAATTCGTGCTGGTTGACCCTTGAGGATAAATGCTTGCACGCTCTCATCGTATCAGTTTGCCATCCAGCGGCACATGTGAAGCCGGATCTTAACCGGCTTGATTACAGAAGGTCCCCATGGTCTTGTGCGATTATGCATGTACGAGTAGGACGATGGTCTGTCAACGCCGGTGGATAAGCGTGCGACGTGGGAGCGGCAACGGAGGGTCGGTGGAGGCGGCTGACGGTGAGGCGGGGACGGCCGGTCGGGTGGCGGCGGCGACAGGTCGGTTGAGTCGGCTGGCAACGGCGGCGGGTCGGTGGAGGCGCGGTACACCATTGATTGTCGGCGTCGGGTGTCTCTCTTCAACGAGTGAAGATCCTGCGCTCATGTTTTTCCTGTTGAATTACAGTAGACCTGTAGACGGGCCTGTTGGGCCTAATCTGGGATGTTAGATCTGAACCGTTCAATCAAATCATACTAGTCCTCTCCTAGCTCAAGTAAAAGGTACCGTAAAAGTTACCTTTTCACTGGATGTCAAAACTTCTGAACTTACAAAGATCTGTAGGAGGAAGAGGCGATTCTGCCATGGTGAACTTCTTTACTGGTACTTCGGCTAACCCTCCATCGTTGTCAAAGCCGAGCATATAAAGTGGTAAGTTTGTTTTGGTTATGCTTGGTGTGCTTTACTGTGCGAAGTGTTCATGTAGAATTGTCATTTTATTTATTAGGAAAACTTGCCACTTGTCAACCTAGGGAAGGTGAACATGATTTGATTTGTTTCCGTCTTGCTGAACGATTGACATGAAACGGGCCAGTTGAAGAAAACAATTAAATTTCATAGTGGGAAAGGCATCTATATTCCTCTGGATTTGCATAACCTGCACACAAGTTAATGTTTGAGAGCATTCACATCTTAGGAAAGACTAGTTTACCAATTTACATCTTATGTTTCTGCTACCTTATATGTATACTGCTTTCTAACTCAAACAAGAATATAAGATGGCACTGTGATATTGGTCTCTTGGTCAATGTATATATGCCCGAGTCTTCAACAAAGATTGCAAGCCAGTCAACGTGTTAATTGATCAGATCAAGGCGGAAGCGAAGCAATGGTAGATAGCTGGCGCAGGTCGTTTAGCCCTCCCTGGTTTATAACTTGTTCGCCGCGGTTTGTAGCTTGGGTAGTCAGTAGATTTCTTCAGGCACAAGACCTTGTTTCAGTTATTGTTTCGAACCTGCTGGTCGTTGTGTAAACTTTAGCCAACTTTAGTGGTTTCTCTCTTCTAATATAATACATGCACTACTCTTGCATGGTTGAAAAAAGAATATAAGATTGTTATTAGACTCCAGCTTCTGTGCATTTAGTCTAAACTGTACTGTATTTCAGTTTTGGGTACATGACCTTACTATGAAACTAAGCAAACAACTATATTTCATATACTGATCCACTTTAGTTGCTTATCAGTATTTTTTTGTACTAAATATATCTGCAGGGATAAACTCGCTTTGCTTGTGGAGTCTCGTATTTGGGCCATTCATCAGATGCCTGCTGGGACAACCGAAGGATGGGCAAGCTGGTGCTGCGAGTATGCTGGCTAGATATTGTACTTGAGCGCTGGTGTTGTTTCTTAGGAAGTAGCTATCATGTACTTTGCTATGTCCGTGCTAGCGTAGGTTAGCAAGACATGCCGTCAGGAAGCCGAATTTGTTGAACTCTAATCTGTAGTAAGCGCATCACACTGTTCTCTTGAGTTGGAAGAATGGCGAGGCTTTGCTGTGCTGGTGCGCTCTGCCGCCACTCTACTTGTTCTTGTGCAGGCCACCTTATGCTCTCCTGAGGATTTCCATGCATCATATTGCTGTCAGACATTTGATGATCCATTGCTTCTATAGATTTTATTTGCCCATGCTATTTGTTACCTTTTTCATTGCCAGGGAAGCAACATTGATCATGGCATGCTCAACTACTACTGCATGCATGCTTGTATTCATATTTTGAGGCAATCCGAAAAATGAGCGAGCAATCTTTATGCTCCGGTCCACACTGTACTCTGTAATATTCATGCATGTATCCACATCTTGATACGGTGATATATGTATTTGTCTTGGAAATATTTTGCTAGGATGGATTTTGATCCGTGTTCCCTACTTTTCCTAGGTTATCTCACTTATATGCCCTTCGTTTCAGTTTTTGCCTCAGGTATGCTTTTAAATGATTGTTGTCATGTTTATTGACTGAGAAAAAAAAGAATTTTGACTAGTATTATGTTTATTGACTATTATCGCCTCTTCTCAACTTGCGCGTTGGTTGGCAATAATTTTGAGAGAGTGCAGTTTTGCCTCCCGAGTTCACATGCTCCTGTCTGAAAGAAAATTTTGGGATTTTTTTTAAAACATTTCTAAATTTCTAAAAACAATTGGTGAGGAACATATACAAGTGTTCCAAGTACGTGCCAAGTTTCTCGATGAAATGACATGCTTACTGCTCTGTGCGAAAAAAAATCAAAGCTCAAAAATATATTTTTTAAATCCCATTTTGTTCCTTCATTCTTTTTTTTACATAGCACCACAAATTCATTTCACCACGTATTTGGCACGTATGTAGAATATTTGTATATGTTAGCTCACAAATTGTTTTCAGCTTTTTTAAAAAAATGTTTACTATTTCTTATTTTTCATTTAGGCAGAAGCATATGAGCTCGGGAGGCATTGTAGATTTCTATAATTTTGACTATTATTATTGAGAGAAGAGTTCACAAGGATTGGTTGCATTGGAAATTCTCATCTCCAGTCATGCAGTCTGGTTTCGTTTTCATGAAAACATTGTCAAGGAACACAAGAGCAAGAGTGATCTCACCACCAAACTTCAGGCCCGACACACTCGCACACCCGCTTGTCACTTCCCCGACGGTTGCTCACTCTGCCCAAAGCCCTAGCCACCGATCCCCTTCCTCCCACCCCGGCGGCGCCTGTCCACCATGTCCCCTCGGCGCCGCACTTCATCGATGAAATCCTGGAGGAGATCTTCCTTCACCTGCACACCCCGGCCGCGCTCGCACGCGCCTCAACCGCCTGCCCCCACGTGCGCCGCATCATCACCGAGCGCTCCTTCCTCCGCCGCTTCCGCTTGCGCCACCCGCCACCACTCCTCGGTCGGAGGATCCAGTGGCCTACTCCCATACGCCACAGCGGGACAAGACCTAACACTAAACCTAGATCTACTATGCACAAGGGGGAGGCCGGACTCCTCTCCCATCCCCACTCCATCTGGAGGAGCAGACGAAGGAGAAGGGGAGAGGAGCAGGTGAGGCGATACAGACTCTCGGGAGGGGGCGGGGGAGTCATGATAGAAAACGAGGGCAGACTTCCCCCATTCCGCTACTCACGAGTCACTCGGTGTCATCCTTGTCTCCCCATATTGCCTCCCTACCGCCTAGCTCAACAGCTAATGCGGTCACGAGTATCAACTCACGGTCCATGTCCATCGGCATCGGCTAGGTAACCCTGGCATTGACGATATCGTTGTCACTGATCGGGAAGCACATGTAATGTGTTCTACTTCATTGCATCGGCCTCTAGGAGGTGCCTATTTTTGTGCTAGTCTAAGTAGGTCTTAGAATGTTGAGTTTTGAGTTTGTGCGTGTGTCTAAAGAAAGCAAACATGAAGATACGTCGTCGGGTGATAATACGGAAATTTGTAAAATACGATTTGCTAGACGCAAGCATGAAGTACGTTGGGGATTCAAACTCCATTTCGAAAAAAAAAGGACATGAAGTACCTTGACGGTCTCGTCGATCGGAAGAACATACTAAAGGTCGCATGATCTTGTAAGAGGTGCCTAATTTTTCTTTGTGGGTTAGTGTCTGTCCAAAGAAAAGCGAACATCCGAAATACGTCTTTGCAATGAAAAGGCGTAATGGATAAATAGGTGTCGTTAGTACCGCGCGATCATGATCCCAAATAAATTGCGCATCCAAAGCCTGGTAGTGGTAGTACACAACCCTATAGAGCGCAATCCACACTTTCCCTTCTTCACCACAAGCGCCACATATTTTCAGCAGAAAATTGTTGTATTCTCTGCCCCCAAAATTCCAGATTAGCGAAGTTGGATGCTGCAGCGAGCCAGCGACGACCGTGAGCTTTGGTCGAGCTCGGCTGCAGGGCCAATGGCGGCCGGTGGAACGGGACTACGGGAGATTAGCGTCTGGCAACGTCGGATTCCATTCCATTCGGTGCATTGCCTCTGCGTACCTACCCAAGGTGGCAACCGGACCAAACACACACTCACTCGCTCCGTTCAAAACCCTAGCCGCCCATCACCATTCTCCCACCCCGGCGGCGGCCGCCTCCCGCCATGTTCCCGCCGGCGCCGCACTTCGTGGATGAAATCCTGGAGGAGATCTTCCTTCGCCTGCCCACCCCGGCCGCGCTCGCCCGCGCCTCAACCGCCTGCCCCCGTTTCCGCCGCATCATCACCGAGCGCTCCTTCCTCCGCCGCTTCCGCAAGCGCCACCCGCCGCCACTCCTCGGGTTCGCCGACAGAGACGGGTTCCAACCCGCCCAAGCGCCGCATCCCTCCGCCCCGCTCGCCGGCACTGACTGACGCAGCCGATTTCACCTACTCCTTCATCCCCAAGCCCAGCGAGGGGCGTTGGAAGCCTTGCGACGTCCGCGACGGCCGCGTCCTTCTCGAGGAGGACAGCCCTGGTTGGAAAAAATTCAGCAACCTCGTAGTGTGCGATCCATTGTCCCGGCGCTACCTGCTGCTTCCGCCCATACCTGAGGACCTGGCTTCTGCTCAGGAAGGGCGCCCTACTGAAATCGTGCCCATCCTTGCTCACATTGGCGATGATGAGGATGAGATGTCGTTCAAGGCAATATGCTTTGGCGCCTATAATTGCAACCTGGTTGCGTTTGTCTTCTCATCCATCACGCAGCAGTGGTGTATAGCTGCATCTCCCAGCTGGAGCTCTCTGGGCACTGCCTGGTCCGCTGACTCTCGCAACCTATCCTATAAAGGGTGTCGTGGCTTGTCGTGTTTCGACTACGTGCGTGGATGCTTCTACTCTGCATCCCCTTGGATGGACAAGTTGCTTGTGCTGGACACGCGAACAATGAAGTTTTACACTATCGACGATCGCACCGGCTATCATATGCAGCTCAGCTCAGATCTGCGATAAGCAAATTAGAAAATCACGCCCACGTCCGCTCCCAGGGGGGCGGCTCGGGCGGAACCCTATCCGCCGCCGCCCCCGCATCTCCTCCACCCCAACTGCCCGCCGCCGCGGAGGAAACCACCGAGGGCACAACCCCCCGCGTGGTGGACGGTGGTTGGCAGGCCTTCGTCTCCTCGGCTCTCGCGCCTCGGCGTGGCGAAAGGAGGCCTCCGGCCGGAAGCGTACGTCGGCTCTGGACGGCGCGCGTGGACGGCGGAGCTCGGACTCCGGGGCGGCGGCCCTGGGTTCCCCAGGTGGTGGCTGGTCGTCGTGGCTGCGTGGGCGGCCAGCGCTGGCCCGGCGGTGGTGCCGACGGCGTGGCGGCTTGTTCCTCGGGCCGGCGGGCTTGCGGATCAGCCTGGCTGCGGCGTGCGGCGGGTATGGGGGCGGCCTCCTCGACAGCGAAGACGGGAGGTCGAGCGCGGATGACCAGGTGGCGGCGCGCGAGGGATTCAGGTCCTTTTGCCCGGATCTGACGGTCGCGGCGGCGGCTGTCGTTGTATGGGTGACAACAGCGGCTGACGTGGCGGTGGGTGCTTCCTGCAGCGCCCGGAATCGGGGCGGCGGCCCTCTTTCTTCGACGGTGGTGGTCGCCGGGGTCGTGTGGGCGACTCGGAGACTGGATCTCGAGGTGGTGGTGGCGGTATGGGACGTCCCCTCCATCAACAGATTGGGTTCGATGCGGATCGGCAGGTAACACATGCGTCTCTTCGGACGCGTCAACCAATGTCTGTCATCGGCTGGTGAAGCCTCCGGCGGATGCGCCGTCGGCGGATGCTACGCACGACGCCTCATGCAGAGGCGTCAAGTCATGCCTGCTACCGGCAGGTATTGCACGGTGCTTCTGGCGGAGTTGTCATGTTTAGCCTGTTGATGCTGAATCGAAGGTGGTGCGACAGTGACGGAGGCAGGCGGTATGGGACGTGCTGTCTTCCAGTGTCTTCTCCAGAGGTATCCGGTTATCGTGGCGTCGGTAGCCGGGTAAAGGTGGAGGGTACAGACGGCCTTAAGGAAGACATATGCACTCCGGTGGAAACACAAGATCTTTGATCAGGCTATGTCGACGCGCGCTTGCGTCGTTTCCTTGCTGAAGGTGGTGGACTCAAGTTTGGGGGATGAGAATCTGGAGTTTCAACCTAGTGTTGGACTCGCCACCATCGGCGAACGTGCGGCGATTCCTTCTTGAAGGCGTAGCCTAGGAGTTGTGTATTATTCGTTGTTTTCGTCTTGTATCATAGGGTTAGTGGCTATCTGGTGGAGCTACTGTTGCGAGACATGCGGCCTCAGGGTTTCTTTCCGGGTCGATGTTGTTCGACGGCTGGATTCTGCTTTCTTGTACTCCATCTTTTATATTAATAAAAAACCGGCTGTGTGCACCATTTTGGTGCAGAGGCTAGGGGTAGGACCTCCATTTCTAAAAAAAAAAAATCATATGCAGCTCAGGCTTCTGCCTGGCCAGGCAGATGAAGTTCTTGCCAGAGACGACATGCTATGGAGAAAGCGGCCCGGCCAGACCGGAAGCCTACCTGGTATTGTAGTGGGTAGAGAAGGAGCCCTTGAGATGTTTTCTCTTGTTGGTGACCACCACTAGTAGAAAAAGGCCCTATGGTCCTGGTTCGGTTGGGCTATCAGTCCCGGTTCCTGAACCGGGACTGGACAATCGGGACTAATGTTGGCCCCGGTTGGGCCACGAACCGGGACCAATGGGTGTCCACGTGGCCTATTCTGCTGCGCGTAGGGGGAGACTCATTGGTCCCGGTTCGTAATACGAACCGGGACTGATGTTTTGACTTTTTTTTTGAACAATGATTTTGTATTTAGGGTTTAGGGTTTATTTGGGCCACTTCTCTTTGTCCCGTCGTCTGGCGCCTCCATCCACCCCCTCTCCCTCTCACCGGTGCCTCCGTCGTCCCCCTCTTATTCGCATCGCCGACGTGCTCTCCATCTCTCACTCGCCGGCTCATCGAGGCCAAGTTTCGATATTTCTGTGCAGGTACTACTCGCCGGCTCATCTCTCACTCGCCGGCTCTCCATCTCGCACTCAATTCGATGGTACTACATACATACAACAATGAAGGAACCACTATTACACATCATCGTCATGAATATTACACACATCTCATTCGTCGTGCTTGGTCGAACATATTACAAACGGTACATGTACACACGAGTTTCATGCATATATACATCTCTTTTACACTCACCCTTGCATTTCAACCTTCCGATAGTATTCTCCCTTCAGATCTAGACCTCTGCATCTAAGAATCCCGCAATTTCCTCTTGAATTGCTCGTACGCGATCTTGTGGTAGAAGACCGCCCCGCAACCGTTCGATCTAATTTAAAAAGGGGTCAATATATATGAATGAAACTAAACACAATGATGGCAATAAACTAAAATTGTGAATATTGTTTACGTACTTCAAGTTGTTCTAAGTACCGCTGATACGTCTCCAACGTATCCATAATTTCTGCTGTTCCATGCTTATATTATACCATTTGCTACATGTTTTATATACACTTCGTATCACTTTTATGCATTTTCTGGGACTAACCTATTAACAAGATGCCACAGTGCCAGTTCCCTGTTTTCTGCTGTTTTTGGTTTCAGAAAGTTACTTCTGGAAATATTCTCGGAATTGCACGAAACAAAAGGCCAGTCCCTATTTTTCCAGCACGTACACGGAGTCCGAAGGAGAGACGAAGAGCCACGAGGTGGCCAAACCACCTGGCGCGGCTGGGCCCCAGCCGCGCCTGCAGGTGGTTTGGGCCCCTCGGGGGTCCGCCGACATCGCCCCTTCGCCTATTTATTCCCCGAGACGCGAAAACCCTAAAACACCGAGCCTTTCATCCAGAACATATTCGCTGCCGCCGCCGTCGTCAACCCTAACTCGGGGGGTTTCTGAAGCTCTTCCCGGCACCCTGCCGGAGAGGGGAATCATCACCGGAGGGCTCTACATCGCCATGCCCGCCTCCGGAGTGATGCGTGAGTAGTTCATCCTTGGACTATGGGTCCATAGCAGTAGCTAGATGGTTGTCTTCTCCACTTGTGCCATCATGTTTAGATCTTGTGAGCTGCCTATCATGATCAAGATCATCTTATTGTAATGCTACATGTTGTGTTTGCTGGGATCTGACTTATATTGATACCTATGTGGAGCTGAATATTATATTATCATGTCTATGTCATTTGTGATCTTGCATGCTCTCCGTTACTTGTTGAAGCCTTGGCCACGTGAATACTTGTAACTCCAAGAGGGGGTATTTATGCATGATAGTTGGGTTCAACCTCTATTTAACCTGGGATAGTGACAGCAAGTTCTAAGGTTGTAGATGTGTTGTTGCCACTAGGGGTAAAACAGCAATGCTTTATTCAAGGATGAATGTATTGTTTACATTACGCACATTACTTAATGCAATTGTCTGTTGCTTGCAACTTAATACTGGAAGGGGTACGGATGTTAACCGGAAAGTGGACTATTTAGGCATAGATGCATGCTGGATAGCGGTCTATGTACTTTGTCGTAATGCCCAAATGAATCTCATAGTAGACACCACAGCTCACACATGCATGTTATATGCACTTATCAATTGTCAATTGCCCAGCTGTAATTTGTTTACCCAGCATGTTAGTTATCTTATTGGAGAGACACCACTAGTGAACTGTGGACCCCGGTCCATTCTTTTACATCTGAAATACAATCTACTGCAATCATTGTTCTCTACTGTTTTATGCAAACAAACATCATTTTCCATTCGATACGTTTAACCCTTTGTTTTCAGCAAGCCGGTGAGATTGACAACCTCACTGTTAAGTTGGGGCAAAGTAATTTGATTGTGTTGTGCAGGTTCCACGTTGGCACCGGAATCCCTGGTGTTGCGCCGCACTACACTCCTCACCAACACCTTCGAAGCAAACCTCGTTTTCCTACTGGTCGATTAAACCTTGGTTTCATACTGAGGGAAAACTTACTGCTGCACTCATCATACCTTCCTCTTGGGGTTCCCAACTGACGTGTGACGTACAAGCATTGTTTCTGGCACTATTAACCTAGAGCCACCAACACGTTTTCTGGCGCCGTTGCCGGGGAAAACAGAATTGCTTCTGCAAGGGGAGTCTCTCACACCCAATCTCTTTACTTTGTTATTTGTCTTGCTTAGTTTATTTTTATTTAGTTTGTTTGCTCTTTATCAAAAACACAAAAAAATTAGTTACTTGTTTAATTCAGTTTATTTTGTTTTTCAAAATGAGTACTCCTGAGAACACTAAGTTGTGTGACTTCACTAGCACAAACAACAATGATTTCATATGCACTCCTATTGCTCCACCTGCTTCTACAGCAGAATTTTATGAAATTAAACCTGCTCTATTAAATCTTGTTATGAAAGAGCAATTTTCTGGTGTTAGTACTGATGATGCTGCTGCCCATCTTAATAACTTTGTTGAACTTTGTGAAATGCAAAAGTATAAGGATATGGATGGGGATATTATAAAACTGAAACTTTTTCCTTTCTCCTTGAGAGGAAGAGCTAAAGAATGGTTGCTTTCTTTGCCTAGAAATAGTATTAATTCTTGGACAAAATGCAAAGATGCTTTCATAGGGAAATATTATCCTCCTGCTAAGATTATATCCTTGAGAAGTAGCATTATGAATTTTAAACAACTTGATAATGAACATGTTGCTCAAGCTTGGGAAAGAATGAAATCTTTGGTGAAGAATTGTCCCACTCATGGACTGACTACTTGGATGATCATCCAAACCTTTTATGCAGGATTAAATTTTTCCTCAAGGAACTTATTGGATTCAGCCTCTGGAGGAACCTTTATGTCCATCACTTTAGGTGCAGCAACAAAGCTACTTGATGATATGATGATCAACTATTCCGAATGGCACACCGAAAGAGCTCCTCAAGGTAAGAAGGTAAATTCTGTTGAAGAAACCTCCTCTTTGAGTGATAAGATTGATGCTATTATGTCTATGCTTGTGAATGGTAGATCTCATGTTGATCCTAATAATGTTCCTTTAGCTTCATTGGTTGCTCAAGAAGAGCATGTTGATGTAAACTTCATTAAAAACAACAACTTCAACAACAATGCTTATAGGAATAATTTTGGTAGCAACAATTATAAGCCTTATCCTTCAAATGGTTATGGCAATTCTTATGGTAATTCCTACAGCAACAATAGAAGTGTGTCCTCTGATCTTGAAGCTATGCTTAAAGAATTTATTAGCACACAAAAAGCTTTCAATAAAACTGTTGAGGAAAAGTTTGAAAAAATTGATGATCTTGTCTCTAAAGTTGATAGTCTTGCTCATGATGTTGAAATTCTAAAACTGAAAGTTATGCCTAATGAAGTTAAAGATATTAAGTCATTTGCTACAGCAAATGCCATCCAAGTTCGAATTGATAATAATATTAGGATGTTGGCTGAATTGCATGCTAGGTGGGAAAAAGAGGAAGAACTTGAAAAAGAGAATAGTATAGTTAGAGTTTGTACTATCACCACCACTAGTAATGCTAATGTTTCACATGCTAGTAAACCTCCTACTATTGATGGTAATGTTATTGGTGTTGATAATGTCTCTACTACTTCTGCTAAGCGTTTGAAATTGCCTAAAACTGCTGAAACTTTTTCTGATAAAAGTGCTGAAATTTTTCAAACTATTGGAGACAATGGTTCCACCACCATTGACAATAATGATTTTGATTTTGATGATTGTAACATCTCTGAAGTTATTATGTTCTTGCAAAAATTAGCTAGAAGTCCCAATGCTAGCACTATTAATTTGGCTTTTACAAAGCATATTACAAATGCTCTTTTGCAAGCTAGGGAGGAGAAGTTGAAACTTAAAGCTTCTATTCCTAGGAAATTAGAAGATGGTTGGGAACCCATCATTAAGGTAAAGGTGAATGATTTTTATTGCAATGCCTTGTGTGATCTTGGTGCAAGTGTTTCAGTTTTGCCCAAGAAGCTTTATGATATTCTTGATTTGCCACCTTTGGAACATTGTTATTTGGATGTTTTTCTCGCTGATAATGCTATGAAGAAACCTTTGGGGCGAGTTAATGATGTTTTTATTACGGTAAAAGATAACCTTGTCCCCGTTGATTTTATTGTTATGGATATTGAATGCAATGCATCTTGTCCTATTGTTTTGGGAAGACCTTTTCTTCGAACTGTTGGTGCCATCATTGATATGAAAGAAGGTAATATAAGGTACCAATTTCCTCTCAAGAAAGGTATGGAACACTTCCCTAGGAAGAGAATGAAGTTACCTTTTGACTCTATTGTTAGAGCAAGTTATGATGTTGATGCTTCTTCTCTTGACAACACTTGATTTTCACTTTCTGCGCCTAGCTGAAAGGCGTTAAAGAAAAGCGCTTATGGGAGACAACCCATCGTTTTTATTTGCTGTTATTTTTGTTTTCTTTGAGTCAAGGAGTTTTGTTACTTCTGTAGCAACTCCTTTGTATCTTTATTTTATCGCAATGTTGTGCCAAGTAAAGTTCTATATTGAAAGTTGATGCAAGATTTGGATTTCTGCGCAGTGACAGATTTTTAGCTGTCACGGATTTGAGCTTATCTCCCTGTAGAAAATTCAAAAAATTCTGAGAAAAATCACGCATATTCCTGAGATATGTACGCAACTTTCATTATTTTAGGCCAGATCCATCTGAGCAACTTAAGTGCCTCGAAAAAATTCGTCATTCCAGACTGTTCTGTTTTTGACAGATTCTGCCTTTTGTTTTGCATTCGCTCTTTTACTGTGTTTGTGTGGATTTCTTTGCTCCACAAAGCATTGGTGGCTGTAGCTAATGTCCAGAAGCTTTGGGATTGATTGTATCATTACAGAATATGAGAATTTTTGATTATGCACTAACCCTCTAATGAGAACTGTCTTGAGTTTGGTGTGAAGGAAGTTTTCAAGGATCAAGCGAGAAGGGTGATATTATGTGATCAAGAAGAGTGAAAAGCCTAAGCTTGGGGATGCCCCCGTGGTTCATCCCAACCATATTCAGAGAGACTCAAGCGTCTAAGCTTGGGGATGCCCAAGGCATCCCCTTCTTCATCAACAAACTTATCAGGTCATCTCTAGTGAAACTATATTTTAATTCTTTCACATCTTATGCGCTTTACTTGGAGCGTCTGTGTGTTTTTATTTTTGTTTTTGTTTGAATAAATTCGGATCCTAGCAATCCTTGTGTGGGAGAGAGACACGCTCCGCTTTTTCATGTGAATACTCATGTTCTTCACTTATATTTGTTGAGTATTCTTAACTAGCTACTGCAGTGCTTTTAGCTCCTGTTTTTCATGCATCTCTTCGAGCTGTTAGCACTTGTTTATAAATACTCTCTTGCTGCATTATATTATCATTTGGAGAGTTTATGTTTAAATAAATTATTGGTGTTTGTTTGGAAGAAAGAAAATGCTACATGTAGTAGTTGGTATTGGAAAAGACATATGCATTCTTGTAGATCATTGTCTTGTTTTGATTTGATGCTTTGCAATTGTTTTGAGCTCTCAAGTAGATCATGTTTAAGCTCTTGCATCATGTAGTTAAAGCCTAGTAGTGGAGAACTACCGTAGAGCTTGTTGAGACTTGGGATGCATATTTGTTCTCTCTAAGGTCTAGATATTTTCTGGTAAAATGTTTGAGCAACAAGGAAGACAGTGTAGAGTCTTATAATACTTGCAATATGTTTTTATGTGATTCTTGCTGTACCGGTTTATACTTGTGTTTGCTTCAAACAACCTTGCTAGCCTAAACTCTGTACTGAGAGGGAATGCTTCTCGTGCATCCAAAACTTGAGCCAAAACCCATGCCATTTGTGTCCACCATACCTACCTACTATGTGGTATTTCCTGCCATTCCAAGTAAATATTTCATGTGCTACCTTTAAACTATTCAAAACTTTATTACTCCTTATTTGTGTCAATGTTTTATAGCTCATGAGGAAGTATGTGGTGTTTTATCTTTCAATCTTGTCATTTACTTCTGACAGACTTTCACCTGGACTAGTGGCATATACATCCGCTTATCCAATAATTTGCAAAAAGAGCTGGCAACGGGGTGCCCAGCCCCAATTAATTACAACTTTCATTAATAATTCTCTTCACATGTTTTGCCCTGATTTATCAGTAAGCAACTTAATTTTGCAATAGACACTCCTCCATGGTATGTGAATGTTGGAAGGCACCCGAGGATTCGGTTAGCCATGGCTTGTGTAAGCAAAAGGTTGGGAGGAGTGTCATCTATAAAGAAACTAAAATACATGTGTAAACAAAAGAGAAGAGGGATGATCTACCTTGCTGGTAGAATAACGTCCTTCATGGGAGCCGCTCTTTGAAAGTCTGGTTGACAAGGGGGTTAGAGTGCCCACTACCATTCGTTGACAACAACAAACACCTCTCAAATACTTATTTTGTGCTCTCTATATGCTTTCGAAAACTTAAAAAGCTCTAGCACATGATTTAATCCCTGCTTCCCTCTGCGAAGGGCCTATCTTTTACTTTATGTTGAGTCAGTTTACCTACTCCTTTCTATCTTAGAAGCAAACACTTGTGTCAACTTTGTGTGCATTGATTCTTACATATTTACTTATTGCACTTGTTATATTGCTTTATGTTGACAACTATCCATGAGATATACATGTTACAAGTTGAAAGCAAATGCTGAAACTTAATCATCCTTTGTGTTGCTTCAATGCCTTTTACTTTGAATCTATTGCTTTATGAGTTACCTCTTATGCAAAACTTTTTGATGCTTGTCTTGAAAGTACTATTCATGAAAAGTTTTTGCTTATATGATTCATTGTTTACTCTTTATCTATTTGTTAGCAAACTATAGATCATTGCTTTGAGTCACTTCATTCATGACATGAGCCTTGCAATATATTGATCAAGATTGTGTGAAAGCATGTCTCCTCAGAAATTATTTGTTGTTATCGTTTTACCTACTCGAGGACGAGTAGAACTAAGCTTGGGGATGCTTGATACGTCTCCAACGTATCCATAATTTCTGCTGTTCCATGCTTATATTATACCATTTGCTACATGTTTTATATACACTTCGTATCACTTTTATGCATTTTCTGGGACTAACCTATTAACAAGATGCCACAGTGCCAGTTCCCTGTTTTCTGCTGTTTTTGGTTTCAGAAAGTTACTTCTGGAAATATTCTCGGAATTGCACGAAACAAAAGGCCAGTCCCTATTTTTCCAGCACGTACACGGAGTCCGAAGGAGAGACGAAGACTCGCCACGAGGCAGGTGGTTTGGGCCCCTCGGGGGTCCGCCGACATCGCCCCTTCGCCTATTTATTCCCCGAGACGCGAAAACCCTAAAACACCGAGCCTTTCATCCAGAACATATTCGCTGCCGCCGCCGTCGTCAACCCTAACTCGGGGGGTTTCTGAAGCTCTTCCCGGCACCCTGCCGGAGAGGGGAATCATCACCGGAGGGCTCTACATCGCCATGCCCGCCTCCGGAGTGATGCGTGAGTAGTTCATCCTTGGACTATGGGTCCATAGCAGTAGCTAGATGGTTGTCTTCTCCACTTGTGCCATCATGTTTAGATCTTGTGAGCTGCCTATCATGATCAAGATCATCTTATTGTAATGCTACATGTTGTGTTTGCTGGGATCTGACTTATATTGATACCTATGTGGAGCTGAATATTATATTATCATGTCTATGTCATTTGTGATCTTGCATGCTCTCCGTTACTTGTTGAAGCCTTGGCCACGTGAATACTTGTAACTCCAAGAGGGGGTATTTATGCATGATAGTTGGGTTCAACCTCTATTTAACCTGGGATAGTGACAGCAAGTTCTAAGGTTGTAGATGTGTTGTTGCCACTAGGGGTAAAACAGCAATGCTTTATTCAAGGATGAATGTATTGTTTACATTACGCACATTACTTAATGCAATTGTCTGTTGCTTGCAACTTAATACTGGAAGGGGTACGGATGTTAACCGGAAAGTGGACTATTTAGGCATAGATGCATGCTGGATAGCGGTCTATGTACTTTGTCGTAATGCCCAAATGAATCTCATAGTAGACACCACAGCTCACACATGCATGTTATATGCACTTATCAATTGTCAATTGCCCAGCTGTAATTTGTTTACCCAGCATGTTAGTTATCTTATTGGAGAGACACCACTAGTGAACTGTGGACCCCGGTCCATTCTTTACATCTGAAATACAATCTACTGCAATCATTGTTCTCTACTGTTTTATGCAAACAAACATCATTTCCATTCGATACGTTTAACCCTTTGTTTTCAGCAAGCCGGTGAGATTGACAACCTCACTGTTAAGTTGGGGCAAAGTAGTTTGATTGTGTTGTGCAGGTTCCACGTTGGCACCGGAATCCCTGGTGTTGCGCCGCACTACACTCCTCCACCAACACCTTCGGAGCAAACCTCGTTTTCCTACTGGTCCGATTAAACCTTGGTTTCATACTGAGGGAAAACTTACTGCTGCACTCATCATACCTTCCTCTTGGGGTTCCCAACTGACGTGTGACGTACAAGCATTGTTTCTGGCACTATTAACCTAGAGCCACCAACCGCCTGCCCGTCTCTTGGGCCGTCTGGCGAATGAACTCGCAAACGTAGTATCCACATAAATTATTCCCATGTTCCTGCCACAAGCACTTTACGAGAACAGAGTTCAATCAAAATAATAATCAAGCATGATAATGGTATTGAAACTAGAATCAAAGAGATACGCGGATCTAGCTAGTAGTACTTACATTTACTGGTTCAAATTTTAGCTCCGGCGCCTAAATACCCCTAGCCTTGGCGGTGAACCGTTTCCAAGCCCTGTTCGGCAAAGAAATAAATAAAAGAGTTATATATTAATTACTTGCTACCAGGGAATGAACGGAAAGTTGCCGATATAGTGCCATAATGATTGAAATTACCCTTGGAGACATTTCTGCATGTCCGCCCACTCCTCAAGGGGTTTACGTTTCGAGTCCATGACTTATACTACTCCTTTGTCAGTTTAATGATTAGCAAATAAAGTGGAAGCTGCGCACACATAAGTCATCAATTATACACATAACATCGAGTAAGCGAAATAGAATGTGTACAAGACAGTAACACTCACCCGTAGTTGTAATGAAATAGTATTTCCTTTTGGTTTCAGAAAACCTTAACGCTTTTACCAAGTTATTCTCTGTATCGATGTAATGACCATGGAGAGTTTTTTGATGAACGAAATATGGGTCAATGAACCCAATGTCATAGATTTGTCCTCTTTTGCATTGGAGAATCTTCATTCTGCATAATTAATATAGTGATGAGTAAGATTATACATGCAATGAACGAGCTGAGCTAGCTAGGGACTTAATTACAGAAATAATACTTACAGACAATAGGCACTAAGGATAGATTTGTCGATGGCGTCTTGTTGGTATAACTGAAATAATTTACTAAATTCAATCATTATCACGCCATCTCCATGCCCGTAATGCTCGTTTTATATCCCACGTAGATCCAGTTTCCCCTTCCTTTGAGGCTCGCATGTACCACTTATGCAATCTTCGCATTTTATTGGTAAACCGTCGACTAGCTCAGGTTTGACGAGAGTACACCCGTGCCGGTATTTGTATGCTACCTCGTGGAACTCTTGTAACTGCTCTAAGTACTGAGGAATAGACATGCCCTGAGCAGAGGCCGCTTCTCCGTACATTGCAACAAACTCAGGATCGACGTCGACTGCACCTCTGCTCGACCCCACCTCGGTATTGGAAAACACTTTGAGCGGGGGGCACGACTGGTTTTTCTGTTCTCCGAGCTGGGGAACTGATTTCCCGTTTGCACTACTACTCTTCAACCGCTGCTTATTTGCCTCAGCCGACTTGCGAATAGAGCGGTCATAGTCTGGTGTCAGCCTTGGCGGGGGTTGTTCAAGGGTCGAAGATGGTGACGCGGCCAACAAGTAGAGCTGATCTCCGACAGTGGTGTCATTCATGAGCTGTAATCGCAACCAACTGCCGAAAGTCTCCATGTGTTTTTCTTTAATCCAGGAGTCAGCCTTCCCCGGGTTCTTGGAGCGTACATAATTCTTGTGTTCCTCGATATACGGAGTCACGAAGGTGGAACTTTGTAGAACTGTGTAGTGTGCTCGAGTGAAAGAATGCCCGTCCCTACATATCATTGCTTTCTTTCCTAGCGTGCCTTTTCCACTCAGTCTCCCCTCATGCCGCGATTCAGTAACACCAATCGGCTTAAGGTCAGGAATAAAGTCAACACAGAACTCAATGACCTCCTCTGTTCCATAGCCCTTTGAGATGCTTCCTTCTGGCCTAGCATGGTTATGAACATATTTCTTCAAGACTCCCATGAACCTCTCGAAGGGGAACATATTATGTAGAAATACATGACCGAGAATGGCGATCTCGTCGACTAGGTGAACTAGGAGATGCGTCATAATATTTAAGAAGGATGGGGGAACACCAACTCAAAACTAACAAGACATTGGACCACATCCTCTGTAGGCTTTGCAGACTTTCTTGATCGATTACCTTCTGAGATATTGCATGAGGAATGCACATAGCTTCACAATGTGTACTCGAACATTTTCCGGTAGAAGCCCCTCAATGCAACCGGAAGAAACTGCGTCATCACGTGGCAATCATGAGACTTCAGGTTCTGGAATTTTTTCTCTCCATATTTATTATTCCCTTTATATTGACGAGAAGCCAGCCGGGACCTTGATACTGCTCAGACATTCAAAAAGATTTCCTTCTCTGCTTTGGTAAGAGCATAGCTGCTTAAGTATTGACGCCATTTATCCGTCTTCTTGTTGTATGGGTTTCATACGTTGCCGGTCCTCCCGTGCTTCTGGTGTATCTTTTGTCTTCCCATACACGCCCAGGAAGCCTAGCAGGTTCACGCAAAGATTCTTCGTCACGTGCATCACGTCGATTGAAGACCGGACCTCTAGGACTTTCCAATAGGTTAGCTCCCAAAATATAGATTTCTTCTTCCACATGGGCGCGTGTCCGGTAGAGACGTCTTTCGGAACAGATTGACCGCCAGGACCCTTTCCAAAGATTATTTCAATGTCCCTGACCATACCAAATATAGCATCACCATCAGGGAGGTTAGGCTTCTTCCGGCGATCTGCTCATCGTTGAAATGCTTGCCTTTCTTTCTTACGGTATGATTGTTCGGAAGAAATTGACGACACCCCAGGTACACAACCTTCTTACTTTTTTCCAAATATGTACCTTTAGTCTTATCTAAACAGTGCGTGCATGCATTGTATCCCTTGTTTGACTGTCCTGAAATGTTACTAAGAGCAGGCCAATCATTGATGGTTACGAACAGCAACGCTCGTAGGTCAAATTCATGTTGTTTGTGCTCATCCCACACACGTACACCTGGTTCGGCCCACAACTGCAAAAGTTCATCAACTAATGGCCTTAGGTACACATCAATGTCGTTGCTGGGTTGCTTCGGGCCTTGGATGAGCACTGGCATCATAATGAACTTCCGCTTCATGCACAACCAAGGAGGAAGGTTGTAGATACATAGAGTCACGGGCCAGGTGCTGTGACTGCAGCTCTGCTCCCCAAAAGGATTCATGTCGTCTGTACTTAGACCAAACCATAAGTTTCTTGCGTCACCTGCAAAGTCTGATAACTCTCTCTCGATTTTTCTCCACTGCGACCCATCGGCGGGGTGTCTCAACTTCCCGTCTTTCTTACGCTCTTCTTTGTGCCATCGCAACAACCTGGCATGCTCTTTGTTCTGAACAGACGTTTCAACCGTGGTATTATCGGAGCATACCACATAACCTTAGCAGGAACCCTCTTCCTGGGGGGCTCGTCATTGCCCTCAACATCACCAGGGTCATCTTGTCTGATCTTGTACCGCCAGTGCATTGCATACCGGGCATTTATCCATATTCTCGTACTCCTCACCGCGGTACAGGATGCAGTCATTAATGCAAGCATGTATCTTCTGCACATATAATCCTAGAGGGCAGATAGCCTTCCTTGCTTCGTATGTAGTCTCGGGCAATTCGTTATCCTTTGGAAGCTTCGGCTTCATTATTTTCAATAACTTCTCAATCTCTTGTCAGATAAACCAGTCTCTGCCTTCCATTTCAGCAGTTCCAGTGTGGTACCGAGCTTTGTGCTGCCATCTTCGCAATTTGGGTACAACAACTTTTTGTGATCCTGTAGCATGGCCTCCAACTTTAGTTTCTCCTTTTCTGTATCGCATTCTCGCTTTGCATCAGAAATTACCCGACCAAGACCATCAGTGGGCTCATCTGATGCCGTTGTTCACCTCCTTCTTCTTCATTGTCTTCCATTGCAGTATCACCGTATTCTTCAGGGAATATAGGATAGTTCTCATCATCCTCTTCTTCTTCATTGTCTTCCATCCTAACCATCTTTCTACGTGCTTGGTCCAACAATTTTAGCTGGGCATGAAACCTCTCTGAAGCACGTGGCATTGAATGGTTTTCGAGTTAGAGTACTCCCTGACGTTCCGACAATCAACACATGGACAAGGCATAAAATTATCCACTTTGTTTGCCTCAGCCACATCGATAAATTTATGCAGGCTTGTAATAAAATCGGAACTGCGTCGTTCGCCGTACATCCATCGCATCCGTGCATCCATCTACATCATATAATTAAGTTTATCAAATACCATTACAATAACATCTTGAATAGTGAAATGACCACCGTACATCGACACATCCAATATTTTTGTATCAATTACAGATGAAAAGATAAGGTTGCTAACCTCGGTCGAGGATATCATTTTGTGTGAACTTAAGTGTGGCTCGGGCATTTCATCGAACACATCTTGTGCGTAGCAAAGGAAAAAAAAACTAGCACCCACTTCCCACACATCCAAGCAGAAAAAAAAACAGAGGAAAGAAGCTGGCTGGGAGGGTTACTTATAGGCAGGGGAGGGGTATTAGTCCCAGTTCGAGACACGAACTGGGACTAAACCTCGGCGGCACGCCACGTGTCCGGCTCTGGAGCTTTAGTCCGGTTCATGCCACGAACCGGACTAATGTCCCCAACCGAACCGGGACCAATGGTCCACGGACCCCTGGCAGCTTGAACCGGGACCAATGCCAGGCATTGGTCCCGGTTTTTCCCAGAACCGGGATTAAGCCTGGAGCGGCTCTGGACGAAAAACAGGTTTTCTACTAGTACACAGTCCAAATGGCTCTTTCGATCTCTATCGTACCAGTCAGCAAAATAACTGCGAATCTTTGAAGGAATGGCAGCTGGATAATATTATACCATTGCCCGGTCAGTATGACTATATCACATCAGGTGCAGCTGAGGGATTCTTATTTCTTGGAGCCACTACAGAAGATCAGCCGGACATTGAGGAAGACTCCCCGATGTGGTTGTCAAGGACTGATTGGGATGTGGATTATTTTTCACTGGATGTCGGGACTTCTGAACTTGCAAAGGTTTGTAGGACAAAGAAGAACTTCTTCCATTATCAAAATGTCTACTGGTACTTCGGCTTCCCTCCATCGTTGTCAAAGCCGAGCATATGAAGTGGTAAGTTTGCTTTGGTGATCCTTGGTGTGCTTTACTGTCCTAAGTGTTCATGTGGAATTGTCATTTTATTATATTAGGAAGACTTGCCATTTGTCAACCTAGGGAAGGTGAACATGATTAGATTTGTTTCTGTCTTGTTGAACGATTGACATGAAGCGGGCCACTCAATTAAATTTTATAGCGGGAAAGGCATCTATATTCCTCTGAATTTGCAAAACCTGCACACAAGTTAATGTTTGAGAGTATTCACATCTGAATTAGATGTGTTCGATGAATTTGCATATACTGATCTACTTTAGTTGCTTATCAGTATTTTTTTGTACTAAATATATCTGCAGGGATAAACTCGCTTTTCTTGTGGAGTCTCGTATTTGGGCCATGCTCTGATGCCTGCCAGGACAATCGAAGGACGGGCAAGCTGCTGCTGCGAGTATGCTGGCTAGATATAGTACTTGAGTGCTGGTGTTGTTTCTTAGGAAGTAGCTATCATGTACTTTGCTATGTACGTGCTAGCGTAGGTTAGCAAGACATGCTGTCAGGAAGCTGAATTTGGTGAACTCTAATATGTAGTAAGCGCGTCACACTGTTCTCTTGAGTTGGAAGAATGGCCAAGGCCTTGCTGTGCTGGTGCGCTCTGCGGCCACTCTACTTGTTCTTGTTCAGGCCTCCTTATGCTCTCCTCAGGATTTCCATGCATCATATTGCTGTCATGCATTTGATGATCCCTTGCTTCTTTAGATTTTATTCGCCCATGCTATTTGTTACTACCTTTTTCATTGTCAGGGAAGCAACACTGATCATGGCATGTTCAACTACTACTGCATCCGGTCCAGACTGTACTCTGGAATATTCATGCATGTATCCACATCTTATATGGTGATATATGTATTTATCTTGGAAATGTTTTGGTAGGTTGGATTTTCATACGTGTTCCCTAGTTTTCCTAGTACGTGCATACACAAGTGTTCCAAGTACATGCCAAGTTTCTTGAGGAAATGACATGTGTATTGCTCTGTAATTTCTGAAAACAACTGGTGAGCACATACACAAGTGTTCCAAGTGTAATTTTTTGGAGGAAATGACATGTGTACAACTATGTGTGAAAAAAAATCAATGCTCCAAAAATATACCTTTTAAATCCCATTTGTTTCTTGATTCGTTTTTATCACGTAGCACCACAGATTTCATTTCACCACGAACTTGGCACATATGTAGAATATTTGTATATGTTCGTCACAAATTGTTTTCAAATTTCAAAAAATGTTTTACTAATTTTTTGATTGTTATTATGTGTTCTGATTGAGAGAAGAGTTCACAAGAATTTGTTGCACCGGAAATTCTCATCTCCAACCATTCAGTCTGGTTTCGTTTTCATGGAAACATTGTCCGGTTTGCTGCTGACCAAAATTCAGGTCCGACACACTCGTACACGGTCCCTTCATTCATCGCTACGCAGCGCACACCCGCTTGTCACTTCCCCGACTCTTGCTCACTCGGTCCAAAGCCCTAGCCATCGATCCCCTTTCCTCCCACCCCGGCGGCGGCCGCCCGCCTTGTCCACACCGGCGCCACACTTCGTCGACGAGATTCCGGAGGAGATCTTCCTTCGCCTGCCCACCCTGGCCGCGCTCGCCCGCGCCTCAACTGCCTGCCCCCGCTTCCGCCGCATCATCACTGATTGCTCCTTCATTCGTCGCTTCCGCAAACGCACCCCGCCGCCGCTCCTTGGGTTTCCGGACGAAAATGGTTTCCAACCCGCCCAGGCGCCCCACCCGTCCGCCCCGATGGACCGTTCCTCGCCGACGCAGCCGATTTCACCTACTCCTTCGTCCCCAAGCCCAACAAGGGGCGCCGTGCGACTTCCGCGACGACCGCGTCCTTTTCGAGCTGCACATTTTGAAATATCAAAAATTTGGAAAAAAATGTTCGCACATAGGTCTTAATATGTTATGTGTTCACAAAGTCGTTTCACGAAAAACTGACACTTTTTGTGGCTTGTATAAAAAAGAAAAAATGGTGCTAAGATAAGGCTTTTCACGGCATTTTTTTTATTTTTTTGCAGAAGGCACAAAATATATCGGTTTTTGGTGAAACCACTTTGTAAACACATATAATATGAAGATCTATCTGGGAAATTTTATTTCAGATTTTTTTTACATTTTAAAATATATTTTTGAACTACCGGGATAAGCCCAGGTGTGAAAGTGAATTTCCGGCCTATTCCCCGTTCAAAAAACAAAAGTTTCCTCAGGCAGCCAAATTCACCAACGGGCTGCTGAACAAACTTCAGGTTCCACACACGCACGGCCGCTATGCAGTTACGCAGCGCACAGCCGTGCACAACCGCTTGTCACTTCCTCCCCAAAGCCCTAGCCACCGATCCCCTTCCTCCCATCCCGGCGGCGGCCGCCAGCCATGGCCACGCCGGCGCCGCACTTCGTGGATGAAATCCTGGAGGAGATCTTCCTTCGCCTGCCCACCCCGGCCGCGCTCGCACGCGCCTCAACCGCCTGCCCCCGTTTCCGCCGCATCATCACCGAGCGCTCCTTCCTCCGCCACTTCCGCAAGCGCCACCCACCGCCCTCCTCGGTTTCGCCGACAGAGATGGATTCCACCCCGCCCAATCGCCGCACCCCTCCGCCCCGCTCGCCCGTGCCCTCGCCGACGCCGCCGATTTCACCTACTCCTTCGTCCCCAAGCCTAGCAAGGGGCGCTAGAGACCCTGCGACGTCCGCGACGGCCGCGTCCTTCTCGAGGAGGACAGACCAGGTTGGAACAAATTCAGCAACCTCGTAGTGTGCGATCCACTGTCCCGGCGCCACCTGCTGCTTCCGCCCATACCTGAGGACCTGGCTGCTGCTCGGAAAGGGCGCCCTCGTGAAATCGTGCCCATCCTTGCTCCCATTGGCGATGATGATGATGAGATGTCGTTCAAGGTGATATGCTTTGGCGCCTATGAAACCAACCTGGTTGCGTTTGTCTTCTTGTCTATCACGCAGCAATGGTGTATAGCTGCATCCCCGAGCTGGAGCTCTCTGGGCACTGCCCGCCCCCCTGTCTCTCGTAACATATCCTTTAAAGGGTGTCGCGGCTTGTCTTGTTTTGACAACGTGCGTGGATGCCTCTACTCGGCATCACCTTGGATGGACAAGTTGCTCGTGCTGGACACGCGAACAATGGAGATTTCCACTATCGACGATCGCACTGGCTATCATATGCAGCTCAGGCTTCTGCCTGGCCAGGCGGATGAAGTTCTCGCCAGAAACAGCATGCTATCCAGAAAGCGGCCTGGCCAGACCAGAAGCCTACCTGGCATTGTAGTGGGTAGAGAGGGAGCCCTTGAGATGTTTTCTCTTGTTGGTGACCACAGTCCAAATGGCTCTTTCGATCTCTATCATACCAGTCAGCAAAATAACTGCGAATTGTTGAAGGAATGGCAGCTGGATAATATTATACCATTGCCCGGTCAGTATGACTTTTTCACATCAGGAGCAGCTGAGGGATTCTTATTTCTTGGAGCCACTACCGAAGATCAGCCGGACATTGATAAAGACTCTCCGGTGTGGTTGTCAAGGACTGACTGGGATGTAGATTATTTTTCACTGGATGTCAGGACTTCTGAACTTGCAAAGGTTTGTAGGACGAGGAAGAACTTCTTCCATTATGAAAATGTCTACTGGTACTTCGGCTTCCCCCCATCATTGTCAAAGCCGAGCATATGAAGTGGTAAGTTTGTTTTGGTTATGCTTGGTGTGCTTTACTGTCCGAAGTGTTCATGTAGAATTGTCATTTTATTTTATTAGGAAGACTTGCCATTTGTCAACCTAGGGAAGGTGAACATGATTTGATTTGTTTCCGTCTTGTTGAACGATTGACATGAAATAGGGCCAGTTGAAGAAAACAATTACATTTCATAGCGGGAAAGGCAGCTATATTCCTCTGAATTTGCACAACCTGCAGACAAGTTAATGTTTGAGAGCATTCACATCTTAGGAAAGACTAGTTTACCAATTTACATCTTATGTTTCTGCTACCTTTTATGTATACTGCTTTCTAACTCAAACAAGAATATAAGATGGCACTGTGATATTGGTCTCTTGGTCAATGTATATATGCCCGAGTCTTCAACAAAGATTGCAAGCCAGTCAACGTGTTAATTGATCAGATCAAGGCGGAAACGAAGCAATGGTAGATAGCTGGCGCAGGTCGTTTAGCCCTCCCTGGTTTATAACTTGTTCGCCGCGGTTTGTAGCTTGGGTAGTCAGTAGATTTCTTCAGGCACAAGACCTTGTTTCAGTTATTGTTTCGAACCTGCTGGTCGTTGTGTAAACTTTAGCCAACTTTAGTGGTTTCCCTCTTCTAATATAATACATGCACTACTCTTGCATGGTTGAAAAAAGAATATAAGATTGTTATTAGACTTCAGCTTCTGTGCATTTAGTCTAAACTGTACTGTATTTCAGTTTTGGGTACATGACCTTACTATGAAACTAAGCAAACAACTATATTTCATATACTGATCCACTTTAGTTGCTTATCAGTATTTTTTTGTACTAAATATATCTGCAGGGATAAACTCGCTTTGCTTGTGGAGTCTCGTATTTGGGCCATTCATCTGATGCCTGCTGGGACAACCGAAGGATGGGCAAGCTGGTGCTGCGAGTATGCTGGCTAGATATAGTACTTGAGTGCTGGTGTTGTTTCTTAGGAAGTAGCTATCATGTACTTTGCTATGTACGTGCTAGCGTAGGTTAGCAAGACATGCTGTCAGGAAGCTGAATTTGGTGAACTCTAATATGTAGTAAGCGCGTCACACTGTTCTCTTGAGTTGGAAGAATGGCCAAGGCCTTGCTGTGCTGGTGCGCTCTGCGGCCACTCTACTTGTTCTTGTTCAGGCCTCCTTATGCTCTCCTCAGGATTTCCATGCATCATATTGCTGTCATGCATTTGATGATCCCTTGCTTCTTTAGATTTTATTCGCCCATGCTATTTGTTACTACCTTTTTCATTGTCAGGGAAGCAACACTGATCATGGCATGTTCAACTACTACTGCATCCGGTCCAGACTGTACTCTGGAATATTCATGCATGTATCCACATCTATATGGTGATATATGTATTTATCTTGGAAATGGTTTGCTAGGTTGGATTTTCATACGTGTTCCCTAGTTTTCCTAGTACGTGCATACACAAGTGTTCCAAGTACATGCCAAGTTTCTTGAGGAAATGACATGTGTATTGTTCTGTAATTTCTGAAAACAACTGGTGAGCACATACACAAGTGTTCCAAGTGTAATTTCTTGAGAAATGACACGTGTACAACTATGTGTGAAAAAAAATCAATGCTAAAAAAATATACCTTTTAAATCCCATTTAGTTTCTTGATTCGTTTTTATCACGTAGCACCACAGATTTCATTTCACCACGAACTTGGCACATATGTAGAATATTTGTATACGTTCGTCACAAACTGTTTTCAAATTTTTAAAAAATGTTTTACTAAATTTTTTATTGTTATTATGTGTTCTGATTGAGAGAAGAGTTCACAAGGATTTGTTGCACGGGAAATTCTCATCTCCAGCCATTCAGTCTGGTTTCGTTTTCATGGAAACATTGTCCGGTTTGCTGCTGACCAAATTTCAGGTTCGACACACTCGTACCCGGCCGCTTCATTCATCGCTACGCAGCGCACACCCGCTTGTCACTTCCCCCACTCTTGCTCACTCGGTCCAAAGCCCTAGCCACCGATCCCCTTTCCTCGGCCGCCCGCCTTGTCCACGTTGGCGTCGCACTTCGTCGACGAGATTCTGGAGGAGATCTTCCTTCGCTGTCCACCCCGGCCGCGCTCGCCCGCGCCTCAACCGCCTGCCCCCGCTTCCGCCGCATCATCACCGAGCGCTCCTTCCTTCGTCGCTTCCACAAACGCACCCCGCTGCCTCTCCTCGGGTTTCCGGACGAAAATGGTTTCCAACCCGCCCAGGCGCCCCACCCGTCCGCCCCGATGGCCCGTTCCCTCGCCGACGCAGCCGATTTCACCTACTCCTTCGTCCCCAAGCCCAGCAAGGGGCGCCATGCGACGTCCGCGACGGCCGTGTCCTTCTCGAGCTGCACATTTTGAAATGTCAATTGTTTTTGGAAAACAGGTCTTAATATGTTATGTGTTCACAGAGTCATTTCACGAAAAAATGACACTTTTTGTGGCTTGTATAAAAAAGAAAAAAATTGGTGTAAAATAAGGCTTTTCACGACACTTTTTTTTTATCTTTTTTACAGAAGGCATAGAATATATCGGTTTTTGGTGAAACCACTTTGTAAACACTTAGAATATGAAGATCTATCAGGAAAATTTTATTTCAGATTTTTTACATTTTGAAATATGTTTTTGAACTACCATATGCACCCGCATATGAACCCGGGTGTCACAGTGAATTTCCGGGCCTTTTTCCCGTTCAAAAAACAAAGTTTCCACAGGCTGCTGAACAAACTTCAGGTTCCACACACAGGCTATGCAGTTACGCAGCGCACAGCCGTGCACAACCGCTTGTCACTTCCTCGCCCAAAGCCCTAGCCACCGATCCCCTTCCTCCCATCCCGGCGGCGGCCGCCAGCCATGACCACGCCGGCGCCGCACTTCGTGGATGAAATCCTGGAGGAGATCTTCCTTCGCCTGCCCACCCCGGCCGCGCTCGCCCGCTCCTCAACCGCCTGCCCCCGTTTCCGCCGCATCATCACCGAGCGCTCCTTCCTCCGCCGCTTCCGCAAACGCCACCCGCCGCCACTCCTCGGGTTTGCGGACGAAAATGGTTTCCACCCCGCCCAGGCGCCCCACCCGTCCGCCCCGATGGCCCGTGCCCTCGCCGACGCAGCCGATTTCACCTACTCCTTCGTCCCCAAGCCCAGCAAGGGGCGTTGGATACCCTGCGACGTCCGCGACGGCCGCGTCCTTCTCGAGGAGGACGATCCAGATTGGACCAAATTCAGCGACCTCGCGGTGTGCGATCCACTGTCCCGGCGCCACCTGCTGCTTCCGCCCATACCTGAGGACCTGGCTGATGCTCGGAAAGGGCGCCCTCTCGTGTCCATCCTTGCTCCAATTGGCGATGATGATGATGAGATGTCGTTCAAGGTGATATGCTTTGGCGACTATGAATCCGATCTGGTTGCGTTTGTCTACTCGTCTATCACACAGCAATGGTGTATAGCTGCATCTCCCAGCTGGAGCTCTATGGGCACTGTCCGCCCCATTAGTACGCGCAAACTATCCTTTGTAGGTACCCGTGGCTTGTCGTGCTTTGACAACGTGCGCGGATGCCTCTATTCGGCATCGCCATGGCTGGACAAGTTGCTCGTGCTGGACACTCGAACAATGGAGTTGTCCACTATCAACGATCTCACTGGCTATCATATGCAGCTCAGGCTTCTGCCTGGCCAGGTGTACGAAGTTCTCCACAGAAACGACAAGCCATACAGAAATCGGCCTGGCCAGACCAGAAGCTTACCTCACATTGTAGTCGGTAAAGAAGGAGCCCTTGAGATGTTTTCTCTTGTTGGTAGTCCAAATGGATCGTTTGATCTCTATCATACCACTCAGCAAAATAACTGTGAATGTGAATGTTCCAAGGAATGGCAGCTGGAGAATATTGTACCATTGCCTGGTCAGTATGACTATTTCACGTTAGGCGCAGCTGAGGGATTCTTATTTCTTGGAGCCACTACAGAGGATCAGCCAGACATTGATGGCGACTGGGATGTAGATTATTTTTCACTGGATGTCAAGACTTCTGAACTTACGAAGATTTGTAGGATGAAGAGGCGATTCTTCCATTATGAATATGTTTACTGGTACTTTGGTTTCCCTCCATCGTTGTCAAAGCCGAGCATATGAAGTGGTAAGTTTGTTTGGGTTTTGCTTGGTGTGCTTTGCTGTCCTATGTGCTAGTGTAGAATTGTTGTTTTATTCTATTGAGGATAATTTGTTGTTTGCCAAACTAGTGAAGGTGACCATGATTTCATTTGTTTCTAGCTTGTTGAGTGATTGACATGAAACGAGCCAATTAAAGAAAATAATTACATTTCGTAGCGGGAAAGGCATCTATATGCCTCCAAATTTGCATTAACCTGCACACAAGTTAATGTTTGAGGGCATTCACATCTTAGGAAAGACTATAGTTTACCATTCACATTGTATGTTTCTGCTACCTTCTGTATACTTCTAACTGAAACAAGAATATACAATGGCTATGGGACTCCACAGCTTATGTGCATTTAGTCTAAACTGTACTGTATTTCCAATTCTCCATAGTCTAAACTCCGCCTATGTTGTCTCAACATAGCCGGTCCCAAGCCCGGATAAAGGAGGAGGGTTGTGATAGGCTTGGCAAGCCAACGGAAAAAACCCAGCCACTCTTATGGAGATGAAACCCAAAAGAACTCGTTGGGGCGTAACCCTCTTAGCGACGCGCCATATCGGAACCCGGGTGTGGTGTCAAATGGGCAAGGGCCGGGCCGCCACCCCCTTGGTGGCGCGCCGTATCTTGATCTGGATACGGTGATAAGTGAGCAAGGATCGGGTCGTCGCATCCTTAGTGGCGCGCTGCATCGACGCCCGGGTGTAGTGAAAAATGAGCAAGGGTCTTCGCATTTGACTCGACGAGTGCGGAGGGTAAGGAAGTTAGCCGAGCCTAGGAGGATCCGCTTAGGTAGCTGGAACGTAGGGTCCCTGACGGGCAAGTTACGGGAGTTAGTTGATACGGCGATAAGGAGGCGTGTTGATGTCCTATGCGTCCAAGAGACCAAATGGAAGGGACAGAAGGCGAAGGAGGTGGAGGATACCGGCTTTAAGCTGTGGTACACGGGGACAACCTCAAACAAAAATGGGGTAGGCATCTTGATCAACAAGAGCCTCAAGGATGGAGTAGTGGACGTCAAGAGGCAAGGAGACCGGATTATCCTAGTCAAGCTGGTTGTTGGGGACTTGTTCTCAATGTTATCAGCGCGTATGCCCCGCAAGTAGGCCACAACGAGAGCACCAAGAGAGAGTTCTGGGAAGGTCTCGAGGACTTGGTTAGGAGAGTACCTACTGGTGAGAAGCTCTTCATAGGAGGAGACCTCAATGGCCATGTGGGTACATCTAACACAGGTTTTGAAGGGGTGCATGGGGGCTTTGGCTATGGCATCAGGAACCAAGAAGGGGAGGATGTCTTAAGCTTCGCCCTAGCCTACGACATGGTCGTAGCTAACACCCTCTTTAGAAAGAGAGAATCCCACCTAGTGACTTTCAGTAGTGGCCAACACTCTAGCCAGATTGATTTTGTCCTCTCTCGAAGAGAAGATAGACGCGCTTGCCTTGATTGTAAGGCGATACCTGGAGAGAGTGTTGTCCATCAACATAAGCTGGTGGTGGCTGACTTCCGTTTTTGGATTCGTGTCCAGCGGGATAAGCGCCCAAAAGTTGCTAGAACAAAGTGGTGGAAGTTAAAGGGAGAGGCAGCTCAAGCTTTTAAGGAGAGGGTTTTTAAGGAGGGCCCTTGGGAGGAAGGAGGCGATGCAAACAGTATGTGGATGAGGATGGCGACTTGCATTCGGAAGATTGCATCAGAGGAGTTTGGGGTGACCAGGGGAAGTAGAAGGGATGCTAAGGATACCTGGTGGTGGAACGTTGAGGTCCAGAAGGCTATTAAGGAGAAGAAGGACTGTTTCAGACGCCTATACCTGGACAGGAGCGCAACCAACATGGAGATATACAAGGGGGCAAAGAAGGCCGCAAAGCGAGCGGTGAGCGAGGCAAGGGGTCGGGCGTATGAGGACCTCTACCAGCGTCTAAACACGAAGGAAGGCGAAAGAGACATCTATAAGATGGCGAAGACGAGAGAAAGGAAGACGAGGGATGTCAACCAAGTCAAATGCATAAAGGACGGAGCGGATCAACTCCTCGTGAAGGACGAAGATATCAAGCGTAGATGGCGAGAGTACTTCGACGACCTGTTCAATGGAGAGAATGAGAGCTCTACCATTGAGCTAGACGATTCCTCCGATGATACCAGCCGACGCTTTGTGCGGCGTATCCAGGAGGCTGAGGTTAGGGAGACTTTGAAGAGGATGAAAGGAGGCAAGGCAATGGGCCCTGATGGTATCCCCATCGAGGTGTGGAGAGGCCTTGGAGACATAGCGATAGTATGGCTAACTAAACTTTTCAACCTCATTTTTCGGTCAAACAAGATGCCCGAAGAATGGAGGCGGAGTACATTAGTGCCAATCTTCAAGAACAAGGGGGATGTTCAAAGTTGCACTAATTACCGTGGAATCAAGTTGATGAGCCATACAATGAAGCTATGGGAGAGAGTCATTGAGCACCGTTTAAGAAGATTGACAAGCGTGACCAAAAATCAATTTGGTTTCATGCCTGGGAGGTCTACCATGGAAGCCATCTTCTTGGTACGACAACTTATGGAGAGATACAGGGAGAAGAAGAAGGATCTTCATATGGTGTTCATTGACTTGGAGAAGGCGTATGATAAGATACCACGGAATGTCATGTGGTGGGCCTTGGAGAAACACAAAGTCCCAACAAAGTACATTACCCTCATTAAGGATATGTATGATAATGTTGTGACAAGTGTTCGAACAAGTGATGGCGACACCGATGACTTTCCAATTAAAATAGGACTGCACCAGGGGTCAGCTTTGAGCCCTTATCTCTTTACTTTGGTGATGGATGAGGTCACAGGGGATATACAAGGAGATATCCCATGGTGTATGCTCTTTGCGGATGATGTGGTGCTAATTGACGATAGTCGGGCGGGGGTTAATAGAAAGTTAGAGCTGTGGAGGCGGACTCTAGAATCGAAAGGTTTTAGGCTTAGTAGAACCAAAACTGAGTACATGAGGTGCAGTTTCAGTACTACTAGGCACGAGGAGGAAGAGGTTAGGCTTGATGGACAGGTGGTACCTGAGAAAGACACCTTCCGATATTTGGGGTCTATGCTCCAGAAGGATGGTGATATCGATGAAGATGTGAGTCATCGAATCAAAGCTGGTTGGATGAAGTGGCGCCAAGCTTCTGGCGTCCTCTGTGATAGGAAAGTGCCACAAAAGCTAAAAGGCAAGTTCTATAGGACGGCGATTCGACCTGCGATGTTGTATGGCGCAGAATGTTGGCCGACCAAGAGACGACATATCCAACAGTTAGGTGTAGCGGAGATGCGCATGTTGAGATGGATATGTGGCCACACAAGAAAGGACCGGGTTAGGAATGATGATATACGTGAGAGAGTTGGGGTAGCACCAATTGAAGAGAAGGTTGTCCAACACCGTCTAAGATGGTTTGGTCATATAGAACGTAGGCCTCCGGAAGCGCCATTGCATACCGGACGGATAAAGCGGGATGAGAATGTTAAGAGGGGTCGTGGTAGGCCAAACTTGACATGGGAGGAGTCTGTTAAGAGAGATCTGAAGGATTGGAATATCACCAAAGAACTAGCCATGGATAGGGCTGCGTGGAAGTTAGCTATCCATGTGCCAGAACCATGACCTGGTTTCGAGATCTTATGGGTTTCAACTCTAGCCTACCCCAACTTGTTTGGGAAAAAAGGCTTTGTTGTTGTTGTTGTTGTATATCTGCAGGGATAAACTCGCTTTGCTTTTGGAGTCTCGTATTTGGGCCATGCATATGTTGCCTGCCAGGACAACTGAAGGATGGACAAGCTGATGCTGCGATTATGCTGGCTAGATATAGTACTAGAGCCCTCGCGTTATTCCTTAGGAACTACCTGTCATGTATTTTGCTATTTCCCTTCTACCGTAGGTAAGCAAGACATGCTGTCAGCAAGCTGAATTTGTCGAACTCTAATATGTAAGCGTCATACTGTTCTATCGAGTTGGAAGAATGGCCATGCCTGACTGGCTGACTGTGCTGGTGCGCTTTGCGGCCACTCTACTTGTTCTTGTCCAGGCCACCTTATGCTCTCCTCAGGATTTCCATGCATCATATTGTTGTCATGCATTTGATCGTTCCTTCTTTATATTTTTGGTGCCCATGCTATTTGTTAGTGTTTATACCTTTCTCAAAGCCAGGCAAGCAACAGTGATCATGTCATGCTCAACTACTGCTGCATGCATGGTTGTATTTACATTTTGAGGGAATGTGAAAAATTAGCGCACAATCTTTATGCTCCACACTGTACTCTGTAATATTCATGATTGTATTCCACATATTAAGCGGGTATATGTATTTATCTTGAAAATGTTGTGCTAGGTTATCTCACACTTTCGCCCTTTGTTTCAGTTGCCCAAGGCATGCTTTTAAATGATGGCTGTCATGTTTATTGACTGAGAATAACCATCGTCTCTTCTCCAATTGCGCGTTGGTTGGCATATTTTTTTGACTATTACCTGATTCAGAGCAAAGTTCACAAGAATTGGTTGCACTGGAAATTCATCTTCATTCATGCAATCTAGTTTCGTTTTCATGGAAACATTGTCCAGGAATGCCAAATTCACCACCGGTTTGCTGCTGAACAAACTTCAGGTTACAGTCGTCACGTACACGGCTTGTCACTTCCCCGACTCTTGCTCACTCGCCCAAAGCCCTAGCCACCGATCCCCTTCCTCCCACCCCGGCGGCGGCCGCCCGCCCGGCATGTCTCCGCGGGCGCCGCACCTCGGCGACGAGATCCTGGAGGAGATCTTCCTATGCCTGGGCACCCCGGCCGCACTCGCCCCCATCCCCCCGTTTCTGGTGCTAGACACAAGAAGAGCAGAGTTTCTCACTGTAAACGATCGGACTGGTTACCATATACAGCTCAGACATCTGCCTGACCAGATAGATTGAAGTTCTTGCCGGAGACGAAAGCCGCCTACACGTCGGCCTGGCCAGATCAGAAGTCTGCCTGCCTTCGTAGTGGGCAGAGAAGAAGCCATTGAGATGTTTTCTCTCGTTAATGATCACAGTCCAAATGGCTCGTTTGCTCTCAATATCCCAAGGAATGGAAGTTGGAGAAGTTTAATATCCTTGCCCTGAGATTATGACTATTTCACCTTGGGAATAGCTGAGGAATTTTTATTCCTTGGAGCCACTGCAGAAGATCGGATAGACATTGATGAATACTCTTTGGTGTTGTTGTCATGGAATGATTGTGATCTAGATTATTTTTCGTTCGAGGTCAAGACTTTGGAACTTACAAATGTTTGTAGGAGGAGGAGGCAATTCTTCCATGGTGAACTTGTTTACTGTTACTTTGGTCTCCCTCCATCGTTGTCCAAACCGAGTATACAAAGTGGTAAGTTTATTTTGTCTATCATTGTTGTGCTTTGCTGTCCCAATTCTTCATATAGAAAGTTATCCTTTTATGATATTACGAGAACTTTTTTTGGTTTGATATTACTAGATCGTTTCAAACCAGGAAAGGGATGTAGTGATTTATTTCCCTATTCAATATTTTATTTCGATGGGGCAAATATGAAAATCAATTTCATTTCATACCAAGAAATTCATCTATTATCCTTCATTTAATGTTTGAGGGTCATTCACATCTAAGCGAAGGCTTTAATTGACCACATACTCCCTCCTTGCCATAATATAGTGCAGATTAGTTTCCACGAAAGTCAAACTTCACTAACTTTGACCAAGTTTATTGAGAAAATTATATGTATCTATAATACCGAATGTATACTATATGAAACTATACTACATCATGAATCCAGTGGTGTTGATTTGTATTATAGATGTTGCCAATTTTCTCTATAAACTTGTTCAAAGTTTACACGGTTTGACTTAGAAAAAAATCTCACATGCACGATATTTTGGCAAGGAGGGAGTGTTATGTTTCACTCCATTTTGTGTATACCGTCTTCCTTACTGGAATAGGGTACATCAGATACCTCCTGTTTTGCCACACTTGTCCACATCTCCGATGACAATGTCGCATCAACCATGTATTAGGGGAACTAGCCAACCGACCTCTAATATATTGTCCATCCACGCATGCTACTATCGTTAGCGTGGTCTAGATGAGCCATGCGTTCCATCCATTAGTTTGATGGTCCTCATCTCCACTAGGATACTCCTCTATAGGCTCACATTCTTTTTTCACGAAAAAAAAGAATTCCTGTAAGAAATCCAAACTTTCACGAGGTCTAAGCTTTCATACTACTTACACACCCCTGTAGATATGAATAAGAATGTTTGTTTTTATAAATGTAAATAAAAACAATCATTGCCCACTGAAACACAATAAATGTACTTTCTCCAAAAAAAATTAGAAATTGGCTTTCCAAAACTTACGATTTGGATTTCGAAAATTATGGAAATTAAGAAAATTAAAGAATGAACCTCCAAATTTTTGCAAATTAGCTTCCCAATTCATAAGCCTCGGCTTCTAAAACATTAGGAAATTAGAAGAATAGAAACTTACAAACCAATTTCACCAAACATACAACTCGGATCTTATAATTAACCTTTTTTAATAGAAGTGCATATATAAAAAAGGGCAGCTCGGTGCACGTAGCTCCCGCTTCTGCAGGGTCCGAAGAAGGGTCCGACCACTTTGGGTCTTTTTGTACACCGGTTTTCTGAAACTATCTTTCAAAGTATTAGCTGGTCTTCGAAGTATTATTCATTACCATTAAAGGAAATTAAAAAAACAAGGAACAATTTGTGTAAAATTCAATGTTGTACATGGTTTTGGTGTTTTGGAATCAACCTTGGACATGGGTACTCGCTAGAGAGGTTATTCTCCAATTCATTCCTAATTTAGTAATTCTAGTATCTTTATCTGGTATCCACCTCCACAAACTCCACTCCCATACTTCCCCAGCGGCTTCTAACTCCGCAAAAAACCCTACCTCATATGCTCCTCCCCCCCCCCCCCCCCCCCCCCCCGCCACACACACACACACCGGCGGCGGTTGATAGGGTGTCCACCATGGCCCTGTTGTTGCCGCACCTTCCTGATGAGATCCTCGAGGAGATCTTCCTCCGCCTTCCTACCCCGGATGCACTTGCCCGTGCCTCAACCACCCACCCCTCTTTCCACCATATCATCACCAGGCGCACTTTCCTCCGCCGCTTTCGCAAACTCCACCCGCCACCACTTCTGGGGTTCGCCAACAGTGATGGATTCCACCCTTCCAAGGCGCCCCACCCCTCTGCACCGCTCGCCCGTGCTCTTGCCGCCGCCGCTGATTTCACCTATTCCTTTGTTCCAACGCCTAACAAAGAGTTCTGGATCCCCCGTGATGGACGTGTCCTCCTTGAGGACCACCATTTTAGTATAAGGATCCCAAAAAACCTTGCGGTGTGTGATCCATTGTCACGGCGCTATGTGCTGCTACCGCCCATCCCTGAGAACCTGAAATCCAAGCATCAATTTCTTTTACAAATTGAGCCCATATTTGTTGCAGTTGGAGAGGATGAAGATGAGGATGAGACGTCATTCAAAGTTATATGCTTTGCAAACTATGCAAACGAGTTGGTTGCGTTTGTATTCTCATCCGTCACCAAAAAATGGTGTTTAGTTGCATCTGCTAGCTGGATTTCTTTGGGCACTGATTGTTCCATCGGGTGGCACAACCATTCCTATTTGGGGTGCAACGATGTGTCCTGTTTGAACTGCATTCGCGGGTGCTTCTACTCGGCCTCTCCTTGGGAGGATAAGTTTCTTGTGCTGGGCACACGAACAATAGCTTTTTTTACTGTAAATGATGCAAATGATCAGAATTGGTTCTGCCATAACCATGTCAGAGGTCTGCCTGGCCAAGAAACAAGTTTGCATATCAGTGTGGTGGGTAAAGAGGGAGCCCTTGAACTGTTTTCTCTTGTTAGAGACCACAGTCCAAATGGCTCATTCGATCTCTATCATACAACTCAGAAAATCAACAACGAATCTTCCAAGGAATGGCAGTTGAAGAATATTGTACCGTTGCCCGACCTGTATGGCTATTTCATTGTGGGTGCAACTGAGGGATTCTTATTCCTTGGAGTAACTGCAGAAGAACGCGAGGTATGGGAAGCTGATTTTTTCTCGCTGGAGATCCAGACTTCAGAACTGAAGAAGATTTGTACCATGATGAAGTCATACTCCAACGGTGGGCGAGGCCGCTCCTACTTCGGTTTCCCCCGATCTCACTCCTACTTCGGTTTCCCCCCATCTTTGTCAATACCAAGTATATGAAGTGGTAAGCTTGCTGTCATCGCTTGCTTATTTCTTGTAGATTATCTCCTGTCCTTTGCAGCTTGTCCTGTTTATCAGTGTGATATTTGTGGTTCTAATTGTTTATGTAGGGAGCTATTGTTTTTTTCTGTTGGGAGAATTTATCAAACTGTGAAGGTAGTCATGGTTTGTTTCTCTAACAATTTTCATGTGATTGCGCAGACAAGGAAAAAATTAACTTCATACTCCCTCTGCTCCAAATTAGATGACTTCCATTTGTCCAAACATGGATGTATCTAGACATGTTAAAATCTAGATACATTCACATTTGGACAAATGGAATTCATCTAATTTGGAACGGAGGGAGTACCAAGAAAGGCATATTCTTCTTCAATATATCGTCTTCAGTGAAAAGGAAAAAGACTACAAACATAAAGCCACAATAAACTTATAATACACTGTATGCAAGCCTTGTTCTGAAAGCCCCGATTTGGAAAGCAAATGCGTTAGAGGTAAAGAAGATATGCTATGGGGAAAGGTCCTGCGTTTTGCCACCTAATTGACAACAACACTCTTACAACAAAAAGACCCGAAGAAAGCATTCTCTTTCCTACACCTTGTACCGTCTGTGTAGGTCTTGGAGGTAAAGAAGATTAGTTATCATATGGCCATATGGAGCCATAGGAGATAGTGGTTAGGGCACTTGCTATTGTGAGGGACAAGCATGCCATTTTCTTATTTGCATCTATCCAATAATCACAACTCACCTGTTCTGCAAATCCCACCAAGTTTGACTAAAACTCTGCACATTTTAGACTGCAGCCCTAACCCTCCGAGGTAACACATAGAGGTTTGGTCCTTGGGTTTAAGTTTTTCCTGCCCAGCACCAAATGACACACTTTTTGTGCCTGTTCTAGAAAAACTTTTTCCTGTCCAACCGTCTATTATGCATATTCAGTGTATTTATGCTGGTTTGGCCCTTGAGTCTGAGAAGGCTCTTAGTTTGCCAAGGGCTAGTTTTGCCCGGTCTCATTTTGTTACATGAAAAACCGAGTCTATTTGAGCCAATCTCAAGCTTCATCATAGTGCTGTTAAATCTGTGGCCTCTTGTTAAGCTTCCTCCAGTCGATACTATGGTTATGTTCACTCTCAAGGTTAGAATTAGTTCAAGTCAACTGGAAGCAGAGCATAGTTTGGTTTGCTTGCTAACAACATGATCAGATTCTTGATAGCCCTGGTGCCCTCGAAGGCTAGAGTTCACATAAGTTTCTGCATGCGGGTTCTACTAGAAGAAGAATGTTGTGTAACTTATGCGTCTGCTAGTTAGTGTTTGTGGGCTTGAAGGGTATTCTTTGCCACTCACATACGGTTCTGCTATCTTTTTGTGTGTATATTGCTTCCTATCCAGTATAAGATTGCTCTGGGGTCATTTTAAGCATGAGTGGGGAGCTTATGTGCCTTTAGTTTTAAAAATTTTACTATCATTTGAATTTTTTGCTTATAAGACCCTATTTGTGGAACTATGGAAGCAAATATCTTAGTGCATCTGCTTGAGTAAGTTGTTAATTTTAACTAAATATATATCTGCAGGGACAAACTTTACTCTTGGGGTCTCTTATTTGGGGCCATCCGGCCATGCATCTGGCATCTTTGAGCGATGACAAATTTGAGGATGGACAAGATGGTGCTGAGAATATTCTCGCTATATATAGTACTCTAGCCTTGGTGCTACTTGTAAGGATTTGTTCGCACCATGTACTTTCCTGTGTCGGTATTAAGTGTATTTGAGCAAGACATGTTGTAAGCAATAAGATGAATTTGTCATCAGTGTATTTAAGAAGCCAGACCCATTTACACCATAAGCAAGGTGACTTTGTCAAAATATAATATTTATTTATTTAAGCGTCCTGTGATATTCCTTCGCATTAGGAGAATGGTCATGGCCTGTTGCGGCTGCCGCACATTGTGCTCTGCGTCTGCAAGTTCAGTGCATCTCTTAGGTTTCATGCACCTGACGGTACATTGTTGCTTTGGGTTGTTATAGCTCATGCTAGTTGATGGTACATCGTTGCTTTGGGTTGTTAGAGCTCATGCCAGTCTTATTCAAAATGTGTGTTCTGTTTGGTACGTTAAGCCAGGAAAGCAACAGTTATCATCAACTCATGTTCAGCGATGAGTAGATGTTTGAGTACTCTTTGGTTTAGTTTCTCCAGAGCATCTCTCAAGAAGCGTGAGATCAGAATATACACAGCTACTAAAGGCAGTTAACAGGCACGAGTTGTGGATCGAATTGTCGTTGGGTCGGGATGGTAGTAGCGCTGCGGCGTTCACGCCATTGTTGCCGTGAGGTAGAGCTGGACGTCGCACCATTGGCAGTGAGAGTTGCCGTCAGGGATGCACTGTTGACATCTCAGATTCATAATTTTGTCATTTTTACACAGCCCAAACTACACAATATTTCGCACTGAATTTTTTCACACAGGTAGAAATAATCATTTTCGACATCGAGAATTTTATTTCACATTTTTTCGAGACTTAAAAATGTCGTTTTCAATTTTTCAAAAAAACGAACTCCCTGGAGCTCGTCCTCCAAATGCTGAGAGTATTATTGTTAGATATAGTACTCTGAATTTGCCAATGTACTTCGCGATATATGCTTGAATGTACGGTATTTTTAAGGAGACTAGTTTAAACAGTAAAAGAAAAAAAAAAAAAACTCAACCTTAGAGGTGAGAAATCCCAGACATGGGGCGCCCACCATGGGTGATTTTTTATGCGAGATTTTCCATGTACAGTATTTTTTAAAGCTAGTATTTTATTAAAATCGTGATTTTCCATCGCTTTGGGAGAAGGTCCTGACTTGTCACGGCTGTAGGCCTGTAGCACATTATGCTCTGTGTTAACATGTTTCATGCATCACATAGGTTTCATACATCTGAATATCTGATGATACTGGTAAAAAAAATGCGTGTTTTTGTTTTACAACCAGGATTAGAAAGCAGCGGCTATCAACTCATGTTTGAATACCTGCTCTGCACGATGTATTATTTGCTTTTGAATTACTTCAACTCTTCGCCAACTAGACATGCTGCGCAATACTCTCCACCTCTCTTGTAGTCACGCATGTCTGGTTACACCCGTGCGTAATTGTAAACTTGCAGAGAACCTCCCAAGAAACTAAGATCAGAAGAAATTGATCCATATACGCACAGCTACAAAAGCCAGTTAAGCGACCAGAAAGTATTTTCATGCCAATCGAAGATGAGATAATAAACATTTTTATGCAAAATAACAAGCTCTTTGTCATATGGTTTCTTCACTTTGTTAATAAATCTCTGGAAACTGTTTTGTTTCACGAGCTGTCACAACAGGAAAAAACATAATTGTCAACGGCTTTGTATATGCCAACGGCTTTTTCTCGGTGTCGTCGGCATATAGAGTTTTTTACGAGCACGTCGGCATGTAGGGTCTGTGCCAACGGTTTTCCACGACCAGCCGTTGGCAAATCTTGGCCGTCGGCATAGAGCCACTTATACCAAGGGTGGCCGTCGGCATATTGGCTTGCCGAGAGGATTTCGTCCGACAGTGCTAGTAGTTGCCGATGGCGCATACACGTTTTTATTTTAATTTTCAATGCTCCTGCCCAAATAAATTAATCAAAAAATAGTAAACATTTCAAACAAAAATCTGAAACAACTTGGTGATGAACATATACAAAAGTTTAACATGTGTGCCAAATTTCGTGGTGAAATACCATTTGTGGTGCTCTACGCAGAAACAACAAATCAGTGGCCAAAATGAGATTTAAAAATATCTTCTTGGACCATAATTGTTCTTCCGCACAGCACCACACATGTTATTTCATCAAAAAACTTGGCCTTTTGTATATGTTTATCACCAATTTTTTAATTTTTATTAGGCAGGAGCATGTGAGTTTGGGAGAGAAAATACGATTCTCTTTTATTTTTAATACTTAGTTATGGTTGTTTTTTCATTATACTTTTATTTCTTACGACTATATCACATAAAGTGACACAATGCGGAAGTTTTGCATGTGATTTCGTCCGAAACAACACTTCGGAGGGTCAGAATCCCTCCAAATTTTGCATGTGGCCCCAACATATGTATAAAGGTTTGGTGGAAAGTTGAGTGTGAGCCGCTTCACAGACAAGCACCGTCCCTTAGGAAGTTCTGAACTTACAGAGGGAAACTCCTACTTCGGTCAACTAGAGTGAATCTTGTCATAACTTGTGCTCAAATTTGCTTTTCTATGTTCCTAGGACCTAACCAAGCACAAAAAAAAGAAATTTTTATTGGCCAGCGTCGCTCGATGCTGGTCAGAGGGGTAAGCGACGTGTTGGTCAAAGGGTTAGGGTTTTGACCAAAACGGAGCTTCGGAGGGTCGAAATCCCTCTGAATCTTGTGTGATGCCCTAACATGTGTATACAAGTGTGGTGGAATGTAGACAGAGCCGAAAATCAGCTCCCAACAAGTTTGACCCGCTTCACAGACGACACTTACCTCGTAAGAATGTTCTCTACTTACAGTGCGAAACGTCCACTTTGGGTCCACTTGATGGAATCTTGTGATAAATTGTGTTCAAAAAAATTTCAACCGCCATTCGACGCCGGTCAAAGGGGTAAACGATGTTGGTTAAAGGGTTAGATATTCGACCGAAATGGAGCTTTGGAGGGTCGGAATCCCTCCGAATCATGTAGAGGCATCTTAACTAATCCTTCAAACAAGGAAGTGACTTACAAGTTTTAGGTCTTAAAATCAACTTCTCCATTGAACTTTATAAAAGGCGAGATGCGGCTGGCCACTTGTCTAGCAGCATATGTTGTCAAGTTAGTTTTTTTTTTTCCTTCTAGATTGCGACTCACCAATCACCGGGGCACTATCCCGCACATTTTTCTGGTGAGTAGACCAAATACACGCATAAACGAGACGACTAAGATAAGGAGGAATAAAGTGGTAGAAGAAAGGGGTACTACTTTAGCAAAATAGCTATGTTGAGAGCGAATTATTCGGAAAATTGTGAAGATATTGATGCTCCATATCTGGAAAAGTGATGCTCCATATCTCGGGTAGAACAATTGTGTTGATTCCATAGGAATTGTTGTAACTTCTTATCGCTAAGATTGCTTCCCGAATTTGGGTCTACTCCTTTTTTGGCATGATCGTATGCCAATGCTGCAAATTTCACGCCATGAAGGCTGGGTTTGATTCTTGTGGACGTTTTGGTTTGCTGCAAGGAAGAGCATGGATCTTACTAAGCACTCGATCGGCATGACAAGTTCGGCTATGCAATCATATTCATCGGCTTCTCGGCATGTGAGAGGCAGAAAAGCCCATGGAGTCAGAGGTGAGAAACAAAAACTCTACCCGGTGGGTGAGAAACCCCCAGCGTCGTGCGCGTAATTGGGGATTTTTTATGCGGGACCCGGTGTCGAACCAGGGCCGGATATACACCTTTCTTGAGGTTGTGACCACCGCGATCTGTGCGCGTCCGCGATAGAAATTACACCGTGTGACAATATAATGTTTAATCCCAAGAGAAAAAACGACAGGTTTTCATGCAACCCAAACGGATATATTATATTTTTTCGATAAAGCACAAACGGATATATACAGTATACACACGAACATTGATTCTAAACACACCAACCACCCACATATAGTAGTAGCAGTTCAGTCAGGAGGCAGAGCGACGCCAAACCAAAACCATGCGGCCGGTGATCGAGGTCCTAACTAACGGTCGCGGCCGATGAGCGAGAGGAGGAAGGTCCGGTAGTTGCCGGAGGTCTCGGAGTGGACGGCGTCGGCGAGCGACCTCTTGTACCTCTTGTGGTACTCCGCCTTGATGTACTGCATGTCGATCTCCGTCCTGGTCACCACCACCCGGATCAGCGCCGTGTCGCTGGTGCCCAGCCCCTTCATCGCCTTGTGCAGCACCTTGGCGAAGTACCTCGCCGGGCTCTCGGCGCACCGGAGGATGGTCAGCAGCCCGAACTCGAAGTTCCCCGACGTCTCGCTCTTCACGGCCTTCTCCAGGGACCGGGCGTAGAGGTGCTGGTAGGCGGAGGCGACGGCCGCCATGTGCGCCCAGCTGCGCTCGCTGAAGATGCGGATGAAGGTCCGCTCGTCCGTGCCCAGCCTCTTCTCGCCGGCCCTGTACAGCTCCCTCGCGTCGTACGCCACCGCCGACGGGTCCACCTGCGGGCCTTCGTAGCGTGGGATGCCCAGGTACGCGAGCAGAAGCTTCTGATGATCGCCGAAGGTGCGTTCGGTGATGTCGTGCTCGAGGTAGCAGCCGAACCTCGCCCGGTACGTCTGCTTCATGATCTGCAGCTGCGACGGCGTCCTGGAACAGATCACCTCCGTCGCGGCTCTCAGGTCGGTGATGTCCCCGTTGAGAGCCTGGTTCAGGATGGTCGCGTCGCGTCCCACGGGATCCAGGACCCAGAGCAGCATCGCCTTCTTGTGGTGTCCGGTGAGCTCGGTGGATAGGCGGTGGTAGAGGTCCTGGTGGTATAGTGCCCGGTACTCCTGCATGATGAGCGCGCGTTGCATGGAGTCCCGGTGAGCGAGGATGTTGATCACCGTCGTGCTGTCGCAACCAAACCCTGCAACACACACACCCGCCCAGCCGTAAGAAGAGAACCAACATCGATCATGATTCAGACGCTATCCACCATCACATACCTCTGAATGCCCTGTGGAGGGCGATGGCGTCGTTACGCGGGGACGTGAGCACCGGAGGAACGCTGAGGCTCGCCATGGATTTGCAAGCTGGGAGGTTTCTTCTTTCCTTCTGTGCCGTGAGCTATCTATGTTTATCTAAGACGCAGTGGCATTTTAAAGGGGAAAGGCCCGGGGAATCAATCAAGAGATCAATCAACGCCGTGAGCATATGGTGCACTGCGTCTGATCGACGCGGGCGTTTGGCCGGCGACCCGCCACCAATATCACCGGAAAGAGAAAGAGAAATATGCCTCCTCATCAACAGAGTATCGCATGGGAGGATCAATCACATCAAGCCGCGTGCCTTTATGCTGATGCCAGATGGGTCATGTTTAGACCGGGCCATACAACTCCAAATATGCAGGGGTGATGTGGAGCGCCAACGCGACCGTGGTCGGCAGCTGGGTTTTCCTATCCTGCCACACCATCCAAAGTGCCACCGAATTTTTTTAGCAAACACTTATTATTGACCATGGTTTCATCATTCACAGCCACACCATCCAAAGTGCCACCGAATAAAATAAACGGGCTCTTTTACCAATCCACTATTACCAACAAGTTTCTTGTTGGAGATTAGCTTGTTACTTAAAGTTACCCACCACCTCTACATGAAAACTGCTAACAGTTTTATAGAGATATAATAGAAGAGTGAACAAATCATTTGTCAGCGAGTATATTACTTCGCCAAAAATTGTACAATTCTCTCTTCGTGTAGCTAGAGCTGGTTTACCAATCGAAAAGGACATCAAAGGTCTTCCGTATTCGGCAAAACTGGAAGTCTTGACTAACTGTAAGCAACTAAGGACAACTCCAAGGGCTAGCGCTCGACGCATCTAGTCCGCGTGTGTCCGTTTCTGTCCGCGGGCCGAAAACCAAGGCCCAACACGGCGACGCAAACGGATCGCTGCCTGTTTTTCCATCCACCGTGACCCATTCTTAGCCCAAATTTGGGCCAGGTTTGCGTCGGCCGCGGACACGCACGGATAGATCTTGTGCCCTCCTCTTGTCCGCCCTAGCCCGCTCAACAGAGGCAAAATCGTCACTCCGGCCTTTCCTCTCCCAAAACAGAACTCTAGCTCCTGCCCTAGCCATGGCCGACGCAGCTGACCTCACTGGAGCTGCCGCTGGGCAGCCTGTCATCCTCGATTTTGCGGCCGATCCTTCGAAGAAGAAAAAGAAAGAGCTCACGACGGAACATAGGGCCGCCGAGACCCAGAAGCGGGCGCCCTGAGAAAGAGGGAGAGAGTGGTCGCAGAAGCCGCGACCAAGAAGGATGTCGCTGCCAAGGCCGCCGCAGCCAAGAAGGGCCAGGACATCATCTTCAGGGCTGTGCAAGCTGCCCTCCTCATGATTGGCATTGTTTCACCCACAGGAGCGGCCACAAACCATGGCGGCCAACTCCAACACCTCGGCGCCCCGACCGCCAAGGTCGAAGTCATCTACGACGACTCCCTCGCCACCGCCTCATACGACTTCTTTCTCGAAAGCGTGCCATCGCGGTTCTCTCCGGAAGTCGGGGATTTAACGCCGACCATGTGGTTGGCCACTCGCCTGCGCCGCAGACGAAGGCCGCGTTTGCAGCGGACCCATCAAATGTCACCCAAGGTTGCAACCTTATCGACCAATTGCCAAGACCGTCGCCGGGGGAGGAAAGGTACTACGAGGAGCCGGAAGGGGGCGGGTTCCTCCAGGACATGATCAGGGACAATGGCCACAAAGATTATGACCATGACGATTATGTCATCGGGGATGATTAAGTTCCGCCGACCGGTCCTTATGTGATCAACATCGACGTCGAGCCAGATTTTGTCGACGAGCTCGAGAGCCAAGTCGGGATCTAAAGAGGAAGATTACCCAAAGGGGCCCCTCACTCACCCAGAAGGAGGACGCTCATTTGCGAGTCATGGATCGAGGTTGAAGCGGATCAAATCGTTGGGGCCGAGCAAAGTGGGAGCGCCTGTTGGGGACGGTTCTACAAGCACTACAATCAAAGGAGGATTCTTCCGCCCTATGAAATAACGGGTGAGTGGACCGAGATATCAATCCAAAAGAGGTGGCACTATATCTCAGCGGAGGTGACCAAATTTTGTGGCTCCCATGATCATGTCGAAGCCCGGCCAAAATGTGGCCTTGGAGTCAAGGAATTGGTACTTCCTCTTCCCTCCTTCAAAAAAACCTCCTATGCATTGTCCTCCTATGCCTTTGATTATATTGTCCTCCTATGCATAGGTCTTGGAAGCATTGAAAACCTTCAAGACTCAACATGGGAAGGCCTTCACCTTGATCCATTACTACAAGGTACTCAAGGATCAACAAAAATGGAAGGACCTCTAAATGTCCCTAAAAAATGGGGGGAGCCAATGGCCACCGGAAATGGGGGCAACCCATCAGAGAAGGGGAAGAGGCCAAGGGGGAGGAACAACTCCAACCGAGTTGAAACACGACGCAACAACAATGACGTTGCAAGAGACATTGAATGGGTTCCTAACCCAAAAGGACAAGTCATGTGATAATAAGGAGGAGTGTAAAGAGAGGGAACGCCGAGAGAGAGAGGAGGCGTCCAAGCAGTACTTTGAATTTCAAAAGAAGAGGCTCGAGATCGAGGAGGAAAATGCCCGGACAAGAGCCACTGAGGCCGATGCAAGAGCCAAGGAAGCCGATGCAAGAGCCAAGGAAGCCGAGGTCAAGGGAAAAAACCTTGAGCTCGCCCTACGCCAAGAGGAGGCCCGGATCATGGACATGGATCTCTCCACCTTCACCCAACGAAGAAGGCGTACTATCTCAAGAAGCAAAGGTACTATATGGATTGAGAGTGATCACATCCCGGTCGCTTTAACAATGTTGTATGTCGGTATTGAACTATGGCCGAGATGGCCGAGAAACATGGCCGAGATGCCCGGAACTATGTGTGATTGTTTTTTGGGTTTGATGTTGTATGCCGGCATGGAAATATTCTTTTGGTGCAATGTGATGTGTCTGATTCATTGCTAGCCATCATTTCCTATATTTGTTTATTTAAATGATCAAAAGTGATAAAAATGATTAAAAAATGATCATAAATGTTCAAAACCCTGGTCATGCGAACTCGATGCGTCGGCCCGTTGGGTGCAGTGGCCAGGGAGGGGTGGACATGTGTCGGACGTCAGTCCGTTTCGCGACCCAAACAGACAAAATCCGGACAAAAAAATGTGTCCGTTCGTGTCGGTCCTTTGGAGTCATCCTAAGAGCATGCGAACACCACAAGACTGCTCCTTCGCGCCGCCTTCTCCAGCAGCCAGGAAACCAAACCCTAGCGCCCCCGCTTACATCCCCTACTCCCACTACTCACCCTTGGCATCTCCAGTTAGGCGGCCGCTGGAAAATCCCGCGCGTCACCGTTAAGGGAGCGGCGGGTTCCTAGTGCCTCATGGCCGTGTTGCGGCGGTTGGGGCTGTGCATGGTGGCGGCAAAGATCAGCGACCGCCGGTTTGGACTGTGGCTTGCGGAGGCAGACGACGGTGATCACGCCGCACCCCGGTCCGATGCAACTCGAGGATAAATCTCAGATCTCTCGAAATCGAGCGACGTCAGTGCTGAGGTCGCGACGATCTTTTTTTTTCGAGCCGTCGGGCCTATAGAGCGGTATTTACAACGGCTTGTGGCGGGGAGATGGTGGCTTCTGCTGCACGGTAGTACGGTAGCCTGCAGCCGGTCGAGTGGCGGCGTTTCTGGCCACAATCTGCTCGCTGCGATGTCATCTGATGGCGCCGTAGGAGTTGGGAGATGGGACAGCGGCCCGGCTTCTTCTTCGACGGCAGCCTACGTGGTCATATGGATGACGTGATGGCTAGATCTTCATTATTGTGGTGGTCTCCAGCTTCCTATGTCGCGGTTGATGGCGGTATGGGACATCCTCTTCTATGACCGCGGAGTTTCGAGGCTAGCAGCGGTATCGGATGCCCCTCCACTTCAAGATCGGATTTGATTCGACGCAGTTAAGTGCTATGCACGACGGTTTTAGAGATGTCTAGTCATGTCTATGCACGACGGTTTTGGAGGAGATGTTTAGTCATGTCTGGTCGGCGGTGCCGATGTGGCGTCTCATACGGAGGCTTCAAGTTATGACTGATCTTGGCAGGTGCTATGTACGACGTCTCCTCCGGAGTTTCAAGTCATGCATGTTGATGCTCGATCAAAGGTGGTGCTGCGACAGTGACTGGAAGGGTGGCGGTATGGGACCCCATCGGCTTCCAATTTCTACTCCAGCATCATGCGGTCAATGATGTTTCGTTAGTCGGGCAAGTGATGATGGTAGAAGCGTCTACGTCAAGTTCACACACTTTGGTGGAAACATTTTTGGCAATGTTATGCGCGCTTGCGTCGTGTCCTTGCTGAAGGTAGTGGATCGAAGCTCGTCTTTGAGAATGAGAATCCCGGCTCGACCTTAGGTTGGACTTGTCATCATCGGCGCACGTGCGGCTTTTTCTTATTGAAGGCTTTGTCTAGAAGTTGTATATTTTCTCTTTATTTTTGTCTTCTAGAGTTCTACCATAGGTTAGAGTTCTACCATAGGGTTAGTGGTAGTCTGTGGAGGTATCGCCGCGATGCATGTGGTCTCGGGTTTGTTTACTTTGTATCTTTCTAAACTTTATAATAAAAGGACATTGTGCATCGTTTCGATGTAGAGCCGTTCCCCTTTTTTTTTTAAATCATACTGAGTCAAGGTAGAATGAACAAAAGCATAGGGGCATGGTCGCTAATTGCTAGGTGAAGACGAGGTGGAACTAACACCCCAAAAACAGAGTAGCAGCTGTGTGAAATATAACCACGACAATCTTTTGCACTCATAAAAAATTGCCAAAAGCACAAGAATATTCTGAAATTGGTACTTCATGTGCTGCCAGAGGCTACTTTACAAAATATTTGAAATATTGACAACATTTTGTATTTTATGCTGAATGAAATAATATTTCAAAAAAAAAACTCCATTCTTAGGCACCATCGTAAAGTTAAAATAGTTAATAGTATGATGATTGATAAGTTTCAGGTCACCTACTTGTTGACTGAAACACGCTCAGCTAGATGTGTGTGAACGGATCTCACTGAAGCCTCCTGATGTTATGTTTCCTGACACATTCTCTGCAAGTAACTAGAAAGTAAGAAGTGGATAAATGGATTTCATAGTGTGAAGCATGATGCTTGCTCATTTTATTTTTGGGCAAAGGCTCATACTAGGACGACGTCGGAACATGTAGCGAACATGAGATTATCATTGTGGTTTTACTGGCTTTCAAAAAGTATCAAACAGAACACAAAATTTGCGCACTGAAAACTAGCATGAGTAATAACTCTAAAGCAAGGAACGAATTATCCAGATGCATGAATAGGTTGAGCACATCATAATGTGCTGCGACCAGAGGGTGTTTCGAGAAGAATAAATAGGGTGGCAAAGCAAACCACAAGAATAAGTTGTGGTTATTCTTCCAACACGGTAGAAGTGAAGAACAACTCGTGCATAAAGAAATTTACCTTGCCAACAGAATATCTTGATTAAACACGCTTAATCTCAACATATATGACGAAATACATCGACATATTCACCTTCCCTGCAGCATGTCTTGCTTAAATTCGCCTCAGACCTACATATATCTGAAGCCTCATACCTACATATATCGTGAAGTACAGTGTGTACAATTCTTGGTTTGACAAGTTCTCATAATAGCACACCTACATAAAAGGTTTTCATACTAGCATAAAACGATAACATTCTAGATGAAGAATTAGTACAACAAAGCACAACAATGATAAACAAAATAATCATGCCACTTTATATACTCGTTGTGGATGGAGGGAGGCCAAAGTACTACTGTAGTAAACATGTTCAGAAATAAACCTACGGGGATCATGACTAGCAGACGTACAGACCAGGCCAGCATACATAGATTTGAAAAATCAACAGGCCAGGTGATTATTCGTAAGCACCAGCATGAACTGTACTCTGTAGTATACTATATATGATGAGCTTCTGATTACATACCTGTTGACTAGCTCCTCGGCAGTTCCGCAAAACAAAAATAAGCCTAGCTGCTTGGCTAGCTGTGTAAAGATGATATCAATCTTGCTCTTGTGTTCCATAACATTTTGACAATGCTTCCATGAAATGAAACCAGACTGCATGTGTCGTGGGGCTACCCTTCGGCTACCCCACGGTGCAGATACCTGGTGCACGCCAAGACTAGGACCCGACATGCGGCCTATTGGAAGATGACAACAAAGGCCCACCTGGCGGCCCAATGAAGCCCAACAAGCTACAACTTGGAGTACAAGACAAGAAACTCATGTAAACCCTACCTGACTCCCTTTATAAAACCAGACAGGGACACCCCATTAGGGGGAGGGACACAGATAGGCATAGCCCTAGCGAGACCACGTCTCACACCATCGCCCTTGCGGCCACCATGTAACATCATTATACATCTATACAGATCAGACAAGTAGGATGTAGGTCTTTACCTCACCATGAGGGGCCGAACCTGGGTAAATCCTTACTTGTCAGCCGACGGAACTACCAGCGCGCACCTTTCTCTTCCTCTCAATCAACCCGGGGTACTCGACCCTGGGACTTGCCGAGGTGATCCCTCGTCAATTGGCGCCGTCTGTGGGAAGAACGCGCGTTGGAATCACGGTTTCGGCGGCTCCAATCTACAACAACTACGGCGGCGGCATGCAGGTCCTCCGGGATCCAATCTGGTGGTGAGCCTCGCGAGATCCAATCCGCGGGAGCTTCTCGCGATCCAATCTGCGCCACGGCTGGCGACTTCATCAGCAGGCGAAACAACGGCGTCGCATGCATAGCCACGGATCGAACCGGCGCTAGCTGGTGACTCAATACATGCATGGCGGTGGCGAGTGTCAGGGCGCGCTGTTCAAATTCGCGTCCTGTCGAAACAGGTCGGTTGCGTCTCCGAGACGCCGATCGAGAAGACAGCGATTCCGTGCGGAGTCGAATAGAAGAAAATCAGCCGCAGTCCATCAGGGCGCTGGACTCGAGACGCTACATCCGATCTAATCTCTTCAGGCAGCCGGGGGAATTTCGAGTGCTAGTGCTCAAACCGCCCATGCCGGCGTCGGGTCCGCGTCCAGCCAGAACATGGTCGCATGCATCATGCATGGATCGATCAGCTCGTTTCGTTGACTAGCTCATCAAATCTCTCTCTCCGTTTTACTAGTTTAAATATTATAAATCATGTGCTAATCGCTGTATTTCATTATGAGGGCGAAAGATCCTATTGGAGATCGAAACCACGGCGACGGCGACGCAAGCTTCCGATGTGTTTCCGTCCGCAAACACGACTCCATCTCGCCCGCGACGCTGCCCGAATCGCGACGGGTTGAACCAAGAAAGCTGGACCTACTAGTGCCAATTCTATTGGTCGGAGATCGGAGAAGGCCCTGTAGCCAGCATAGGCATAGAACAGGCCAGCACAAAAACCCAAGGTCTGATTGATCTACATGCTACGTACAGACCTTCAGGTCAAATTCCACTCAAAATATCAGGTGACCTCTGTCCAATTATCCATATTAAGAACTGATTAAATCTGACTAACCTAGTGCATGCTCGCAAGCTCGCTACATTACGTGTCAGCTGAGTACACGTCCTATCTAATTAAACGTTTATGGATACTAATCCCTTCGACAATTGATTTGTTTACGAGGACTTTCGGATGGCACGCGTGCCAGCAGTCTGAACCAGCAGTCTGAACCGTTTGCAGCACCTGGTGCTCCCTCGACTGTGGTGGGCATGCGACCTCCTGTGCGCTCTACCTCAACACGGGCCAGGCAGCGCTCCAACCCGTCGACGACCTACACCGATCGGGTACGACGACTCGACGAGCGCTGCGACTAGCGGCCATGCTCGTCTTCTCCGACTTCTACAGCAACATGGCGTGTACATGCACCATGATCAGCGTTGAAGGTACAGCCCGCTCCTTGGAAGGGCACCACATACCCTTGGAGGCTGGCGCTTCAACTCCACAACAACATCATCGACCACGGCGACATCGATCAACGCCGTCGGTGTCGACACATACAACTGGCTCCCTGGGAGGGAAAAAGAAACCCTCGGAGGCTGGCCATTCGACATTAACAACGACATCAACTTCCTCGCTGCTACCAACAAGGCAACACTCGTGACTTCTTCGACTCCACATCATCGACTCCGTCTTCAACACTCGGGGGCTGGCGGCCTCGCCTTCGTCGACTTCGCCTTCGTCGGCTCCGCCTCCGACACTCGGGGGCTGGCGGCCTCGCCTTCATCGACTCCGTCTCCGACACTCGGGGGCTGGCGGCCTCGCCTTCATCGACTCCGTCTCCGACACTCGGGGGCTGGCGGCCCCGCCTTCGTCGACTCCGCCTCCAACACTCGGGGGCTGGCGGCCACGCCTTCGTCGGCTCCGTCTCCGACACTCGGGGGCTGGCGGCCTCGCCTTCGTCGACTTTGCCTTCGTCGACTCCGCCTCTAACACTCGGGGGCTGGCGGCCCCGCCTTCGTCGACTCCGCCTCCAACACTCGGGGGCTGGCGGCCTCGCCTTCGTCGACTTCGCCTTCATCGGCTCCGTCTCCGACACTCGGGGGCTGACGGCCTCGCCTTCATCGGCCTGCCTCCGACACTCGGGGGCTGGCGCTTCACCTTCATCACTTCCGCCGCGTCGACTCCGGTCCGCCGCGACGACTACTTCCGCCGCGTCGACTCCGGTCCGCGGCGTCGACTACTTCCGCCGCGTCGACTCCGGCCCGCCGCGTCGACTACTTCCGCCGCGTCGACTACTTCCGCCGCGTCGACTCCGGTCCGCCGCGTCGACTACCTCCGCCGCGTCGACTCCGGTCCGCCGCGTCGACTACCTCCGCGCGTTGACTCCGGTCCGCCGCGACGACTACTTCCGCCGCGTCGACTCCGGTCCGCTGCGTCGACTACTTCCGCCGCGTCGACTCCGGTCCGCCGCGTCGACTACCTCCGCCGCGTCGACTCCGGTCCGCCGCGTCGACTACCTCCGCCGCGTCGACTCTGGTCCGCCGCGTCGACTACCTCCGCGCGTTGACTCCGGTCCGCCGCGACGACTACTTCCGCCACGTTGACTCCGGTCCGCCGCGTCGACTCCAGTCCGCCACACTTACTCCTTCTGCCGTGTCGACTCCGGTCCGCCGCGTTGAAGCAATCTCGCCTTGGCCGCACCCGATGCTCTCCCGGGTACTGCGCCGCGCAGGCCACAACAAACTCGCCTTGGCCGCACCCGATGCTCTCCCGGGTGCTGCGCCGCACAGGCCACAACAAACTCGCCTTGGCCGTACCCGATGCTCTCCCGGGTGCTGCGCCACACAGGCCACAACAAAATTGCCTTGGCCGCACCCGATGCTCTCCCGGGTGTTGCGCCGCACAGGCCACAACAAACTCTCCTTGGCCGCACCCGATGCTCTCCCGGGTGTTGCGCCGCACAGGGCACAACAAACTCGCCTTGGCCGTACCCGATGATCTCCCGGGTGCTTCGCCGCACAGGGCATAACAAATTTGTCTTGGCAATTCACAGTCATCGACAAAACAAATCATTTGGTAGGCCAACAGGCTGAACGAGCATTCGAACAACTTTCGAGTGCCCATAGAGAAGTAAGCCAACAGGCTGAATAAAATACACAGTAAGCCACCAGGCTGAATAAAAATACACAGTAAGCCACCAGGCTGAATAAAAATACACGGTAAGCCAACAGGCTGAACGAGACTCTACTCATTATCGAGTCCCTCATTCACTCCCATCGGGAGTATGGCAATAACCGGCTTTCGACTGAAGGCTAATTAAGATTAACCTCAATTACAAGCAATTCAGCTTAATCTCGGGGGCTACTCCCATCGGGAGCGCTGTCACGCCCCCGATAGCATGAGATCAATATTCAGTCGAAACATTACCGACTAAACCATCCTCTGTAAGCCCTCAACGGCCGGAGTCAAATCATTTTTACTTGTCCCTTTCAGGAACCCGACCGCGTGCCCAGGAGGAAAGAGTCCTTACCCGAATCTTCGATTCGACCAAGCACTCGGGGGCTCCTGTCCTGGGGCTACCCTTCGGCTACCCCACGGTGAAGATACCTGGTGCACGCCAAGACTAGGACCCGACATGCGGCCTATTGGAAGATGACAACAAAGGCCCACCTGGCGGCCCAATGAAGCCCAACAAGTTACAACTTGGAGTACAAGACAAAAAACTCATGTAAACCCTACCTGGCTCCCTTTATAAAGCCAGGCAGGGGCACCCCATTAGGGGGAGGGACACAGATAGGCATAGCCCTAGCGAGACCACGTCTCACACCATCGCCCTTGCGGCCACCATGTAACATCATTATACATCTATACAGATCAGACAAGCAGGATGTAGATCTTTACCTCACCATGAGGGGCCGAACCTGGGTAAATCATTACTTGTCAGCCGACGGAACTACCAGCGCGCACCTTTCTCTTCCTCTCAATCAACCCGGGGTACTCGACCCTGGGACTTGCCGAGGTGATCCCTCGTCAGCATGACAATGGAGATGAGAATTTCCGGTGCAACCAATTCTTGTGAACTTCTCTCAATCAGGAAACATGATAATAGTCAAAACTATTGCCGACCAATGCACAATTGGAGAAGAAGCAATGAGTATTCTCAGTCAATAAACATGATAACAAAATTTACAAACCAAGGCAACTGAAACAGAGGGCACATGCGTGAGAAAGCATAAGAAAAACAGAGAACATTCTGTCAAGTCCAACCTAGCACCACATTTCCAAGATAAATACATATATCTCCGTATTAAGATGTCAATAAATGGATGTTACACGATACAGTCTGAACATAAACTTGCTTGCTCATTTTTCTGATTGCCTCAAAATGTTTAGACAAACATGTAGTAATAGTTGAACATGACTTGATGATTGTTGCCTCTCAGACTTCGAAAAGGTATAAACACTAACAAATGGCATGAAAGATAAAATTCTAAAGCAGTAATGAATCACCAAATGCAACACAGCAATCTGATGCATGAACTTCCTGACAAGAGCATAATGTGGTCTGCACAAGAACCAAGTACAGTGGCCGCAAAGTGCAGAACCACAGCTGGCCACGTCCATTCTTCCAACTCAATAGAACAGTATGACTCTTACATAATAAAGTTCGACAAATTCAGCTTGCTGATAGCATGTCTTGCTTAAATACGCTTAGAACGGTCATAGCAGAGTACATGGTACCTAATTCTTAAGGGATAATACCAGAGCTCTAGTACTATATCTACCCAACATATTCTCAGCACCATCTTGTCCATCCTCCAATTGTCCTCGATGGCATCAGATGCATGGCCCAAATAAGAGACCCCAAAAGCAACCCTGCAGATATATTTAGTAAAAAAAACGGCAAATAAGCACTAAAGTAGATCAATATATGCAATAAAAGTGTTTGCTTCCATAGTTTCACAGGAAGGACACATGAGAAACTGAAAATACAATACAGTGTAGACTAAATGGGCATAAGCTGGAGCACATAACTATCTTATATTCACGTTCCAGTTAGAAAGCAGTATAGATGAAACGTAGCAGAAACATGCAATGTGGATGGTAAACTATAGTTTCCTAAGATGTGAATGCCCGTATACATGAACTGGCGTGCTAATTATACAAATTTGGAGGGATATAGATGCCTTTCCTGTTATGAAATGTAATTGTTTTCTTCAATTAGCCCTTTTCATGGTAACTGTTCAGCAGGACGGAAATAAATCAAATCATGGTCAACATCCCTAGTTTGACGAATGATAAGTTCTCGTAATAGCATACACCAATAATTTTCTATGAACACTTCGGACAGATGAGCACAACAAACATAACCAAACCAAACTTACCACTTCATACGCTAGGCTTTGACAACGATGGAGGGAACCCAAAGTACCAGAAAACATCGTCATAATCGAAGAACTCCTTCTTCCTCCTACAAATCTTCGTAAGTTCAGACGTCTTGACATCGAGAGAAAAATAATCTACATCCCAATCAGTCAAGCACACCAGAGAGCTGTCCTCGACGTCCAGCTGATCTTCTGTAGTGGCTCCAAGGAATAAGAATCCCTCAGCTGCGCCTAACATGAAATAGTCATGCTGACCGGGCAATGGTATAATCTTCTCCAGCTGCCATTCCTTGAAAGATTCACGGTTATTTTGCTGACTGGTATGATAGAGATCGAACGAACCATTTGGACTGTGGTCACCAACAAGAGAAAACATCTCAATGGCTCCTTCTCTACCCACTACAATGACAGGTAGACTTCTGATCTGTCCCGGCCGATTTCTGAATGGCATGTTGTTGAATCTGGCGACAACTTCGTCTGCCTGGCCAGGCAGAAACCCGAGCTCCAAATGATAGCCAGTGCGATTGTTGATAGTGGAAAACTCCATTGTTCGCGCGTCCAGCACGAGCAACTTGTCCATCCAAGGCGATGTCGAGAAGAGGCATCCACGCACATAGTCGAAACGGAACAAGCCACAGCACCCATAAAAGGAATTGCAGCGAGAACCAAGGGGCGGGCAGTGCCCAGAGAGCTCCAGCTGGGAGATGCAGCTATACACCATTGCTGCGTGATAGACGAGAAGACAAACGCAACCAGCTTGGTTTCATAAGTGATAAAGCATATCACCTTGAACGATATCTCATCGTCATCGTCGACAGTGGGAGCAAGGATGGGCACGATGTCAACAGGGCGCCCATCCCTGGCAGAAGCCAGGTCCTCAGGTATGGGCGGAAGGATCAGGTGGCGCCGGGAAAGCGGATCGCACACCGCGAGGTTCCTGAATTTTCCCCAAACTGGGCTGTCCTCCTCGAGAAGGACGCGGCCGTCGCGGACGTCGCACGGTATCCAGCGCCCCTTGCTGGGCTTGGGGACGAAGGAGTAGGTGAAATCGGCGGCGGCGGCGAGGGCACGGGCGAGCGGGGCGGAGGTATGGGGCGCCTGGGCTGGGTGGAAGCCATTTTCGTCGGCGAAGCCCAGGAGCGGCGGCGGGTGGCGCTTTCGGTAGCGGCGGAGGAAGGAGCGGTCAGTGATGATGCGGCGGAAACGGGGGGAGGCGGTTGAGGCGCGGGCGAGCGCGGCCGGGGTGCGGAGGCGGAGGAAGATCTCCTCCAGGATCTCGTCGACGAGATGCGGCGCCGGCGGGGACATGGCGGGCGGGCGGCCGCCGCCGGGTTCGGAGGAAGGGGATTGGTGGCTGGGGCTTTGGGCGGAGTGAGACAGTCGGGGAATTGACACGCGGCCCGTGTAGGTGAGTTCAACCGGTGTTGAGTTTGGCTAGCTGTGTAAAGAGTTTTTTTTTCTATACTACTATTAAAAAAACAAACTTCCTTTCAAAAAAAAAAAAGAAGAGCAAACTTGAGTTGATACATTAAATCTGAGACCTTAAATATTTGACCAACGGTCCAGATTACTCCAATGTTTGACAACTCAACACATCTTTTCATTTCCTGTTAATTACAGCAATTGCCACAACTAAAAAGAAACATCAAACGGTTCGTTAATCTAAAAAAAGGTGACGCTCTCATTGGCACCATTGGCTGTCGCGGTCGGCGACCCTCCGACGGCCGTCGAGTTCACGCGCAGCACCACCACCACGTTGCGCCGCCGTGTACGTAGGTCTCTGCGCCTCTGCCCGGAGCGATTCCACGGTTCGGCACCATGGCGACCCCATCGTCGCCGTGCGTCCTCTCCGCCCTCCCCGCCGACCGCCTCGACGCCCTCTCCGTCGGCCTTGGCGAGCGTCCGCAAGGTGCCGGCCTTGGCGAGCGTCCGTAGCTCGCTCACCGTCTCGCTGACACTCGGCGCATCTGGATTAAGAAGCTCAGCGCCTCAGCGTATGGGAAAGGATGAGCCGGAAGAGTACCTCCCGCACCAACGGCAACGCGTCCGAGCGGCCGGTCATCACCGCTCTCACCTTTTGCAGGCCATCGACTACACTCCAACTCTAAAGACACAGAGGATTCACACGAGAGCTGAGGTTGGCTGAGAGAGAGGTCGCAGGGAGAAGATGGGTCGGTGGAGAAGATCAAGAGGGAGCGCATATTGCGAAAGGAGTGAATCAGGAGGGGATTTGGGCTGCTGACGCTCCTCTATTTGCAGAAACGGAGAAAGAAAAAAACTTAGATTTGAGGGGATTTGGAGAGATGGCGTGGTGAGAAGTATCTGTGCCATGGCCTTGGCCCATGGGGTTTGATGTGCTGCAGCTGTCCAAAAGACCAGTGACACGCCGCGGCAAGCAGGGCAAGTCGGATGAGCTAGCATGCCCCATGTGCAATGTGCTGCGTGTCTGCCGAGAATGTCAGCTTCATAATCTGGGTTACCTCGAGTAGAGCTCCTGCTTCTAATTTATTTGTGATTATTTCTTATATGAAAATCAGAGTAAGAGAGCTGTCCCTAGCACTGTGTATTTTCATCAGAGTTTCAATTTTCGAACTAATAATTTCTAAAGGTTAAAATTATAGTTTCTGGAGTATTTGTTCCGATAAAATTAGCTTGTGTGTCCTTGGCAAAAAAGAACTTTTGTGTCGATTATATCTATTCTATACTTCTATACTACTATTAAAAGAGCAAACATGATCGGATACATTAAATCTTATGCGTTCAATATGCTACCAACGGATTAGATTGTTCGGTCCGTGTTGAGCAAACTCAACACATCTGCCCCGAAACGTTATTTTTGTTTTTTTGCGTGACGCCCGCGACCGAATAAACTCTACCCACGAAGTCAGCCGAGCAGCATGGAGAAGATTTGGGCGACGCATAGACGGAGCTCCAAACCCACCACCGTCACCGCGGCGGCCACGGCGCCCACGTCTCCGTTGGCGCGTGAGCGCGAGCGCGAGCGGGATGGCGGTGGCGCCAACAAGCAGCAGCAGAACGCGGCCGCGCCTACCACCGTCACCGAGGCGGCCACGGCGCCCACAACTCCGTTGGCGCGTGAGCGCGAGCGTGGGCCGGATTTCGGTGGCGCCAACAAGCAGCAGCAGCAGAACGCCGCCGCGGTGTTGCCGCTGCCTCCTCCGCCGTCCTGCTCGACGCCTGCCGCTGCCTCCTCCGCCGTTCTGCTCTGAATCACAGGAAGTTGCTGCCCCTGCGACTCTGCCCCTCTGCCTCTATGACGCCACCGCCCATGCGAATCCGCCGTCCTTCCTCTGAATCCAGATCATTATATGGAATCGAATCTCATCCACCCAGGGTATCTTCATCCCCTGCTGCTGATCTACCTCCAATTCGTGGTATGCCTGAATATGAACTACAAGCATCGCCATCCATGAGGGCAAATCCACCAGCCTTTGGAAAACCTTCTGCACAATCGTGTGTCTGCGTGTGGGCTAGAAGCGCCAGCGCATGCGCTTGTGCCTCCATTAACAATTAAATCACCAACAATCACTTCACAGGTTTTGTATGATTCCTATGGTATAGTTCCCATGCTTGCTCAGTGTTGTGATTTTTCTTGACAACAATAATTAGTATCTGTTTGCCATGGTGGATACAACTGACAGGTTACTGAAAAGATGCAAGTTCAAGTTATCTATGCCGAATCTGTGATTGGCCCTACTGGTGCACGAATTGATTACATACATCGTGCCAGCAGATCGAGTATCTTGATAAATAATTTGGAGGGGGATGCAATGTCAATTGAAATCAATGGAAGTTCTGCAACAGATCAGATTGCTGAGCAGCTGATAAAGGTAACAGTGACTTCTCTAAGAAAGTTACTTGTAATTCTTTTCAGAAACAGTATTATCTTTTAGATAGGATTTCACCTTGTAATGCAAAAGGTTGTGTAATGCAAATGGTCGGTCGCTTTTGACTCCAGGCCAGTGCTCGAGGGGCCACCAAGGACGCAAGCCCTTTTCACTAAACACTCAAGCTGTTCTATTTGATGGAGTTCAGTCCCAGGGTGTTGTGCAATGATTTTGATCATGGTTTTTAATCGAATCAGATCTAGATTATTTTCCATGGTGTCCTTTTTCGTGCCTTCTGTCCTGTAGTGCTTCATGTAGATTAATTGATCCAGTCATAGCTTCATGCAATCTTCAAAGGTAGCGTTCTTGCATCAGTATCTGGTTCTAAGTTTGTTATGGAATCATGAAAACCACTTGAGAATGATTCCAAATTGTACGGTACCTGTTGAGTGTTGATGACATTGAGACTGCAATTGTTCTGCTATTGGAGTTGGTACTGATTTTAGTAACCAATGCAACATACGTAATGGAGTTTTGTGGTTTCACTATTTCCCCATGCCAACACGAAAAGAAAGAAAAATATAGGACAAAGGCGGGGGTACAGCAGCTTAGATCAATTTGATTGTGCAGAACAAAAGAAAGGCTACATATTTTTTCGCTGGATTTTGTTCTTCCATGTTTGTAGAGACGCTGATTACTGAACATAATGTTCTGTAAATAAGACTCTTTTTTGTGCCTGAAAACAATAGGCTCTAACAAGTGAGAATTCTCTACATGCTTTTGTTGTCTATTCTTATGTATTCTGTGTACAACATCAACAATGTCATGTGTGCGTTACTTTAATAAGAAGCAGGCATGAGCTGGTTGCCTTGCTAGCGCAACGGTTCACTTCCCATGTTCAGAGGAGTGAAGGAGATGTTCGACGGCTCGGTGGAGTCACTCAATGCGCATGGCTATCTGTTCGAGAGCATGGCAGTGTGCTTTGTGGATTTTATATGATGCAACATGTGTGAATTGTATGTTGTTCATACATATTTGCACAGTTTAGTAATGAAATCTATTGCCCTTATAATAAAAAACCTCACTAAGCTATAAACGAGATTATATTTTAAAAACGTGCGTTGCACGTGCACGATAACTAGTATTATTAAAAGAGCAAACATTTGTTGAGCCTCTCGCCCCATCTTCTCCTCAAGCAAGCCTCCCCTACCGAATCAAGCAGGGAGGCACCCGATCCGGCGACGTACCCCTCCGGCCTTCAGTCCTTACTCCTCGCCACAAAAGGATCCTATCCCGTCCTCGCGCCGCCATCCTTTACCCATACCGGTCCCCTATACATACCGACGAGCAGCTCCACCACGATACCGCCGACAGTCCGTCCACCGGCTCGCCCAGATGGGGCTCCCATGCTCACACATACTTCAAAGTTTACCCCATGGCGTCCGTGCCAGTCCCGCCGGGCCGCCAATCCGTGTTGCGTTCGCGATTCGTGCGACCTCCGTGACTGCCTCCGATCCGCGTGGGCGAGCGAACTCCGTTTCAATCCACGCGAGCCAGCATGCGGCCAGAGCCTGCACGAGGCGAGCAACAGATGTCTTCAGAACGAGAGAGCCTGCACACGAGGCCAGCGAGCTCCACGCACCGAGCAAACTTTCTTCAGGTTCGCCGTCATCCTCTACCTCTTGATCTTAACTTCTTTAGGATGCTATACTGTGTTCCTGTCCCACGCCACAGCGAATACCGGCCGCTCCCCTCGACCGGGCGCGACGACGACCCCGCCGAACCACTCCCCGCGCGAACGCCATGGACGGGAGGTGGCGGCCGTCTCAGCAGCGACACGGATTTAGGTATTTCTGAAGTTCTTCATTCAAAATATGAAATTGTTGAATTTGTTAAAACTTGTCACGTTGATGTATGTATCTGAAAAGCTGATGCCATCTAGACTATTGCTATTACTGTGAGCTGCTTTCCCACTCCCTGCACAACCAAGCACAATTGTGAATGTGAGTACAGAAGCATTACTGAAGATGATCTGAGTACAGACAGTGTCTACTTACATCAGCTGCTCTTCAGAGTACTTTGTGTGGAGCTCGCAGCACCTGTTCCAGGACTTGAACCCGTTGATAGTGCACTGCGCAGTGTAGATGGCTGCTGCTGCCAGCATGGACGGCTGGAACTTGAGCATGCCGTTGTCGACGAGGCTGAGCTCAATTATGAAGTAAGACAGCAGCTCCAGGTGAAGATCCAGAACACGGACAAAAAGGAGTCGAGTCAGACAGGCAATGCACATTCACTAATAAGCCTATTTTGCTAGCAGTGTGCAAGATCCCTGTATATACCGGAATAGTGTGAGCTCATTTCTTCCCTGGGTAGCACAGAAACGCTTTCATTTTTGGTTTTCATTTCTGGGACAGAGAACCTTCAATTTTTGCCTCCAAGTGATTTGAAGATTCAATATAAGCAACACGCATATTAATATCCGATGCCTTTGGGTTTCATATTATTTTCTTTGTAGAGATGCTACCTGTTATAAAGAAATATTGAAATCATAGGTACATTATTGTATATGCGCGCATATGTGTGACAACCTTTTTGCATAATAGTTGATTATCACTTTTAAATAACAGTTGATTTTCACTTTTTTATATATAAAGGGAGCTTTATTATTTAAGAAGTTTTAAAAATTATACTCGGCCTCTGCATAGTTGATTTTCACTTGGATAATAATATCAAACTTCTTCGATGAATTTGTTGATATATGTACTAATGTTGCACGTTTACTTGACTTATAAGTATGGATGCACACACTATGCCCCTCTCGCAATCATTTCTCCTTTCACCGTTTGCCAAGCCAAGCATGAGACACATTTAAATGGCTCGGTAAAAAACTCGCTAAGAGAGAAATAAGATTCAAAACAAATGTTTTTAGATTATTTCTACGTGCGTACACATGCACGTTTACTATGAATGTAAAAACTAAAAAATGCCATTCAACTTAATCATAAGATGTGCCTTATAAAGTGACGTGCGTGCACGTGCAAGGCTACTAGTAAAGATAAAGAAGATACATATATATAATTATTTCTAAATTTAAACAAACTCAAAAAACCTCGAGCATAAAAAATTGTATGCCTGCTTGGGCAGCGTGGATCTTATTTAACTGCCATCCTTCGACCGAAGCACCTTGTTGTTTCTAGGGTTGTTGGACTGCACCTAATCCCAGCACGTTCAAACAGGTTACAAGGGAAGAACCTTGGAATCGCCCAAATCCGCGTCCTCTCCGTTGATGGCTTGGCTGCCCTCGCCGGACACCTCCTCCAGCGACCTCCCGTTCGGCTCGGGAAGGAGACAGGTGAAAAGTATCCCCAGCACATTGCACGCGGCGAGCACGAACAGTGAGGCACGCACGCCGATACCCGAGGGGTACCCGGTCTTGGCCTCATCGCTGCCGTCTGCCCTCTGTGAGGCGTACATGAATCCAAAGGACCCGACAATCGCCCCGACCTTACCTGCCGCGGCCGATATCCCGTGACATGTCGTCCGGACGTGCGCCGGAAAAATCTCGGCCGGTATGATGAAGGTGGTACTGTTTGGCCCAAAGTTGGCAAAGAAGAAAGTGAAGGTGTACATGACCACCAACCATATCCGTCGGCCAGGCTGCGTCAGGCTGTGGTAGAAGGCGGCCACGACTAGCATGAGCCCCTTCATCATGACGAATCCGAGGAATTGGATGGCCTTCCGGCCGACGACGTCGACGAAGGCGATGGTGAACCAGTAGCCAGGTAGTGTGCCGCAGAGCGCAATGATCGCCTGCCCGCGGGCGACGCGGTAGGCCTCCTCGAGCGCGCTCATGGTGCGCGCCTCGGGGACCCACTTGACGTCGTTCAAAATCTCCTCCTGGAGAATGTTCTGGGAGTAGAAGACGACATCCAGCACGAACCAGGAGACGACGGTGCCGACGAGATGCAAACCGTGGCGGCGGGCGAAGCGGCCGGAGAGGACACCGTAGTCCCTGTCTCTGGTGATGCTCTCCACCTTGTCCGGCTCCCCACTGAATTCCACCTTGAGCACCTTGGACATGTCGCGCGCGGCCTTCTCGGCGTCGCGGGCGACCAGAGCCGTGTAGCGCGCCGTCTCCGGCATCATGACCCTCCAGCGGTAGGTGAAGACGGCGGGGATGGCGCCGACCATGAGGATGATGCGCCACACGTAGTCTGCCTGCGGCGGGGTTGAGGCCAGGGGATCTTCCTCGTACGCCGGCGGGTTGAAGCGCGCCTGGAACGTGGCCGTCACGATCAAGGTGACAATGCAACCTGCGAGAACACCGAACCCTTCCATGGCGAACACGGACGCTATGAGGCTCCCTCGAGTCCTCTTGTTAGAGTACTCGGACATGATGGTGGCGGAGAGGGGGTAGTCTCCGCCGATGCCGACGCCCAGCCAGAACCTGAAGAAGCAGAGCGTGGCCATGACGCCGTCGGCCGTGTTTCCGAACGACAAGCCCGAGAGGAAGGACCCCATGATCATAAGCATGATGGTCTTGCCGTAGAACTTTTTCCGGCCGACCTTGTCGCCGAGCCAGCCGAATAAGAGCTGCCCGACGATCATGCCGCAGAATGTGACTCCGGTTATGGCCGCCTCGACCCTTGGCGGTAGCCTCCCGGGGTCTGGTCGTCCCGGCACTTGGTAATAGATGCGCCCCAGGAGCTTGGTGACAAGGGTTATGCAGAAGAGGTCGTAGGCGTCGGCGAAGAAGCCCATGCCGGCGATCATCACAGCCCATGCGTGGTACCTCTGCGTCCTTGCCACGTCAAGCGCGTGAAGCACCTGCAGCTGCTCCCGTGCCATCGCCGGCCGTCTCTCGGCTCTCCCCGTGCACACTTCTTGGCGCGCCGGTGCAACGCAAGATGTGAAAAGGTGCTTGTTTCAACTTTGTACAGCGAATGTGAGCCAAGTAAACGACAAGCCGAGTCAGGGAGTTATATAAGCCGGCGTATTGCTTTGCTTTGTTTTGGTATGGCAAATGAAAACAATAGGAAGATACGAGTGTTGTACAGCTGCATGTGGCTGCCTTGCAGCATGTGCATACACAAGACAAAGAGCTTGCGCTGAACGCGCGGAGAAGGAACAAAGGGGATGGAGACTCCAAGGCGCCGGTCAGCAGCGATGCTTCATTGCAGGGCCGGTGCAATGCGTCAGATAGGGCACCAGAACATTGCTTATTTCTTGGTGAGTAGGGGGACACGATCTTCGTGTAGAAATCGCCTACATATATTTGTGACCCTTGTGTTAGACTAATCATGTGTGATGTACTGTATCTTTTCATACGGTTTACGTATACAAACGTATGATAAAACAGTAGTCGCTCGCTCCGTCTCAAAATATAAGACACCCTTAAATTTCTCTGATCAACGACATACAAGTTTGACCATGATTTGTACTTGTAGTATGTCCACAAAATTGGTAAAATGATATATGAAGTGAAAAAAAATTGTAAGACGAATGCAACGGTACCATTTATACATACTCAATCCATATATTTTAGTATATATTAGTTGTCAAAGTTGAGCATCAAAGACCAACCCAAAAGTAGTGCGCCTTATAATTTGGGACGGAGAAAGTATTTAGCAAAAATTCAAAGTTGAGGTTCCCAATGCATCGTTGGATGTTTATTTTGGTCACTTTTTTTTTTGATAAAGGGAATATTATTTGATCATTGTATTGGCAACTTTTTTTTTGAAATAATTGTATTAGCAACTAAATACGACTTAGACGTCATCTACGGTCACTGGGGTTGATTTTACGGTGCATTCGATAACATGGTACTGGTTGACCGGTATTAAGGAGTTAGCACATGTAAATTTTGCAGCATTGGCACACGATTCTCTCAAAAGAGGGGTAGACTCATATTCTCAGGAAGCAATCTTACCAAAATGCTTTCGGGCTTAAGCGGCCGACCTGCCATATAACAGACTCGCCACACACACCACAAAGGGAAGAAGTTGCCCTAAGGTAGCACCCACATATCATCGTCATCACTTCTCCTCAAGCAATCAACTCCGGCTATGCCACCCACGACTACCGAAGAGTGACAATTGCTAGTGCGGACAGATGTGACAGTTTCTGTCCGTTATCTCTAACGAACACTACAAAAATCTTAAATGATAACTATTACACATGCTTATACTCCATCTGACCCAAAATAGAATGTCTATAATTTTTGTTCACGGTCAAACTTTTAAAGTCTGACTAACTATAATGATAAAAATATCGACATCTACAATCTCAAATGTGCACTCATGATGGTTCTAACAATATCGATTTAGAATTATAAATATCGATAGTTTTCTCTATAGTTTGTCAAACTTCGTTCCTATGGAAACAACACAATTGTTCTACCCAAGACATGCATGGAGCATCACTTCTCCATATATGGAGCATCTTTTCACAATTTTCAAATAATTCGCTCCCAACATCTATTTTTGCTAAATTAGTATTCCTTTCTTGTGCCACTTTATTCCCCCTTATCCCATCGTCTATGCATATATTTGTTCTACTCAGAAGAAAAATGTGCTGGCTAGTGCCGTGGTGATTGGTGAATGGTGACCACCAATCCAGAAGGAATAAGAAAAAAAGGAATCTAATTTGACACCATATGCTAAGTTGATTTTAGGACCTAAAACTACATCATTCCCAAATTTGAATGACTAGTTAAGATGCCTCTATATGATATTTCCTCTGGTTAATTACAGAAGACGACCACATAACGCACCACAATCAATACTACGATTCACCAAAACTTAAATAACATGATAGCAAACTGTTTGCTATCCCTATTCAAAGTGATCTGCTAAGTGGACTACAATAGCCCATGATCATAAGTTATTGTTCCAAAGATGGTGCAGCTGATGCATAACATCTAGTTTCAAGTTAAATTTGATCTACAGCTGAAACAAAATAGTTTCCTAGAAATTTATTGACAAAGTGAAGAAACCATATGTTAGAGAGTTTTTATTAATTTTGAATATATTTTTTTACTATGTCTCTTCTTCATTTCTTTGGCATCGATATAGTCTCCTGACAATGCTGGAGCCGTGTGTAAAATGATATCGAGGACGCGGGGACCTCTTTTTGAATTGACATTATCAATTGAGCTAACCAAAACATAATAACAGAATATATTTCCTACACCATCTCCTCCCGTCCATGTAGGTCTTGGAGGGGAAATGGATGATCGCTCTTCTTTTAGGGCCTCCTGTCCGGGCCATGAATCTGGCATCTTTGAGACGACCACAAATGGTGAACGGCGAACAAGATGGTGTTGCTAAAATTCGGGATAGATAAAGTACTCGAGGCTTGGCATATTTTATCAGAAATTTGCCACCGTGTGGAACAAAAAACTCTGACCCGGTGTATTGGGAGAGAAACCCCCTAGCGTCTGTGCGCGTAGTCGGGGATTTTTTATGCGAGACCCGGTGTTCGACCCAAAGGCCGGTATTAACCTTGCTGTGAGGTTATGACCACTACGCCGTGAGCGTGTTCGCGCCAAAAGTTACACCGTATGTTACTTGAACTTGCTAGAGAATATTCCATCGCATTTAACGGAATTTATGTGCTTACGATGTTTCCTGATTTGTGCTTTATCGTACCAAAACCATCATACGTGATGAAATAATGATGGTACGTATAAAAGCAAAAAAAAAATGATGGTACGTATAGCAGATCTCATGTTTGTGACTTTGAGCACAAAAGTCTAGCCGTGACTTTGCCCTCATCTCAGCCATCTAAACGTGATCCAACGGATAGAAAAAGAGTGAACATGTTTAGACTAAAATTTAAAATATTATGTACTCACAAACTGTATGTCCAAATACGACGAAACTTTGTCCTAATGCATAATAACGAATATGTGATTTACTGGATTTTTTTCAAAAAATTTTGGGAAATTTGAATTTAAGTTCAAATTTGTATAGTGAATTTTAAAATGATGTTTATTCACAAACTATTTGTCCAAATACGACAAAATTTTCACAGAATGCATAATATAACATATCAGATTTACTAGAATTTTTTAAAAAAATTCTTAACATAATACAGTTTACATCTAGTGCAAAGTCACAGCTTGACTTTTGAGCTCAAAGTCACTGAAGCTGCATCCGTTTGAATAACCGCTCTTCGGTTTAATTACCGCACGTGGTATTATTTGCTTGTGAATAAATATTAGTATGTTTGTTGAACAAAAAATGCTCTTTCAGTTGGTGCAACAGAAGCATTCGTAAGTACTCCCTCTGTTCCAAATTAATTGACGCAGATTTAGAACAAAGTTGTACTAAAACTGCGTCAATTAATTTGGAACGGAGGGAGTACTGGTTGTGTTGTGTCGCGGAACGGGAGGACCCGCAGGTCACGCCCACTCCAGTCGCACGTCGGTGATGAGCCGGATACCGTCCAGCTTATAAGTTGGAGGTCTATTCAAGTGAAGCATCTCGTTACACACATCTGATTTTTTCTCTCTCTCTCTCTCTCTTGCGGGACAAAATGATCGTTTCGCCTCGCCTCGCCACTCTCATGGCGCGGGGCAATGCCAAGGCGACCACCATTTTTCCATGGCCGCCGGCCGTCATCCGCCGTTCCCACTTCTGAGCCTGTCGACCGAGAGCCAGGACAAGGAGGAGTGCAGTGAGGCCGCAGTATGTGTGTGGGTTGCCTGCAATCGGTCTGTGCTATCGCACTTGTCACACTTGCCGACTTCCTTGATAATAGGGACGGAGACAAAGGGGGACGGGGGGGGGGGGGGGGACGGGGGGCTTGGCCAACCCCCATGCCTTAGATCTTGTAAAGAACACTAGCCATTAGAGCTCTTATTTCTTAGTGATTTAATGAAATCCACCCCCTCAACAAGTTTGTGGCACTAAATCTATCCAACTAGCCCCCATCAAGGTCACATGTTGGCTCTGCCCCCGCTTGATAAAGTGTGGCTGCAGGCCAATGCCGCATCCTCGTCTAGCCGGCGCTCGGTGATTGCGCTTCATGGTCGGCTGTCGTATGCTCGTGCCACTGTCAAGCGGTTCTAGCCAAATAGTCGGAACTCGAGCTAGCCTCCCAATCGTTGGACCGTCGGTTCGATATCTTCGTCCTAATCTATGCGGCAGGAAAGGGGCGGTGGGGTGGCGAAAGAAGGGAAGATGTAGTCACTGAAAAGGGCGCAAGTGAGAGAAGCAACGGTGGCGGGAGATTGGTGCGGTGCAACATATGAGCTAGATAAGAACGGGGATTGCGGTAGGTGGGGGCAAGTGATAATTGCCACAATCACTAGCTAGAGGAGTTCGTCGCCGATGGGCGTGCCAGCGTCTGATGTGCATGTACGGACAACAACAAGGAAATCCGAGTTCCCCATCCCCTCTTGCCTCTTTGGTGGCCGAAGCCCGATGATTGTGGACTTGGATGGACGAGATCGGCCGGTGACTAGGGATTTTTCTCACCATGCGGAGATGAATGTTTCCTTTTTAAAACCCAACGGGGGAGGAGCTCCACGGGTTTTATTAGAAAATGTAAGACAACAGAAATTCGCCCAGACTGGGAATCAGCTCTGGTGGGCTGCATGCACCACCGCAGGGCAAACCACCCCAGTATTGCTTCCTTCTGATGTATCGTTTTGGCCCCATTTTTTTTTAAAAAGTCAGCACCATCAAAACAGAAAAAGTAAAGAAAATTCTTCACCTTCTCCTCCTCACATCCATGTAGGTTTGTTAAGGGGATGATCTCGCTCCCATTTAAGTTCTTGTTTGGTACTGGTGTATTTTTTGGAATTTGATGTGGATTATCCCGGTCTACCCCAAAATTCCCACGTATTTCCAAAACACTGTTTGGTACTAGTGTATTTTGCCCGATGATATCCCCCTAAAAATTGTCTAAACTCTAGTCTATTTTGCTCTATACCCGATACACTCTCCTTACCTAGTGGATTGAAAATAGATGAGGATTCGATGGGATTGGAGTTGGAAGTTTCGCCCAATCCCTACACCTGTAAGGTAATCCCTAAAAACGCCTTGGCGTTAGGTTCTTTCAGACACATGCATTTTTTAGGGTCGACAAATGGAGGATGGACAAGTTGGTGTTATGTGAATATTTTTGTATAGATACTCGAGCCTTCGAATTATTTCTCAAGGAATTTGACACCGGGTGAAAGAAAAAAAACGGAAGTGTTGTGCATACAATGACTAGCAGACCTGCATGGTCAATTTGGAAGCAGCGGAATGCACGGGTGTTCAACAACGCTAGGCAGCAATGTACGGCAGAGGTGCTGGCTGGACGGATTACTGACGAGCTGCGTCTCTGGCTCAGTATCCGGGGAGGGAGTAGACATGTAACGCGAGAGTAGGCTTAGGTGTGGAGTTTGGTGGTGTGTGGCTGTGCCCGTTACGACAGGTGTTTCAGCGCTCTGTACTTGGTGTTTCAGCGTTAGGTTCTTTCGGATACATGCATTTTTTAGGGTCGACAAATGGAGGATGGACAAGTTGGTGTTATGTGAATATTTTTGTATAGATACTCGAGCCTTCGAATTATTTCTCAAGGAATTTGACACCGGGTGAAAGAAAAAAAAACGGAAGTGTTGTGCATACAATGACTAGCAGACCTGCATGGTCAATTTGGAAGCAGCGGAATGCACGGGTGTTCAACAACGCTAGGCAGCAATGTACGGCAGAGGTGCTGGCTGGACGGATTACTGACGAGCTGCGTCTCTGGCTCAGTATCTGGGGAGGGAGTAGGCAGTGGCGGACCCAGGAATTTATCGAAGCCTGGGCGCGCCGCAAGCCAATAAAAAAAATCTCAAACAAATATAAGAAAGACATGGAACAAATAAATTTCCACGACAATTCTAAATGTAGAAACACGGATCAGTACATTACAAGTTCACAACAGATTGAAATGTTCACAAGTTCATAGTACATATGAATGTTCACATAACATTCAAATATTCATACTCTATTATTAGATATGATAGCTTAGCAAGAACTCCCAAAATACATACAACTTCCACCGACCAAAGTTAATCGTCCCAATTCCCGCAAAGAGACTATATGATAGCTTAGCAAGAACTCCCAAAATACATACAACTTCCACCGACCAAAGTTAATTGTCCCAATTCACCCACAAAGAGACTCTACAAGATAAAAAGGAGGATTAGAAGATCATATAACCGTGGCTTTAAAGTATATTTAGCATGAGGCAAGGAAAATTACCAAGATAGAATGATGTGCTAATTAGCCCTAGGCTTACGAGGTAATTGTTTCCTCCTCTTCCTCATATCTTGAAACCGTTGAGCAATAACACCACTATCAAGTTGGTGAAATAGCTCCCGCTCGGTGTAGCATATCATCAAGTCATTGAACCATTCATTCTTGAGTTTGTTACGTAATTTGGACTTGATGAACTTCATTGCCGAGAAAGACCTCTCAGCCGATGCCGTTGAGACCGGTAATATCAAAGCCAACTCAATAAGCTTATAAACCAACGGGAAGACCAAATGTTTACCAGTTTCAACCATCTTTGTAGCCAAACTTTCAAGATTTGTGCAAGTGGAAAAAGAGGAATGCACTCTCACATGATGAATATAAGACTCAAGTTGGCCTCTTATGATTGCACGGTCACCATTAGAGAAACCCGCATGATATATTGAAGATAATCGAGCAACCTTGTCCACATCAAACTTTGAGAAAGAGTTCTTTGGACTAAGGCATGAGAAGCTTTCCAATGCCTCTATTGATGCTTCACAAAAGCGATGATCCATCTCAACACATATCTTGTCAACGGCAACATAGAATATCTCAACTTTATAGAAGTGAAGGTTAGTGTATGTCATCCCATCAAGCCTCGAACGACCCCGCACCGGTATTTGTTGATCCATATGTGGCACCGGAATACCCTTCTCCATGCAAAATTGTTGGACCTCCTCCAACAAGCCCTCCCAACCACCCTCTCTTATAGAGGCCAACCGGGCTTTCACATCACTAACTAGTTCCATGGCATGCACAGTATTAAGATCTTTGCTTTGCAAAACATGTGAAAGCTCATCCGTGATGGCAAGCAACTTAATCATGAGCTTTAAAATAAAAGCAAATTTAAAGTTCTCCATTAATTGGTTTCCTAAGAGCGGGATCACACAATATTTCATCCGGATTGAACACATGAACCGGCTCTTCCTCCTCATTCGCAACATTTGGTTGCGGTGGTGGTTGTGGTAAGCTTCTTCTATCAACCAAAAACCTCCCAATTTCTGAAATTTAAACACATTCGTTAGTTATTAATTAATACTTCAAGGTTTAAACAAGGGTAGCTAAGTGAAAGTCATTGTAATCCCAATTACCTACAAGAACTAGTTAATAATGTATGTCTAATTCATGGAGCATGTCCTCAATTTCAGTTTCAAAATTCATTACCGATACACCTAGATGAACAATCTCAGTTGAGGAAGACATACCTATCTGTCCTCTGCCTGATGAAGTCGAGCCCGATGAGCCTCGACGGCGCTTGCGGCCGCCAGATGGGGCTGGACATGATCACCCCTGCTGCTGCTGCTCTTGACGCACGCTGCCGTTGTCGCCCGACGGATCTGCAGAGGCCGCTCCAGCTCCCGTGCGTCCCGGGTCTCCTTCCTCCATGGTTTTCCTCTTCCGCCGCCAAGTTGGGCAAATCGCGGCGCCGCCGGCCGGACGGACGGGCAAGGGCAAGGGTTTCGCGAGTCAAGCGAGGGGAACGGGACGATTCGTTTCTGAGCTGGGACGAGCTAGTGTTCCGCTGCCCAGTGCCGCTGCCTCTTTTTCAGATAGAACGATTGGTTTGTGGCCTATTTTTTTCCATCGCTAGCACAGCCCAACACGAGGTGCCAAGCCCAGCAACCAGAAGGCCCACCAAACATGAACGTTTTGCCCCTCGTCTCATGTGATTTGATCGCTAAAATTGCTGTTTTGTACGAGACGAGCACGATCGAAGCCCGGGCAAGCGCCCGGGCTGCCGGGAGGCTGCGTCCGCTGCTTGCCCGGGCTGCCGGGAGGCTGCGTCCGCTCATGGGAGTAGGAGTAGACATGTAACGCGAGAGTAGGCTTAGGTGTGGAGTTTGGTGGTGTGTGGCTGTGCCCGTTGCGACAGGTGTTTCAGCGCTCTGTGCTTGGTTGTTTTCTCTCCTATAAAACTCTAGTGCACCAAGGTGCACTCTCAAAAAAAAAAACACCCAGTGCCCTGGGCGTAATTGGGGATTTTTTTCAAGGAATTTATTTCTCAATGAATTTGACACCGGGTGAAAGAAAAAAACTCACCCCGCAGGTGAGAAACCCCCCAGCGACCTGCGCCTTCCTTGGGGATTTTTTCTGCGAGACCCGGGTCTCGAACCCGGGCCGGCTATAAACCTCTCTCAGGTTGTGACCACTACGCTCTCAGCGTGTTCGCGACATAGTGCGTACCTTGACATTATTTAATTGAGAGATGATAATATCTAAGAATGGACATGTTTCGTCGCTTCGGGTGATGGTCCTGACGTCTCTAGCGGCTGCAGCACATTATGCTCTGTGGTCAGCTTAGATTTCATACACCTGATCATACGTTGTTGCTTTAGTCTTCGTTGTTAATAAATTTGTGTTTTTTGTCGGATATACATTTCCAAACCCAGCAAAGCAACACTGCAACATCTATCAACTTATCTCTACCTGAGAGAGTGTATATAAATTAGGAGACCACTTACCCGCCAAGCACCGGCGCAAGGGAAGGTGTCATAATGTATGCCATTTTCTACAACATTCTTGGCTTCGGGGCGCGAGGTCGCCGCCGAACCACGATCAAAGACCTGCTCCGCAAGCACTCAATTGATGTTATATGTCTGCAAGAGACTACTTATTAAGCAAGATTTCACTGGTTCTGTAAGTTAGAGATCTTGAGTTTGGGGACAAATTTTTCTGGTTTTAGCTGCCGGCTTTGGGTCAATCAGTTGGTATCCTCGATGGCTTTCGAGATAGTCTTTTTAAGGTAGGGAGTATTGGCAGGGATCAGTACTTCATTAGTGTCTCGGTGCTACACTGGCCTTCCAAGCTTAAGATGGAGATCATGGGGATCTATGGGCAAAGCACATTGCAGTCAACAAGTAGTTGACCAGTGATCATGTAACTTTTATACTCAAAGCTGGTGCTTTAGAATCGAGGATTTTTAAATATCTAGAATATACAAAATGTTGTCCAATTTTAATATTTCGGGAAAGGGTCATTTAGCCGCATCACATGAGGTGCAAATTCCAGAAATTTGTGCATACACACAAAGGTTGTTGCACGTGTGCCCTCGAAATGTTGCAATGGTTTGTTGCATGACCTTTTAGCGTATGACCCAAAGAGATTTGATGGTCACGGAGGCGGCCGATTCCGCCCTTGCCAAGCGATCGCCTTTATAAATGAGGTCTATTTTAGAAGTTTTAGAATGGGAGTAATCTGTGTTATAACGTGGTTTTGTTTGAAACCAAAACTGAAGTATGTATTAACCTGATGATGAAATACTCCAGTTTTACAATACTTTAATTTCTGAGAATACCGAAGAATACTTCAAAAAAAAAGCTCCTAAACGGGGCCTAGGTTCTTCTGCAACATTTGAAAATGCACAAACAAATGTGAGATGGAAATATCAGACGTGCAAAAAAAAAAAAAATCAGACTTTCACGCGTAAAGCCATTCAGACGGGTTCCATTCTCCACAACGGGCAGCTCACACCACTGCCGCACCAGATCGATTGCAACTGGCGCCTGGCGGCGGCTCGTTTGCGGCAGGATCGTCACAGGCCGCGCCTCGATCCCGACGAGCGGTGAGGCGGGGAGGTCACGGCGCAGCTTCTCGCGTCGGCGGCCTCACGTGCCGGCGGCAACCCTAGCCGCCAATCCCTTTCCTCCCGCTCGGAGCGGAGGTCCATCGCCCGCGTGCGATGTCCCCGTCGGCGCCTCACCTCGTCGACGAGATCCTGGAGGAGATCTTCGCCTGCCTGCCCACCCCGGCCGCGCTCGCCCGCGCCTCCACCGCCTGCCCCCGTTTCCGCCGCATCATCACCGACCGCTCCTTCCTCCGCCGCTACCGCAAACGCCACCCGCCACCGCTCCTCGGGTTCGTAAGCGACGAAGGTGGCTTCCACCCTGCCGAGTCGCCCCATTCGTCCGCTCCGCTCGCCCGCGCCCTCGCCGCCGCCGCCGATTTCACCTACTCCTTCGTCCCCAAGCCAGGCAAGTTCTCGTGGATCCCCTGCAACGTCCGTGACGGTCGCGTCCTCCTCGAGAGCAGGGGGTATAGGCCCAGAAAGCTCGCGGTGTGCGATCCGTTGTCACGGCGCTACGTGCTGCTTCCGCCCATACCCAAGGACCTGACAGCCCAGGGTGAGCGCAATTTTGAAATCAGACCTATCCTCGCTCCCATTGCTGAGGAGGATGAGGATGAGACGTCCTTCAAGGTGATATGCTTTGCAGACTTTGAAACCAAGCTGGCTGTGTTTGTCTTCTCATCTGTCACGCAGCAATGGCGAACGGTTGCATCTCCCAGCTGGAGTTCTTTGGGCGCAGACTGCCCCCATGTGTTGCGCTGCGCATTTATGGGATCCCGTGGCTTGTCCTGTTTTGACTTCGTGCGTGGCTCTTTCTACTCGGCATCACCATGGAAAGACAAGTTGCTCGTGCTGGACACACAAACAATGGAGGTTTCAGTTATCAACGATCGCAGTGGCTACCATATGCAGCTCAGATGGCTGCCTGGCCAGGCAGAGGAAGTTTACGCCAGAGACGATGTGCTGGGCAGACTTCGCCCTGGTCAGGTAAGAAGTCTGCCTGCCATTGTAGTTGGCCGAGAAGGGGTCCTTGAGATGTTTTCTCTCGTCGGTGATCACAGCCCCAATGGCTCGTTTCATCTCTATCACACCACTCAGGATAATGACAGTGCATCCTCCAAGGAATGGCAGCTGAAGAATATTATACCGTTGCCTGGCCAGTATGATTATTTCACCTTGGGAGCAGCTGAGGGATACTTATTCCTTGGAGCCACAACAGAAGACCAGTTGGACATTGATGGAGACTCCCCAGTGCGGTTGTCAGGGACTTACTGGGATGTAGATTATTTCTCTCTCGAGGTTCAGACTTCTAAACTTATGAAGGTTTGTCGGAGGAAGAGGGAGTTCTTCCATTTTGAAGATGTTTACTGGTACTTTGGCTTCCCTCCATCATTGTCAAAACCGACTATATAAATCGGTAAGTCCATTGTGTATGTTTGTTGTGCTTTGCTGCCTAATTGTTCACGCAACAAGTTACGGTTTTCTGTTATTATGAGAACTTGTCAAACTATCGAAGATGATCATGACTTGATGTGTCTGTCTTGTATGAGAACTTGAAAACTAGGGAAGGAAATAATGATTTGATTTGTATATTGTTAGGAAATGCAAAAATTTTTTTACACACTTTTTTTTTGGAACTGGAGTCAACGCAGAAGCAAACGATCAGATCGATCGAGTGTCCCGACCAGATCGGAGACGCTCGGGAACCACCAATCGGAGGGCAGATCGAAGAGCCTGAGCACGGCAGGGGACGGCCTGGAGACCACGGCGGCAAGCAGATGGTGCGTCGGCGGACGGCAGCAACTACCGGGACGGACGGATGGCAGCACGGCCGGAGGGCGGCGACAGGCGGCCGGGCGACGGCAGCCAGGGGACGGCAGCGGCGGCCGCAGGAGACGGCGACGGCGGCCGCCGTGGCAGGGGGAGGCAGCCAGGGGACGGCCAGGGGACGACGGCCGTGGCAGGGGGAGGCAGCCAGGGGACGGCGGCGACCTTGAGCAGGGACGGCGGCGACCTTGGCCAGGGAAAAAGCGACGAGTTGCAGCGTCGCAAAAACAAAAACCTAAACCTAAACCATGTGCTCTGATACCATGTTAGGAAACGCAACTTGTATTTCCAGGGGCCAAAGACCACAATATATAGTACATGTACATGTGACAAATATGCAGGAAACCCCTCATACAACGGGGAAAATATACAGGTATACATGGACACATAATATAACTCTAACATATATCTCGTGTTCGGTAACTGACTCCAATACGACCGTGGGCAGTAAATATGAGCCGGAGCCATTGAGGGACTTGAGGCTTTAGTTTGAAATTCACATCTTATGTTTTTTGCTACCTTTTGTCGATATTGCTTCTTAACTGGAACAAGATGCCCTTGGAATTTTTGATAGCATGACTGAGCAGTTTACGTGCCTTTAATCTTTGTACTGCTTAGAAGGCCTTACCGTGAACCTATGTTTGCAAATCTACTGCATATTGTGAGTTGCTTATTAGTTTGAACTAAAATATATCTTCAGGGATAAACCTGGTTTGCATTTAGGGTCTCTTATTTGGGACATACATCTGATGCCTCTGAGGAGAAATGGAGGATGAACAAGACAGTGATACGAATATGCTGGCTAGACTGCTAGATATAGTTTTCGAGCCTTGGTATTCTTTATCAGGAACGAGCCATCATGTGCTTTGCTGCTACTAGATGACTCGCTGCGCCGCTGGTGCAGGTGGCGGAACCGGGCCAGAATTTAAGCTATAAGTTTATCTCATTTTAGCATGGACACATATTGCTATTGCTAGTATTGGTACCAGAAGCAGCACCATTTTTATGGTTTTCCCTACTGAATAGGTAGACCGACCCATGTTTTGGCAATCAAAGCCATAGATAATTTGCCATCTGTGAAAAATAATGATGGCTATTAATAATGAAAGCAACACCACGACACTAAATAGTCCATTAAAAGTTCAAAACTGTATCGCCAACAAGTTGAATTTTTGTAGTTCCTCTTCATTTCATGATGTGAGCCAGCCACCGATGGTGGTTATGCCTCTTATGGAGCTCGATCTCGCCGCATCATGGCATGCCTTTCCTTCCCCTACTCGCCGTGGTGGTTGTGCATCCCGGCGTTTGGCGCACAAGAGCGCAGTTGATGGAAGACTGCTAGGAGGTTTTCCCAGACCTCAATCAGCCCCCTCCCCATGCCAACCCTTTCCTCCAGTATGATCCTAGCATGGTCTCGGCTGAAACCACGGTTGTCCTTGAAATCCAGGTTCCCTTCTTTGTCTCTCTCCCAAACTGATTTATCTGATCAGTACACCATGTGTTTGTTAAAATGCTTCACACAAATGAGGAAAGATCAGTAACGTAAAGAACAGATTGATCTGGTGATGAGAGACGCTGGGTAGGGTTGTGACGTGGGCCTACCTATCAGGTGCCCCACCATGAAGATACGGTGAACGCAAGGACTAGGGCCCAACTAGCGGCCTACTAGGAGACAATGCTTGAGGCCCATGAAGAGGGCCCAAAGAAGACAGAGTGCGCCCCAAGGAAGGCGAAGCTTATGACGGTAGAGACCTACTCTACCTGTAAACCTAGTCGGTTGTGAACTCCCGAGACCCAGCCTCCTATATAAAGGCTGGGAAGGCCGCCGATTAGGGGACGCTATTACTCCACCACCAAAACCCTAGCGAGATCGATATCTCGTCGGGATCGCCATTGTAACACCTTCAATAATCAATCTCAGACAAGCAGGAAGTAGGGTATTATCCTCCGGGAGTCTGAACCTGGGTAAATCGCCTCGCTTGTCAGCCGTGGTAACTACCAGCACTACCATCTTCTCCCTCTCAATCAACCTGGGGTACTCGACCATGGGACTTGCCGTGGCTATCCCACGTCAGGTTGCATGATCGAGCAAAGGAGAATCGGAGCCCAACTCAAATGCAGTTATACTGGTCCCAAGCACACTGTGCTATGGTGTTTCGGTTCTGTATTTGTGTTTAGAGCCTCTTTGATTAACAGGATTTTAAGGGTGATGATGACTGACCGTGGCTAAAATAAGCGTGCCTTTGAGCAAGCGAGGAACCTGTGGGTATCAAGTTGGATAATCCCTCTTGTTTCTGTGATCCTTCTTGATCCTGTTAACTGCTGGTTCTTTCCTTGGATGGTCATTCTTGCTGAGTGTATAACCAGGGCAGCTCCACAGTAAAAAGGGGTTCATCTGGTGATAAGAGATGATGGCGTTAGGGTTATATGATCGAACAAATGCAAATCTGAGCCCACTCAATTGCAATTTTACTGGTCTAAAAGCATAATGTGCTGCAGAATTTCCTTAAATCATTCGTATTTGAAGGTTTTGCTTACTTATGCTCCAGTGTTTATAGCTGTCTTTGCAAGGTGTTCTCTCTTTCATACCTTTATTGCATTGCATCAGCCATAGCATATACCGCATTTGTCTTTGATTTACTAACTGTATGTTTTGTTAATTTGTTCTCATTTTATTTCTGGCATACATTTGTTGCAACTTAATCTGCAGCACTTTTCTTGTTTATATGTTTGCCTCTTCTTTGATTCCATCTTGCAATTTGTGGTTGCACACATGCACTGAGAAATACTCCGGTTCTGTTGAGGCCTGATGATGCTGTGTCATGTATACTGTAGCAAGTATACCTTGGGGCAAGCTATGGAGCTGTTATATGTGTCCGCCGTTCTCTACAGAAGTACAGAAGCCTGTTCAAGTCATATTCTAGTCATCTAGTGTTTGTGGAAGAGGCACAAGAAGAATTTTGGAGAAGTTAGCAAATCCTCCAAACGGTGCTGTTGAAGCAAGTACATCACCTGCTGTTGCTGATGGTGTGATGCCAACTGTATAACCAAAGAAGAATAAGGGCTCTGCAAGTGCGGCAAGCACAGAAGATCTGGAAGTGAAAAAGAAACGAATGCTCGAGGGTGAATTTAAAATTTGCACGGCGTGCAATGCCGCCTTCAACAGACAGAAAGGATTACGAGTCCCACATGCTGGGCATAAGCACAAGGCCAATGTGAAACCTCCAAACGATGTTGTTGGAGCAAGTGCATCACCTGCGGCTTCTGTCGCTGGGCGTGATGCCAGCTGTACAGCCAAAGAAGAACAAGAGCACTGCAGTAACTCCAGAAGACCTGGAGGCGAAAATGGTGCGAGTGCTTGAGGCCTAGATCAAGGCGAATTGAAGATTTCCACAATGTGCAATGTCGTCGCGAAAAGCTAGAAGGCATGCAACTCTCACCGACAACAATATGTTATGGCATGTTATTCAGGATAACTGAGAACCTTTAGTATTTTGGGACAGATGTATACAAGTAGAAATAAATGGAAGAAAATAAATATATATCACTTTTATCGTGATTACACTTCAGATATCCTCTTTAACGCGGTTTGTCAAATGTTTTTATAGTTCCGTATTTCTTATAGAACTATGAGACATATTTGTACTTTTGCGTCAATTACGGAAGAATTGGTAAAGGTGGATCTAAACTTAGCCTTATAGAGTATCTACCGGAAAGCAAAGTAATTTCTGTACATAATAGGAAATATGCCCGTGCGTTGCAACGGGGAATAAATAAATATTCTAATGTTTCCATGACCGTGTCAAATTTGTAGGTCCAATCTAGTTAAATGTCAGTGCTGCCACGCTTGGTCAATTTTTTTCTTTTACTACGACAGATATAAACATAATGCATTGTGAAACAAATCCTCTGATATACAATATTTGTAAACGACGACACTTTTTAAGTCAACATTTGAACACAACACTATCCAACCATCAGGAAGAGAGTCACTCAAACTATATAATATGAAGAGCTAATTTCTATTTCACATCCTTATATTTCACACTGTATTTGCTCTCACTCTCTCCCCCCTCCCTCCTCCCCCATCTCCATATATCTCTCTTACAACATATAATAGCAAAGACATGCAAAAGGTGCACATGTTTCATTTCTCCTTTCCTACCAGCCTGTTGGTTTCACCTCTTTCATCAATGCGCCACCATTGTGCTTGGTGGTCGCCCGCTCCAGGGCGGCTCCAAGCTCATTAGGGAGATGGGTGTCAGCGGCGGCCCTCCTCATCTTAGAAGAAGCACTAATATGGGAAAAAATCTAAATAAGACTTTAATAACACAAAAAAAACATATCGTTAAAACTTATGTTACACATGGGTGAAATGAAACATGTTTTTAGATTAAAATTTGATAATATATTTGCAAAAACAAAGAATAATGGTAGATCATGGTATATTATTTGTTTTCTAAACTGTCCAGCTAGTGTGAGGAACCTTGTAACTCGGTAGGAGGAAAGGCACCTTTTCCTGGGAGTCATCGGAAAGAAAGTTGTTGAGCTCCTTTTGGAATATTCACATCTCAATATTGGAATGAATGTATACTCAATTAATTTCACATAATGAAAGTGCTATCAAACTTTTCTAGAGTTTGCTTGTGTAGAGGGAGCTAGCTGCTACTATTTTGTACATGCAGGAAATCATCAAATCTCTAAGAAATAGATAACTGACATTTACTATGTCATGAGTAGGCTAATTGTTTCTATACCTCTTATTTTTTATATCTTCGGAATTCTTGCTTCTTGGTCATGGTTTGTCAAGAAAGAGCAAACTATATAAATTAAGGCGACATAGTGTTTGCAGTTATTAGTACCATAACCAAGCAGCTAGTTGCCGTACTAATCAGCATGGCCTATTTATAGTACTCCCTCCTGTCCGTATAAAGTGTCGGAAGAATTCAACGTAGGAGGCACACAATCTTAGCTGTACCAGCGACAATTTTTAGGATCAGAGGGAGTACATAAATTACTGTTAAATACATTACCATGTGGTGGTGCTTGCTCGCTGTACATTTGATCAATCAAGAAGAAGCATGCGTACCTAGAACAGCAAGAATGAAGGCAAATGCTAAGAACGAACCTGCAGTTGCACACCGGCTCCCAGAACCAGACTTCATGGAGAAAAAATGAAGCACACTGATGAGGTAACTTGCAGGAATGTCCACATCTGGAATACAAATAAAACTGAAGCACGCTGATGGTGGATAAGAACCTCGTAAAATCACATGTTTAAAACTTTCAGTACATAACTTTCACCGTCATTCGTTACAAGTTCCCGTTACCATCTCTCAGAAACAAAAACTGGAACACATGTACTTTTTTATGTATCCGCGAACCTTATATGCCACTAAGCAAAAGGTTGTGCAGACAGTACAAATAAGAGCACAACAGATTTGCAAACAAGCAATATGAGGTGCAGAGCAGCAGAGGTTGTATTTTGCAAACAATCATTATGGTTATGATTTTGCATCCGCAAAATTATTTCCTGGACAACACAACCATTTCCTGGACAACATCACCACCCCCATGCCGGCACGCATCCACAGCGAACTGAGCAGCAGAACAAGAAACCGGGGAAGCTTCCACATTCCTTATGTGTAGCACCATACTCAACTTCAGAATCTTGTGCGTCGCACACTGATCGGCCAGGGCGTTGAAAAACAACAGGGTGAATGAGATTGCCCCAATCTGGGCTTGATTTGGAGCAACAGCAGCACGCGCTCCGGCGGCCGCTGCCTGAAGGTGAGAGAGGGTGTCTAATACTGTATGTACCAAACTCAGCTTTCTGGAACACACAAATAACAAGAAAGGGAGGGGGACTAACCCTTTGAGGTATGGTAGAAATTCTCAGTTGCTATAAATTTCCCTTCCACATCTGGCACAAATGCTGCTCCGAGATGGCAGTCATGTTATGTACATTCTTCTGCAAAGGGAGGAAAGCTTGTTCCCCTCATATTACTGCATGAAATAAATAGTCCGCGTTCATGAATCGGACAGACTCGTCCTACCTTCGCTTTGCACCATGCTTTCCTTTTGTTTTGCCTCAAAGAATCGTACTGCCCTTTTTAGTGGAGGATTTTTAGAGTTCTTTGTTGAAGAAACAATTGTTCGAGGCAGAAGCTCAAACATTCATCACAAAAAGTCAGGCATGAAAACTAAGTAACTTTCCTGGGGTTACCTTATGGCCATCTGGAAGCTTCAGAAGACCGATCAACTGGAAGGCATGGTTACTGCTTCACGAGTGTCCCGATCCATGCAGACGTGCCTAATCCTTTCCCACCTCCACATCCACGTTCGTGGAAAACACGTGCTGGTGCGGCAGGACAAACCTGGCTGCTGCAGGTCGACGCGCTTGAGGACATCCTCGACCATTGGCAATCGAAAAGCACAGGGACTACGGTAGGCCGTGTCGCCCTCAAACAAGATGTCGTAGAGGTGCTGGCAGCTGTCCACAGACGCTCCAGATCTTGGTCACCTGTTACCGTAAGGTTGCAATGAAACACATGAATCCAAGAACTCCTTGTAACAACTGTAGCATCAATTCAGAGTTTGACAGGGCACTCACCAAGAAATTGCAAGCCTCTTTTTTGAGCATGACTACGGCGGGCTCAAAGAGCCAGCCTGAACTTTATTACTCAAATGTTGCCTATGAAGCTTTGCAGCCTCTACAAGATGGGTTCAAATGAACCAGAGCTCACAAGGGGATACAAGAGAAGAGAAATAAATTAAAAGAACACACACCTCTAACACACATAAGGAATGGGGGATAACGGAAAGAGAAACATAAGGGAGCTACGGCAACCAGTCAACACCAAGAACTTAGCATCCATCACGAGCAGGCAGACCGAGAAGAGCTGGCACTAGCTTTGTTGGATTAGTCGAAGGGAGATCCACCGCCAAAAGACGAAGTTAAGAACTCGCCAGCTTGCTTTGCGATCACTCGGCACGTTGAAGAGCTAGGAGAGTCACAGCCACCGTCGAAGGGCTTCCTACTGCCGAGACACGTCGCAACAAAGAGAGCCGCAGACCATGTCGAAGGGCAATGATCCACCGAGACAACCCTGCACCTCCTCTAGGCCACCCAGGGCCTCCATCCAAAATAGAGAGAACCAAAGCACTATGCAAGGCAAAGAAACCTCAAGCATCGTCGAGGAGCGCCGAACTCCGAGACATCACCGCCGCCACGAGTATCCAAGAGAGGGGCCAACCATCCGCACCAGGATGACCAAGGCAAAGACCGCTGCAACAGATCACCTCCAATGACACCACCAAACAAGCCAAGAACTCAAGCACACTCTAGCCGAGACACCAAGCAACCAACAGCGGAACAGTGGCTCCATGACAACGCCCAACGGGGAAAAACGACATCAGAGAGGCCGTCGTTGTCCAATCCAGGAAGGATCTAAGGCTTTCGCCTGGAGCACACCATGGAGCGGGCTACGCTAGCTTCACAATGATGCCTTCAAGAAGGAAAAACGGCGCCCGAAGGCGTCGCCATCATCGAAGTAGGCTTTCGCCCAAAGCGTCGCAGCCACGACCTCCCCGCCACAATAGCTGGCCGTCAGGTCCGGCGAGCCCAGAAGTGCGGGACATCACCATCCTCCAGCCCAACCGCGGCAAGCGTCCATGCCAGGGCAGAGCCCCCCCGCAGACGCAGCCGCTCACCTCGAGCGTCGGCGCCGCCGAAGGCGGATCGACCCTGGCCACCGCGCCGGCAAACAGCCGGCCAGAACCACCGCCTCCAAACCACCCAGCCGCATCCTCGCCGAGCTCCACGGGAAGCACGCAGCGCCACGGGTGGCGACGCGCCGGCCATGACCCGCACGGCCCGCTCCAGGCCTAGATCGGGCCCGGGAAGCACCCCCGCCGCCACACGACTCCACAGCAAGGCGCGCCACCACGCCCTCCACCACAACTGCACCATGGCCGGACCTCCGCGCCGCTGCACCGGCCCGTCGCTCCGCCACCGCCGCCCACGAGCCGCCAGCGCCGCACCCACGCAAACCACCGGGAGCCCGCGCTGCGCGAGAGAAACCGCCCCGCCGCCACCTTCCCCGGGGCGCGCACGGCTTTGCCGGCGCCCCTCCGGCGGCGGCGATGCGGGAGAGGGGCGGGGGGAGGCCTTAGTGGCGGCGACGGCTAGGGTTCCCCCGAGTCGCCAGAGCAACGCGACGCGGGGGGGGGGAGATCATCAAATTGCAAGCCACTTCACTATCTACGCGACGCGGGGGGGGGGGGGGGGGGGGGGGGGGGGAGATCATCAAATTGCAAGCCACTTCACTATCTATATGAAATATCCATCGGAACTTTAATGGCACATGACAAAAATGCAGTACTCGAGTTCACACTATCACACATATGGAGAATCACATTTTAACAAACTGCAGCTTGACAGATTCAACAACTTTTGCTGGTTGGACGACTGGAAGAACTGATTGAACGCGTACCTGCTGGCTGGACGACTGGAAGAACTGATGAACGCATAAGAGATGTTTACGTGGAGCCTGCCACACGACGACCCGGGGCTGAGTTTGTGCAGTCGGCGTACTCGCCCGCGTACCCGACGGCGCCGATGATGGCAGGGTCCGTCCGGTTGGCGTCCGCCCTGAGCAAAGTGGTGCTTGAACACGTACCTTGCAGAGGACATGCTGCTCATCTGCCGACTGTGTTGTTGCTTCCCTACTTTTTCTACGCTGCCTGCCTGCCGCCGGCTTTCCTTCCCTTGCTGCTGCGAGACCGGCCGCCGGCGTCTCCTTTCTGGCCGCCGCCGCCTCAGATGGGAGACACGGGAGCGACAAGGAGAATAGGTGAGGATTGGGTGATTTATTTTTTCAGGGGTGAGAGAGATGGTAACGGGGGAAACGGGATTTGACCGATAATCTCGCGCGGGTGATTCCGAAAGAATCGCGATTAGGAGGAAGGTCCGCATGGAGCGACGGATGTGGGCAAAATCTTTCGTGTAACCGAGCGAACCATCCGCCAACGTCGTGGTCTGCCGATACCTTTGCTTCGACGGGCGAGCAGCACATGGGCCAAGCCCAACACAAACCCACGGCTCCAGGTTCCAGACCTGATCGATATCTCTGTAGCCATACTCCACAATCGACACACGCCACCGCCGCCAGTTGTTCCCCGTCGTCTCCCACCGCCAGCCTGCCTGCCGCCGTCGTCCCGCGGGAGCCTGACCGCCGCCGCCGCCGCCGCGTGAGCCTACCCACCCTCGGCCGCCCGAACCTGCCGGCCGAGCCTGCCAGGCGTCGTCGCGGAGGTACTCCCCTGGCCCTTCTACCCCGAGTCGGGACCGGCCTGCGGCCGCCGGCCGAGATGGGGATGGAGGAAGGTGCCCTCCGCGAGTGGCGCAGGTGAGCGTGTCCCCTGATCCGTTTGACCTGCATCCGATGCGCCGTCACTGCTTCCACCGGCAGAAAAGCACATGCTCCTCCTCTGTCTACCGCGCCCGCATCAACAAGTTTAAGATCCTATATTACCTTGGTTCTTCCTTCGGCATGTACCAAGTTGTTCTAGCTAGATGTGATGTTTGATTATGGTGTACACTTCATTTGCGAGACCGTGTTTCCTAGGATTTTGCAATTGCAGTGAAACATAGAGCTTGCGATCTAGGTTTATGCAGTTTGGTTTCGTTCCAGACCGATCTGGTAGGGGATCTGGTCGGAGCAATTTAGTACTCTGTACTCTTTTGCTGAGATCTCGGAGAACATTGTTTCTTGATTCATCCATAGCCGGCAGTCAACCTATTTTATGCATCCATTATCTATAATGGTTAGCTGAGTTTGTAATGAACTAGATGAGGATTCTTTGGGGACACCATAGCCTTGTCAGATCATGAGGAATTCGACTTCTTGCTCGAGCTGAATATTGTTTCGCTGTGATTACACATTATTTTATTGTTTGGCTTGGCATCATTTTGGCACGTCACTAATTTGTATGGGTACAGATAGCATCACATGTTCTGCTTGTGCTTATAGTTGTAGTTCATTTTAAGAAGCTTTAAGTAATTTTGCAGGTGTAGTCACTAATCTGTTCTAGAGTTTTTGACTTTCTAGGTAACCATGCTTATTAATTCTTGCAGATAAGTATATGATCCTTCTATCAGCCATGTGCAGGATTTGTTTGAAGCTGCCAAATTAGACAATGACCTCAATGCTATTGCTGCTGTGTTAGCAAGTTATCCATATCACCCAGACTATTTGTTAACATTTGCACATCTGCTCGAATATTCTGGAGGACGCTGTCGCGATGGCACTGGAGTGTGCTTAGCATCCATTATTTAGGTTTGTGCCACCTATACTCGAGAGTAAGATAGTTTAGTTTTGGAAGCAATTATATTCCAGCTCATTGCATATTCATGTAATAATATATGTCATGGATATTGGTTCTTCGCTCCCCATGCTCTGATGTCGAAATGTTATGCCTATAGGTTATTTCAGATCGACAATGGATAGAGCTGGATGCCTTCTGATCATCAACTCCACGATGAGCTTCTTCGAGGAAAGGGCAAGACCAAATGCCTTCTGATCTTAAGCCCGTGTCCGGATACGTCGGAACAGTGCAAACAAGAGAGGACGCGCCTGTGGCCTGCACGCAAAACCAATCTTCATGACTCCATGAGCATTTGGTCACCTAAGACCTTGAAGGTTGAGGCGGTGGACACACTATTGGAAGGAGACAGAGGCGTCGGCGGGGACGACGCGACCCTGGAAGGTTGGCGCCACCCGCCCGCCCCGATATCTGCATCATGCGGCCTGCACGCCCAAAGCTCCCCACTGCCGGCTGCCAGCACTCCCCCAGCGCCCTCCCCAACTTCACCTGCTCCGTCGAGTTGAATTGGTACTAGGACTACTCCTTAAGTGAATTGGTATCTCTCCTTTTAAGTCAATTGGGAAATTGATTTGTAGTGTTTGGTGTTACTTCAGTTTGGCTGTTTCGAAGGAGCTGTTGGTGAAGAAATTGTAGAAGAAGATAGTTTAGAGCCATCAAGCACTCAAAGTACTTCATCTGCTGGGCATATGACTTCACAGTCACATGAAAAAGTAGGAAACTCAAGACAACCTGAGTCTGCAGAAAGCTTAAGAAATGATCCGGCTACTGTCAGGTAACATAACCCTTTGCGTCTGGTCTATGTTTATTTTTATTTGACTGCATGCCTGCATATTGAGAGTCGATGCTCTTGTAGTTTTATAGGTTTCAAGTTTTTCTACTAAAGATTACCATCACCGTTTACAATTGATGATCATCCTTTTTTATCTCTGGTTGTGCATGTGTGCTATCTGGATCGTCATGTCGGTGCACACTACATAAAACATATCCATTTGCCAAAGCTTATAGGTCTATAGACGTTTACTTGGATCCAGTGTTTGCTTTATTCATTACCATTACTAGAATGTCTTCAATTTATTCATAATTGCGCCACCACACCTACAGCCGCAAGAAGTTGCTCGGTCTCCTCTGCTCCAAGCTGAGACGGACTGTTGACAATCATTCAGACTTGCTGGATGCACCTCGTTGCCGGCTTAGATCTGATATAGCTGCTTATCTTTACTATGTTGGTGTCTTTAGCCACATGTTTGTTTCAGGCTTTGAAATTTGGTAGTTTTATTTTCAGATCCTAGGAAGGAGAAGTCTCTTGGTTTTTTTTTGAATGATGAGAAATCTCTTGGGTTGCTCCTGCAAAAGTTCGTGAAGCTGTGACCCACCATGGTGTGTGAAACTCTGGTTGATTGGTATGACATCTGTACATTGAGCAGGTTGACATGATCTCACTTGATGAAGCGGCAAAGTTTCTCCTCCGAGAAGGCCATGAGGAGTCCAATATGAGAAGTTTGTTATGCAGCTCTATTGGTGGTACAGCTAAAATAGGAGAATGTATGACATTGCCAATGTGCATTGAAGGTTGGGCATGGGAATGAAACCAAAAGCAGAAAATGGTTTCAATTGTAATTATATTGTTGATTAATACTAGCTCTGTCCATTTTAGAAAAAAGATGTAGTTCTTCATTTCTAGGAGCATCTGCGGAATATTTATATCCAGTTGCAACGCACGGGCACTTTGCTGCTATGTAGTATGCTTGCTTCCTGTTATGCGACCATTAATAGAATTAGGAGCGAGAGCGTGTAAAAATATATAGTTACTGCATTGTGCCATTTAAATTTTTATTCTGTTTGTTTTGACCCTATTGGGGGTTTCTGTCTTCTTTTTGTATTCTTCTGTACATAGACCACTTTGTATTCGGTGTATTGTGTGCAAGTAATACAAGGATTGTCGCCACACAAATTTTTAATTTCAGTGTCTGGTAAGTTGTGCCTTGATCGCCATGTAGTAGAGCACAAACAGATGCAAAGCCGGTTCCACCTTTCTCAACATTGTTGAATGGGATGGAAGATAAGGATCGAAATTTTACCTTGAGGCATATTTCTGGAATACAAGTCATTAAAGGTTTGAACCTGTAGCAGCGCACGGGCATTTAGCTAGTCTACGATAATCCCCCAGTTCGCGCGCCTTCTATCATATGCTCCCCTTTGTGTCACTGACATGTGGGGTCCGGCCCCACATGTCAGTGACACAAGGGGGGCATATGATAGAAGGCGCACGAACTAGGGGGGTTATCATCAATTCCCCCACGGATGTGCGACGAAACGCGACGAAGGACGAAACGGTGGTGGGTAGAATGTGAACCAATGGTTATTCAATGGTTATTTTTAGATGGGAGAGAAACCTCTATTCTATCTAATCGGATGACAGATACGACCGTTTTTAACCTTAAAAAAAAGCAAAGTAATGAAATACTACTTGTTTCCTCTTTCAAAATGAATGATGGCGACAACTATCAATGACTAGCAAACTGTCTGTACGTTGTAACGGGTTTTTAATGAAATGTGTCTATAGTTTTTAAAATACAGTAACATAGTTTATACCACACAAGCACGAGTACTTGCCAGCCAGACACAAGACTCAACGTTGGTTGGTTAGACATACCTTGCTTAGATTCTTCGCAAGACAAAATTTACAAATCCTACTATCTCAGTAGAAATCTTACAGTAAAAAGTTACCCCCTACGCTTTTCCCAACTCCAGCATCACAAAGAGTTGGGAGGCTCTGAAAATACATTTTAAGAGCATCCTCTCGATATATGTTAATTGTTCTATTTCCAGACAGTCTTGTCCACAAGAAGGACTTCATCTACCAAGAGATGATGTCGAACGATCGCCTGCCCAACATCCTGCACACACAAATGACCCATCTCACTCTATCAAGAAACAATATTTCATCTTACAACACCATTAAAGAGCCTTTTTCTCATGAACCGAACACTATTATTTGGGAGTAAAGTTAGAAACTGAAATTCAACATAGTTTCAACAAAAATCATTCCTTTTCGATTTTCTCATGTTGAATTCTCATCAAAACTTTTTAGTATTTGTTGACATGCCCTGTTTTTTCTCCATTTTGTGTTGGTTATGTTAAGACACGATATGTGGATGTTTGTAGAAGTTTGTAGATGTTCGTCCATCAATGTTCCATTCTTTGAAAACAGTTCCACTATGGGTGGATAAGGAAAAAAAAAACCGTATAAGCTTGGTTTGACATCTCGCTATTTTTGAAACTAGAGTATTGTGAACTGAAGTATTTCATCGCCGAATACTTCAGTTTAGGAAAAAAACAGGTTAGAGCTAAAGTTTCCATTTAAGAAAAAAAAAGCAGTTTTGGAGGATACTTCGGTTATTAAAAACACAATATTCATTGCATCCAAATACGTCAAAACCATAATATTCTCATAACACTTAAAAAAACTCCCAAACGGGTCCTAAGTTCTTTTTCAAGATTTGAAAATGCACAAACAAACATGAGATGGAAATATCAGACTGTCATGCGTAAGCCATCCAGTTCGGTTCTGTTTTTGTTCTTCCCAATCGACTCACACGCTTCACACCACTGCCGCACCAGATCGATTGCAACTGACGGCGGCTCGTTTGCGGCAGGATCGTCACTGACAGCGCCTCGATCCCGACGAGCGGTGAGGTGGGGAGGTCACGGCGCAGCCTCTCGCGTCGGCGGCCTTACGTCCCGGCGGCGACCCTAGCCGCCAATCCCTTTTCTCCCGCTCGGATCGGCGGTCCATCGCCCGCGCGCGATGCCCTTGCCGGCGCCGCACCTCTTCGACGAGATCCTGGAGGTGATCTTCTTCTGCCTGCCCACCCCGGCCGCGCTCGCCCGCGCTTCTACCGCCTGCCCCCGTTTCCGCCGCATCATCACCGACCGCTCCTTCCTCCGCCGCTACCGCAAACTCCACCCGCCACCGCTCCTGGCTTCGCCGACAAGAACGGCTTCCACCTGCCCAGGCGCCCCAGCCCTCGGCTCCGCTAGCCCTTGCCCTCGCCTCCGCCGCCGATTTCACCTACTCCTTCGTCCCCAAGCCAGGCAAGTTCTCGTGGATCCCCTGCAACGTCCGTGACGGTCGCGTCCTCCTCGAGAGCAGCGGGTATGGGCTCCTCAGAGAGCTCGCGGTGTGCGATCCGTTATCACGGCGCTACGTGCTGCTTCCGCCCATACCTGAGGCTCTAGCCGCCCAGCAAGAGGAGGAGAAACTCGTTGAAATTGAGAGCATGCTCACTCCCATCGGCGAGGATGAGGATGAGACGTCCTTCAGAGTTATCTGCCCGGCGCACTACAAAAGCAAATTGGTCGCGTTTCTCTTCTCTTCCGTCACTGGAAATTGGTGTATAGCTGCATCGTGCAGCTGGAGTTCCTTGGGCACGGTTGAGCCGGCTATGCCTTGGCCTATTGCAGCCACATACACGGCTGCTTCTACTGGACGGAGCTTTGGAGAGACAAGTTGCTTGTGTTGGACACGCGCAGCATGGAGTTTTCCACTATCAACACTCTGACCTGCTACCATACTCAAATTATGAATCAGCCTGGCCAGAACATATTTGAGTCTTACATTGTAGCGGGTAGAGGAGAAGAAGCACTTGAGATGCTTTCTGTCGTTGCTGATCACGAGATAAAAGTCCCGTTTGCAGTCCATCATAACATTCAACGAATTAATGATGAATCTTCCATGGAGTGGTGGCTGGAGAAAATTATACCATTACCTCATCACCTTGACTGTTTCACCTCGGGTGCAGCTGAGGGAATGTTATTCTTTGGAGCCACTACATACGGTCTGAGCACGGATTTTGAAGAGCATTATTTTTCGCTAGATATCCAGACTTCTGAAATGACAGAGGTTTGTAGGAAGATGGGGTTCGGGACACTCTTCGGTGATGCAAATCCTTACTGGTACTTTGGCTTCCCTCCATCGTTGTCAAAACCGAGTATATGATGTGGTGAGTTTATTTTGTTTATGATGATCATTGTGCTTTGCAAACCTAATTGTTCATGTTAAAAGTTAGCGCTTTTATGCTATTATTACGAGAGCTTGTCAAATTAAATTCGTATCAATAAAGACATACTTGATATATCACCTTTAGAGAACAGGAAAAATAATAGACAAACATAAGCCCACAATAAACTTAAATTACGCTGCATATGAGCCTAGTTCTGGATGCCTCAGTTTGGAAAGCCAAACTGTTATTTACGAGCCCAATTCCAAATGCCTCAGTTTGGAAGTCTGTGAAGAATGAGGGCCATGAGATTTTGCGACCTAATAATTGACAACATCAATCTTAATCCAACCAAAACAAAACAATTGTTTTTCTTTCCTATATCTTCTGCTCTGGTGAGTGTGCATCTTAGAGGTGAAAAAGATCAGTGCTCCAGGCGGTAAAATCACAGATGGAGCAATGCAAGTTGGGCGCTTGCTAGGGATAAGCTTTCCATTTTTTAGTCGCATCTCTGTCCAACAACTAGGACTCATTGGTTTTGCAAACCCACCAAGTTTGAATTTAAACCTGCCTGAGGCTGCTTAGCTTTTCAGGATAGAATGTAACCCTGGTTCTCTGAGATAGGACAGCAAGTTTTGTCCTTGTGTTTGAGTTTGTCCTGTCCGGCCGTCAGTGCATGTGCGGTCCGATTACTCTGGTTTGAATGCCACCAACTGAGCCTACTTAAGCCAAATATCAGGTTTGAATGCTTGATTAGAGCCTTTTGGAGTTTGCCAAATTTGATTTTACATAGAAAAAATTGGGACCAATCGCTGTAGGTATTAATTCTTTTGACCTATTGGTTAGCTTCCTCGAGCAGACTTTATGTTTACTCGTGAGGTTGGAATCTCTTAGGGCATAGCATTATACACATCATTCGTTGGAACTAATGATGTTCAAAATAAGAGTTGTTCGAGGGCTTTCAAAGATTTTTTTGACCATTCACATCTTACGGTTCTGCTATTTTACGACTCATTTGAAGCATGAACAAGCAGCTTATGTGCCTTAAATTGTACTGTACTTTCAATTTTGCGCATAAGGCTTAGTATGTTTTTTTACGAAAATAAAGGCTTACTCTCAATTGTGTAAGCCAGAATAATATTGCATCAACATGAGGTGCTTTTAGTTTTAAATACATATATATGCCTGCAGTGATAATCTCTTTTTTGGTCCATGCGTCTAGAAACTTTGAGGAGAAAGAGAATGTCATTTTATCTTACAAGAGGAATTTTATCTTGAAAATGTTCTCTTGTACAGTCTTCCCTGTGTTGTTTTTTAGTTGAGATTCTTATACTGCCTGTTCATGATTTTACTTCCAAGACTTGTTTGCTTATAGAAATTAAAACGATGATAGAGCATTTTGCTCTTTGGGATCATCGTGTAATCATTGTCAGGGTCAGCAGCTCATTTCGAAGGAACATGTCTACACCACTGCATTTTCTTCTGTTCTGTTGGTGATTATATCATTATGTACAAGATGTAAGATCTCAAAATGTTCCTTTGATATGATGCTCATTGGCCCTTTTTGCCTCGCATAATAATGTAGATGGTATACTGCAGACAGTGGTAAACCTTGGTGATGGTACTTAGTTTCATCATGCAGTGTGCATCTATTTCTTAATACTAAAATGCATGCTTCGTGAATGGTGGTGGTCATTTTCTGAGAATCATGTCATGTCCCTTGTGGAATAATTAAAATCATCGTTTGCCTTTTCATGATGATGATAAATCACCGAGCTTTGTCTGATCTGGAGTGAATCCTAGATCACCGAGCATGTTATTGGACAATTTAGCATATGTGCGGCTCTTTCTCTGTTGAATTAACAGGTGATGTCTTGTCCTAAATCACCGAGCAACCTTGAATGCCATGTCATTAATATCTCAGCGACTGATCAGCTATTAGCTGCAGGCATTTGGCGAAGCTATCAATCTCTGAGTTGGACACCCTTGGATAGGAGTTATACATGGACAGCACATTGATCTTGCACTAGCAGCTCCTGAGGCACATTAATCATTGGAGAGGCGATTGATTGATTCTCTGAGATTGTACCTTTCTGATCGGCACATTGATCTTTCACCAGCTTTAGGTGTTATTGGTGATTGGTAAAGCTAGTTCTCTATGTTCAAAATTCTTCATTGTTGCATCTTGGCTTCTCTGGACATGCTCAGCAGTACTTGTGATGATTATTTTACAGCACTCTCAACTTCTCTTCTCAATCATATAACCGCCTGATTTCGTTTGCAAGTGTGAACTTACAGAGCATGTCTCAAGAAACTTCAGAATTAGAAGGTTTCAGTGTCATGAATTAACATACAGCTAGCAAAGCACGTTTCAGTCAACAAGTAGTTGACCAGCCATCACAATACTTGTACTTCAGAATCAGGGTTTTTTAGTATACAATTTTTCCCAGAAAATACAAAATGATTATAATATCTTAAAAAAGGGTCATTTAGCAGCACATGAGGTGTCAATTCCAGAAATTCCTGCAAGACAGTATAAGTTCTTTTACAACATTTGAAAATGCACAAACAGATGAGTTGTTGAAATATCAGACTTTCACGCGAAGTCGAAAGCAATATTTTCAGTTCGGTCCTTTTTTCCTGCCCAATCGGTTCTCATTCTCCACTATTTGTTCTGCAAGGTGCCGTGGCGCAGGAGGCACCATACTCAGACATTTCTAGCAGATTCTGGAAACAACAGCGGGCAGAGCAGACACAAAATTTGCATACTAAATATTTAAAATAAAAGGGCTTGCCACTAGATTTTATCGCTTTGATCAACAAACAACATTTTATACAACATAAAACAAGGCTAGATTTCAACTGAAATCCTAATGTAACACGAAGTAACAAAAAGAGGCCACTAGAAGCTTTACCGAGCTTTGTGCCGCCACCGCAGTACTTGCTATTGGAGAAGCGCCGGAGTTGGCAAAGGATTGGCGCTAGCCAAGCTCCTCCTTCTTCCACCAGTCCACCACCGCCCACGCTCGACCTGGTTCGCATTTACCATGTCGATCAACCAAAAAAATTACCGGGGCCATAGTATAGCGTGTCCAAAAAAAAAAACCGAGCGTGAACGAAATATGCAGTTTCTGTTCGGACCATCAATATACCTAAAAACGGATATTGAGCTAAAGGTCCGGGTTTGTAGGATATCTCAGTGGCGTAGCTTCTAAGGGGCGAAATGGGCAGCCCCCCCCCCCCCCCCCCCCCAGTCCATGAGAAATCTGCTAGGTATGCTTAGCTAATTGCCGCATATGTCAGGGAAAATCCGCCCAAATTCAAGTTTTCTTGCCCCCCAAGCCCATTTGCCCCTCCAACATTTTGTCCCAAGCTCCGCCACTGGGATATCTGTTAGAGATGATCTCACATGGATCCATCCGAATTGTAAAACCATAGTCACATGGAGTGGCATTGCTCGTCCATGTGAGATTGTGAGTGCCAGCCAATGGAGTGGCATTGTTCGTCTATGTTGACCATTTTATTCTGCCAGCCTTCCCTTCGCCCAAGAGAGAAAAAAACAAGAAGAAGTCAACGGACAACTCGGCTGGTAGGCGGTAGCAGGGGTGTGGAGACGAAGGTGGGCGGGGAGTCGCTCGGAGATCGTCGTCGCGTAGGGATCGCTATCGCTCAATTTTATTTAAATATCTACCGGTGACCATTGCGGCAGCCGCCCCCGCCTGGAGTTGGATCTCGCTGCATCTCCCACCTGCCCCGCCACCTCCTCCGCCCCCCCGCCGACGTCGCCTGGGCCAGCCATGGGCAGCTCCGCCACCGCCGCGGACCAGCCGGCTGGCGCCGCCTGCCCCGACAAGCTCGGGCACGTGGAGTCCATGTCCGAGCTGCCCTCCGGCGCCGGGAAGATCTCCGGGATCAACGCCGTCGTGCTCGGGGAGTCGCTCGCCGACGAGGAGCACGACCTCGTCTTCCCAGCCCCGAGTTCTCCGCCAACGCCCTCGTCTCCTCCCCGAAACAGGTATGGACTCACCCTGGGGTGCTTGATCATTCAGTGGCGTTGCTGTGAACTGAGGCGCTTTGCTTAGAACTTCAGAGCTTTGCATTTTGGAGTCCATAAAAATGGTTCGTCCTGATCAAGACTTATGGGTAAAAGTCAAGACAAGGACATTGCTGAATTGTGTTCTGCTAACAGACATAGTACAACAGATATAGCAACAGGGGCTGCTCTATTTGAGGCTACTGGGATGCATTCATCCTAGTGCTTCCTTTGTTGATTGTGATGTGATAAAGTTGTGATCTCGGTTTATGTGTGTGCCACAGTACCGAGAGATGTACGAGAGGTCCATCAGCGACCCGGCCGGATTCTGGTCCGAGATCGCCGACACCTTCTACTGGAAGGAGAAGTGGAACCCCAGCGAGGTCTGCTCCGAGAACCTCGACGTCACAAAGGGTCCCGTACACATCACTGTAAGCATCGTTGTCTGATGGATGTTGACTAGATCTAGTGTTTCTAGGAGCGATTGTGTTGTGAGTCATCTGATGGTTCTTGGTGCTGGGCAGTGGTTCAAAGGAGGCAAAACCAACATATGCTACAATGCTGTCGACCGCAACGTCGAGGCCGGGAACGGGGACAAGATTGCAATGTACTGGGAGGGTAATGAGCCCGGCCAGGATGGGAAGCTCACCTATTCTCAACTCTTGGAGAAGGTTTGCCAGGTAATAAAGCATGCTCATAGCTGATGGTTTTTGTTAAAACATAATGTGCTAATTAAGGGGTATGGATTCTCTTAGATGTTTTGCGGAAGGTGCCGAATCTAATGTGTTTGTTTTATGCTTTCTGTTAGCTTGCCAATTACTTGAAAAGTGTTGGTGTCCGGAAGGGGGATGCTGTGGTGATCTACCTACCGATGTTGCTGGAGCTTCCCATTGCCATGCTTGCTTGTGCCCGTATAGGTGCTGTCCATTCGGTAATGATTATTACAACTAAAATCTATATGCGTTTCCTGGTTGGTCATGTTTTCATTTTATAATGTGATGAATCCCCCAAAAAATTCAGGTTGTGTTCGCTGGCTTCTCTGCGGATTCGCTAGCCCAAAGGATCGTCGATTGCAAGCCTAAGCTCGTGCTCACTTGCAATGCGGTGAAAAGAGGGGCCAAGCCCATTCTTCTCAAAGATATAGTGGATGCTGCTCTGGTGGAAAGTAAGAAGAATGGATTCTCTGTAGGTATGTACTAGGATCCGAGTTCTGTACAGCATAGACTATTTGGGCTGTTGTTGGGTCTTTGGTGGCAACTCTCTCATAACTGATGTTAAGGGTGTTTTTTAGTTGTGAAAATTTGGGCTGTTGTTGGGTCTTTGGTTATGACTTATGAGATCATTGGCAGATCCATATATAACTGAGCACTGTCCAATATATAGTTTGTTGATGCTGACCAGTGACTACTGTTCTGCTGAGTAGGTCTTTGTTTGACATATGAAAACCAGTCAGCAATGAAGAGAGAAGACACAAAATGGGACACGGAAAGGGATGTTTGGTGGCAGGTTTGTGTTTCTCCCTTCAACAGATACTCGTCAACACGTCCAATATGCATCCTGTATTCAGGCCATGTATTCTCATTCTTCAGACAACTGTAATCTCATTTCACCATCATTTCCTTGGACATATATTTCAGGACGTTGTCACTAATTTTCCTACCAAGTGCGATGTTGAATGGGTGGATGCTGAGGATCCATTGTTTCTTTTGTACACGAGTGGCAGCACCGGAAAGCCAAAGGTACTTATAATTAGACCAGATTGTTCTGTTGTGACATTACCCGAATATTAATCTCTTCATAAATTTGTAGGGGGTGATGCATACGTCTGGGGGCTATATGGTGTATACTGCAACAACATTTAAGTACGCATTTGATTACAAGCCGACAGACATATACTGGTAAATCAGGACATCTTTTTTTTCCACTTATGTAGAGTATATAACATGTTGGTTTGGAGAACTACTCACAGAAACTGCAATTTTCCCTTATACATTCCATTGTTGGTTTACATTAGGTGCACTGCAGACTGTGGATGGATTACCGGACATAGTTATGTGACATATGGTCCACTCCTGAATGGAGCTGCAGTTCTCGTTTTTGAAGGGGTATATTTCAGTAGACTATTTGGTGGTTTGATGTTTTTATGCTTCTCATTTTGTTTGTCTTATCTTTTTGTCAGACAATAAATAACACTTCACTAGAGTATCTACTTTTATGTAAAAAATGCCTGACAGTTCACACTTGGTGTATGTATTTGTTAAAACACCATTTGCTTACTTTCATAAATATATTGGTGGGCTTGTTTTCAATTTTACTAGGCCTAAATATTCCTTTGAATCATGTGCATGTAGACTCCGAGCTACCCTGATTCTGGTCGGTGCTGGGACATTGTGGACAAGTACAAGGTGACGATATTTTACACCGCACCAACACTCGTCCGTTCACTCATGCGTGATGGTTCGGAGGTATGCATGCTGGATGGCATTGCTTAACCCCGCTACTATGCTTAAATCTGTGTCAATCTGATTATCTTTAATTGAGGGAAGAACAATTCTCTATTCTAACTCATCTATTTAAAATTTTGAATGATCAATCCACTGTTGTACTTTTATATTCTCTTGATATCTACTAAGATTTGCCAATGAGATGGTTCTACTGAACATGAATTGAACTGCCTGATGGTTGTTGGAAATGTGTTGTGGAGCCTATCTGCATCTTTACTGATATGTCTGCATTCGACAACCAAGTCAACCTGATATAACTCACCAATAATTTACGCACTGCTTATTGAATATGTAATTACTTGACTTGCTAAGAATCTCTTATGACTCATCAACTAGTTCTCAAGCTGTTGCTACTATGCAGAACTATTAGATTAATTGATAATTGATAAACACTTCTTCTCCAAGACTGAACTCTCGGATTTATTTATTTTTATTTTTGCAAAGCAACTACAGCTAACTATTTATTGCCTAAGATGGTTGGAAAGAATCCAGACAGTAGATTACAATATACAAAACACTTAGAAATGAGACTGTGTGGCTGTAATATACTTTGCATAACAAAAAAAAGTCATAGTAGTTACTCCGAAACATTCTCCATATCTACCTTTGCTGTGGATTGCCTTTTTTCCTTATTAACTGATATCTTTTGCAGTATGTTACACGCTACTCTCGGAAATCTCTCCGAGTCCTGGGAAGCGTTGGTGAACCAATTAATCCTAGTGCATGGAGGTACATGGACAATTTATTAAGTGTTAAAAGATTACTATACAGGCCCACTTGTAAGATTCAGTTCTGATGCATGTTTACTTCATTTAGATGGTTCTACAATGTTGTTGGGGATTCACAATGCCCTATATCAGACACTTGGTGGCAGACTGAAACTGGTGGTTTCATGGTTAGTGTCTCTTTATAGTCGACATCTTTCAAATTTCTTTTGCATGAGACAATAACTGACTGGTCTCATAATATAATTTCTAAACTGATGTGAATGTTCTCTGCAGATGACTCCTTTACCTGGTGCTTGGCCTCAGAAACCGGGTTCTGCAACCTTTCCTTTCTTTGGTGTCCAGGTAACACAGTTTCTCTGTAAAATAAAGATGTATGGCCGCACATTTTCTCTAAAACTCTTGCTATTTGTATGGTTTACAGCCAGTCATTGTTGATGAGAAAGGACAGGAGATTGAAGGAGAATGTAGCGGATATCTTTGCATTAAAAAATCATGGCCTGGCGCTTTCCGGACCCTCTATGAAGATCATGACAGATATGAAACCACGTATTTCAAGCCATTTGCTGGCTACTATTTTACTGGTGATGGTTGCAGCAGGTAACTTGTTGAAGTATTTTCACCAATATGATTATGAGGTCCAGTTGTACTTTTAGTTTACCACAATATGGTTTACTTTTCTAAACAGTTTAGTAAATAATATATTTATGCCAGGGACAAAGATGGTTATCACTGGCTTACTGGAAGAGTAGATGATGTTATCAACGTTAGGTAAGCTGCTTATTTGGTTCGTTTACTATTTGCTAGAGTTTTAGTTCAGTATGTGGCAGTTGCAGATGCTAGAATTGATTTATATTACTCATATCAATATGCAGTGGGCATCGAATTGGCACAGCAGAGGTTGAGTCTGCTTTGGTTTCACATCCACAGTGTGCAGAGGCTGCTGTTGTTGGTGTTGAGCATGAGGTATGGTCTCTGTCATTCCTTGTACTTCTGTTGCATTTGTATCCCATAATATAACCTCCTATTTGATATATTATTTGCTTCAAATTGGTAATAAAAAATGCTTCAGGTCAAAGGTCAGGGAATATATGCTTTTGTAACTTTGGTGGATGGTGTTCCTTATAGTGAAGAACTACGAAAAAGCCTCATAGCAAAAGTCCGCAATCAGGTATATATCTGTGATACTGTTGGATGATTTACATGTGATAATGCTATTAGATATTACATAATTATCATCCATTCTAAAGCTATTTACACTATGAAGAAATTGAAATTATCCCTTTATGTCTATGTATGTGATGCTTAAAGTTTATCTATTCAGCATGCCAAAACTGAAAAAGTTGGAACAAAGTGAGTTTGTGACCAATCCAAACATAAAATGTGAAGACACCCAATTCTACACTTATTCCTTGACCAGATGTTATCAGGTGGTCTGTAGTTAATATTCTTATTGCGATGAGCATGCTTCAGGTCAGTGTTAATCTTATGCTGGCTCGGAGAACTTGGCAAAGAAAAATTAGGAAACCAAAACATGTGTACAGAAGCAGAGTTGAATATATCATTGTCAGCTGAGCTCCTTCAAGGCTACTCGTTGCCCGTCATTCATACGTTTTTCTATGATGTGAACAAAATTAGTCGGAAAACTTTCATGTTGACACAGTTTATCATGTCCTGCATGTCAGATTGGGGCATTTGCAGCTCCTGACAAGATCCACTGGGCGCCAGGACTTCCTAAAACCCGCAGTGGCAAGATTATGCGCAGAATCCTGCGCAAAATTGCGTCAAAACAGTTGGACGAGCTCGGTGATATAAGCACTCTGGCTGATCCAGGTGTCGTTGACCAGTTAATTGCCCTCAAAGATTGCTAGACTATAAAGGATTTAGACGGCGGATGCGTTTTCACGGATGCTTGGATGTTCCCATTTTTTTCCCCTTGTGGTTATATGATGCGATAATGTTGATTTTGGTGTCCACTAGTCTCCTTTTATACAGTGCCAACTTCTCCTGAGAGCTAGTGAACTGAAGCGAGGTGTAATGATCTTCGGTTTGCTGTTCCACTTTTGTAACATCTGTATCACATACTGAGAGACCTTCATTATGTATTGATTGACTCAATAAAGATTTTTCAGTAGAAAAAATGTCGACTGTGTTACTTTTCCATATCTAACAGATAGTTTTTAAACTGCTCAAAAAGGAATAAACAGACACTGTGGACCAGAAACTCATCATAGTATACTATACTCCATAATGGTGCTTATGAAGATCTATCGGGCTGCCTTTTGTATGTACATATGCTGGCCTGTGCTATGTGGCTGCTAATCACCTTCTTCCTTGCTGACATTGGTGCACCTTGAACCAAGATACATCCATGCAGCCAGTGCGAGGAAGAGCGCAGATGTGGATGCTCCTATAGCTTGCTCGATCATTTTGCATTTGCAGGTGTTCAGTTCCCCATCCCGTTCTTTACACCCTCCCACACCAACCAGCAAGATGGTGAGAAGAGTCTGAAAGAACTTTGCTGAGTCTTGCAGTCCAATGCTGTAAGCTAAGTCCAATTTTCCTCTGGTTTGGCCGATGCAGTTGATGCTGTAAATGAGTTGTACGTATTTGTGGGCTCACCGGACCTCCATGGTTGCGCTGCTTCGTGAGGTGACCCCCGCGAGGAGGCGTGGCAAGGGGTGAAGTGCTTCAGTCCCAACATAACCGCAATGTAAGCGCTTCGTTCTGTACACTGTAGTGATAAGTGTTTTTGTTGGACCTGACAGAGAGCTCAGAGAAGACGGATGCTGGACAACTTTTCGCAGACTCACATGATCATTGCTTGCAAATTTAAGGAGCATTATTCAAGAAATCATAACTACAAAGGGATATGATCAGGTCACATTAAAAAAACATGCGTCTCTGAGCTGATAAACATGCGTATCTGAACTACTAAATAACATTCCCTGTTCAGGTGCTTTGCTGAAGAGATCTCTGTGCTTTTTTCACAAGAGAAGGGAGAGACATGACCAGATTGGTTACATCACGATCATCGCCAGCAAAGAGCATGCATGTATCAAGACCGGACAAGTTCTTCAGAGCCTTGGACAATAATTCCTCGAAACGATGTTTGTTGAAATCCTTGATGCAGCTCGGCTTGACGTGAGAGATTGTTATAACCACTTGGCAGGAAAGCTTCACAACTCTTAAGCAGTCAGGCTGGGTGTCTTGGTTTATTTCTATTATCTCCTTGAGCTTCTTGACCAGTGCTGCATCTTCAGTGGCAGCACGAGAAAAATCGCCTTCAGTGACCACACAATTTGTGCATATCACCATGGTAAGGGATAGCATGGCTGCAGTCAGTTTTCTTTCCTCAGATTGCTCTTCGATCTCCTGGATGGAATGCTGTAAAATTTCAGCATCTTGTGGTGGTGGCTGGTTTTCCGCAACAGTTTCTACTGCAGAACCATTACCCGCGACATCCTCTTCCACTGCATCTGCAGCTGCCTCTGTTTTACAAGATAATATTTTATGGAGCACCTGCAAGACCGGATAGATAATTTTGATCAGAGTTGTGCACCAATGTCGTGCCACCGCGTATGTTGAGTTGAGAAGGAAAAAAATAAGTCTATGTATTATAGAAGTAAGAGACGTACATTGACATCTGAAGAAACATGAATATGATTAAACAGAGGCATCTTTAGGTAGTTACCTTTGTCAACATGTTGGACACATCTTCACTGAGACATTGATCAGTAAGATTACCATAACCATTTGGCAATGAATTCAAGGCATATGTGGTGCAAACTGCACTTGGAATGGCAAGCAATCTGGCTAGCGCTTCCCCTGCTTTTCTAGTGAGCCTCTTGTGTTTCAGTCTGTCTTGGTTTGGTATTACAGTGCTGCCGTCCTCACCCTCAAACAAGATGCGTTCCAGAATCTGTATGAACTTCTCCGTGATGCTAGTATTTGTGCTAGACTCATTAAAGGACTGCTTTCTGAAAGATTCATCAAAAGCTAGCTCCGTGAGAATCTCCAAGGCTTGTTCACGTTGTTCTCGGTCGCCTTCGTTGCCACTCTCCAGAATACCCATCAAATTTCTGACAGCGACCGAGTTACGTGAGATCTCATGGCGTATCCTCGAGGCGCCATCTCCAGGACTGATGACTAGCCTGCTCAATACCGTGAGTGACCTGGTTAACATCTCAACCCATGACTTGTCATATGTGTTACTGCGGAAATCTTGGTTGCTCATTATTGGTGATGTGATCTTAGAGAGCAGCCTTTGATGAGCGCATATTGCCGTACAATTGTCTTGGTCTTGTGTCAGCCCCTCGAGAATCAGCAAGCCTTGAGAGATCAGCTCTTTGGTTCCTTTCGATACAAAGGTATAAGGATATTTCAATTCAATATACGCCTTCTTATCGTAATATTTCCTGTATAAGTCTATCATTGTATCGTGGCCCCCACTCCTAGGTAACTCCACTTGCTGATGGTCAGTTTTCTCCGTGATCATCAATGCCAATTGGACACCTTGATGGGAACTCTGCTCCGTAGTTTCTAATGTCCTGCTGGATTTCTCATCAAGATCTGCTTCAACATACTGCTTATGACTTTCAAGTAGGGAGCATGCGCAATATAGTGTGTCTGGGAACTGGGTTGTGTGAATATCACTGGAGAGATGAGCTAAAATTCTTGCGGTACGCTCTCTGATCTCGCTGATGTGAGCTTTGGTTGAACTGTCGATTTTTTTGAGACATTGCTTGCACTGTCAATCGTAGCGATCAGATTCTGAATTGATTGCCTGGATGATAGCAACTTTTGACGTACAACTATACCCTGTTTGATGAAAGTGTCAACCACCCTTGCTCCCAGAAGACGGTCACCCAGAGATGTTGACTCCAGCAACCCAACACCATACGTGACCAAATTCCAGTCATCGGGCAAAGGATCATCCTTATACCAGCCGACTTTGGTGGCTTCATGGTATCTCAGAACTAGGTCTGGGCCCCAACCTCCAAAACTGCATCTGTCGCTAACCATTATGTGCATCTGCGGCATATCAAGAAGTATCCAGTATATAACGGAAGCAGATTGAATCAGCACAAGAATATAGAAGATGTCTAGTGCTGCGTCCAGTTTTGCTTTGTTGTCAGCGTCTCCATCCCCTTTGCCATAATCCCGTTGTACCAGACGCATCACCGAGACCACAACACAAACGTATGGCGAAACTGCGAAGATGCTCGCTAGACAGAAAAACAAGATGCACTTCGCCACCACCAGTGTGGACATTATACACGAGCCAAATTGTGCGTTGCATGCGCGCATTCCATGTAATATATGTTTCTCTGCCATGTAAATGCCGCCCTTCTTGGTTTCCAGAAATGCCACCATGCTGTTTTTATGTCATATATCAGCAAGAGGCATATGATTATGTTATAGCACGGTGTCTCAGGAACACTATAACCAGTATTTTACTACCTCTGTAACAAAATATAATAAGATGTTTTAGCATTTGTTTGATACTAGATTTGTGGTGGCGAAGGTCGATGGTACATGCAACTTCGTGCTATGACAGCCGAGAGTCAAGAACTTTCTGGGACAGCGGGGATGCCTCAGGACGATCAAAGGTGATACTACGAATCCTGCCAAGATGGACTGGAAAGAGATGAAATTCATGGAAGACAGTACCATACGGCTGGGGTGTCTGATCAGGTTATGTACCCTGTGATCGAATTTCAGTCACCGACGCTCTGGATGAGGTTGGAAGCACAATTCCTAGATAAGACCACGCCCAGTAAGTTGTACTCCCTCCGTTCCAAATTAGATGACTTCATTTTGTCCAAATATGGATGTATCTAGACATGTTATAAATATAGATACATTCATATTTGGACAAATGGAAGTTATCTAATTTAGAACGGAGGGAGTATATAAAGTAGGAACTCTATGGCATGAAGATGCAAGAGCACGCGGACCTTAAAACTGAGCACGTCAATACCTTCACCCGTGGGATCTCAGACCTGACACATACTGAGGTCAAGGTGAAGGATGCGAACATGGCTATTTTTATGCTTAATTCGTTGCCTAAGTGCTACACGCGCTTGATTGTCACTCTCACATATGGCAAGACTATTATCACTGCAAGTGAGCTACATCGTTTTTATCTTATGATCAAAGAGAGAAGAAAACATCTGAGAAATGTGCTTCTGCTAGTGTAGGTGATGCTCAAACGTTGTTGGCCAACGTGGAATGAGACTGATCAGAGCTGCAAATACTGAGAACTCTGCAATTGATGAAGTGTTGTGGCCGCTTGGAGCTTCGAAGGTAATAGGGGTGAGACACGGGAGGACGAGTTCGTCCTCTGCGTCCAGGCGCCATTGCCGGCGATTAGATCGATAGCAGGGGGTAGGTCGAGAGAACTCAGAGGGATCGGGAAGAGCAAATAGAAGATACGGGATTGTTATTGCTTGTCCCCACCGTAGATACATGCCATCCTTATATATTGGATGCCTTTGACCCTTGACCTATCCTAATACGACTGGATTTATTAGACCTTTCCTTATACAAGTGGACTCCTTCCTAATCTTATTCGTTCCTAAAGGACTCTTGCCATCTCCTAATCCAATACGACTACCCTGGTCTTCTTGCTCCGAGCCATCCCCATCCATCTTACTAGCGTCCACAACACTACACCCCTCCCGGACAAGCAGCTTGTCCTCAAGCTGCAGGGTGGCGGCCATGGTTGAAGTCCTCCATATCCCCACACTGATGCGATCATGTGATTCCAGCTCCATGATTTGCTAGTGTACTTGCAAAATTCTCTCATGTAGAACTTGTCCTCTTGATCTTCCAGATTTGTTGCATGCTTGAACAGAATAGATAATATTTTATCTCCAATACTTTTTCCTGGCATCATGTGCAAATTTAGCTCCATGCAGACTTCGGTTCGGAAACAAATCACCCTGCCTACGCGCTTGATATTCCTGTAGACTAGTCCTTCTGGTGGACGCCATGAAAACCACCTGATAATATCTGATGGTTCATGAAAAGAGCATCCAACACAAACTCCATCTGATTTCGCTCCTGTTTGGACACATGCACAGAGAACGTAGCTCATGTTTGAGCCGCCCGCTGCACAAGCATGGCCTGCATCCTCAACGCTCAGGCCATGCACAGCACACGAGGACTCCCCACTCTGCGTCAATGAAGCCGTTGTGTAGGACCCTGCCGTCGTTCCTCTTGCTGCTGTTGCCGCCTCTGTGCTCGACTGCATCGGCATGGATTCCGATTCTTGTGGCGTCTCTGGTGCTTCTTCTTGCTGCATCTGCGCAGCTGCTAGCACTGCTGTCGTTACTTTGGCCGCGCCCACTGCCATGGCTGCTGCGGGAATTGCGCTTGGCTGTGCTGCCACAGCTTTTTCTTCTTGCTGCAATGCATCGGTCGCTGCTGGTGCCAAATTTGTAGCACCTGATTTTTCAAACGATATAGGCAGTAATTCGATACCAAGTTGACAACAACCATCGTAGATGTTCCGGCCCTGCAAGCTTTGAAGAGCTCGTGCAGCGTCATGATCTTGGCCATATTTGATGAAGGCCACGATCCTTGATCTTCCTGGAAAAATTTCGATGGTCTCCACCACTCCATAAGGAGCGAAGACTTGATGAAGCAGATTCTTCGTGATCTGGTAGACAACACGCTGAATCGTGATGCGAAGTATCCTCCGCGACGTCTTCCCAGCAGCGAGAGCCATGGTGGTCGGCTCTGATACCAGATGTTGTGGCCGCTTGGAGCTTCGAAGGTAATAGGGGTGAGACACGGGAGGACGAGTTCGTCCTCTGCGTCCAGGCGCTGTTGCCGGCGATTAGATCGATAGCAGGGGGTAGGTCGAGAGAACTCAGAGGGATCGGGAAGAGCAAATAGAAGATACGGGATTGTTATTGCTTGTCACAACATGAAGATAGTGAACTTTTAGCCTTGAAAAGCGAATTCTTCGATGAAGTGTGGCTAGTGGATACATGAGGCTCTTATCATGTGACGTATAATAAGTTGTTCTCTTCCTATAAGCCTTGTGATTTTGGAGTGGTCTATCAAGTCGATGGTGCTACTCAATGCATCGTGGGCATGGGAGATATCTACATCAAGACTCAAGAGGATGATGAAGTACTGGTGATCCAGGATGTTGGATATGTTCCTAAAGCTCGTAGAAATCTAATTTCGGTCGGGAAACTTCATGAATATAAAGGCTATCTCTATAGTGTGGACAAGGAAAGATTAATCATGAGGGTCAGGAAGGACAACAAGCTAGTGATGAAGCATAGGAGTACCACCAGGTGCATGTGTGCATTCTTCCAGGTGGAGATGAAGAGAAGTAAGATGCGGCCACATGTTCAGTCGAGACAACCAAGTCCGATGAGAATTCAAAGGCTGGATCATGCGAGTGGGCAAAGAAGATAACCTGTCCATCATGCACCGATGTTCGCGCGAAGATGGCCATTTCAAATTGGCAAAATATTCTACAAGGTGGAGTTTTTTGAAGTTTGTGTCGGTTACATATTGGTGTCGGACGCACGCATGTAACATGAACCTGTTATATAAAATCACCAGCGATAGCTAAAATAGAATAGACGAAATCTGACAGGTTAGACACGATATTCCATTGGAGAACGGTCTGGTGGCCGTGTCAGGCCACCGGACCAGCGTGACATTCGTGATTGTGACGTGTCTATACACATCAGCTCATCGTGTATTATGCCAACATTATGCGAACCATCGTCAGCATGCTTGTTATCTACTCTTTACGATGATTTTGTCTTAGTAAAAAAGCTTACTTCAGTTCTACTTGCTGGTTGAAAGATGAAAAAAGATGAGAATATTAACTTACTTGGAAGCTACATGCATCAACAGACGAAGCCTTGGTCGTCTTCCCCTTCCCGCACAGTAGAAGAGGGCGATTTGTGAGCCGACCCGTTCGATCCAGCTCGCCGGCGGCGATTCGCCGGTTTCCCTCCCCTCCGGCGGCCGCTCCGGCGGCGGGAGGGTGGGGAAACCTCGGATCCCGCCTGTACATAGTTAGGGTAGTGGGGGTCTCGTGCCGGCGGCGCCGTGGAGGAAAGGGTGCTGGCGGTGTGGTTTGCGGCGGCGGAGATCTCCTTCAGGGGTCGGGCTCTGCGGAGCTCTGCTCCTTCTCCGCCTCCTCTCCGGTGCTCGCAGCTCGTCGGAGCTGCCGTGCATCGTCTTCCCGTGCCAGCGTCCGTGTGCGGCGGATCTGGCGGCTGCGCTTCATGAAGGCGACGGTGGTGGAATCCAGTCGGATGGCGCCGAAGACGAAGCAAGGTGGAGGCCCTCTGGGGCTGAGGCTCGTTGACTTCCCGACCGCCATGGGACTCCGGTCGATCCAAGGCAGAGGCGGAGCGGCGGCGGCGCGCCAGCGACACGTCTTCCTCGACGACGGTGTCATCGTTATCCATAAGGACTTGTTTGTAATTTTCATATTTCTCAGGGTCTGTCCTGTAAGGATTCTGGTTTAATACCACTTTCTCCTTTCCGCAAAAAAAAAAAAAAAAAAAACTTACTTGGAAGCCATTATGAAGCTGAGAACGGTGAGGTACCAGAAGTCCTTTACCCTCAAGACGCTGACGAACCCGCCGAGGAGGACGACGGTTGACCACAGCAGCGCCAGGAACCCCAAAGCGCTCGCAATATTCCTTGCGCCTCTCCGAGTCTTGGCAAATCCATTGATCACTTCTTCCGGCCTAATTTGGTCTGCCCCCATGATATCTACGTAGCAGAATCGAGAGAGCGAGGACGTCGCTTCCAAAGTCGCAGCAATGGAGGAAGCTGCGGTATGGTTGGTGGCTGGTTACTGATTAGCCCCTTCCATTTACTGAGCACACCATCTAGCTAGATCTAGTCATAGCTAGATCGACTAGATCTAGTCACCGGCCGCAATGATTCTATATTGTAGATACCTTGCCCGGCCCCTAGTAAGCTAATCATCGTAACGTGGGTCACCTCTCATGCCGGCCGCGCAACACGGTGCGAGTCTTCCCTCGTCTAGGGTTTCTTTTTCTAATCTGCCTTTTTTTACCTTAAAGTAGTCGATATCCACCGCTCCAATAGATAGAATAAAATTGATTCAGTTTATAAGGGAAACCAGGCAAAAAAAAACCATACAAACAGTACAAAACCGCACAGACGATGCGACCCGCCACCAACACGACACAAGTCGAACAAACGCCACAACACACACTACCGTTTTCGGGGTCGCCGCCCCAGCGAAGCAACCAAATCGACCTTCGCATTGCCCGACAGCGATCCAGTTATGGTCGACGAACCCTCTGCCCGCGCAGTCTTCATCCAGGTTGTCACCAAAACCACCCTGTTCTGGGGCCGCCGCCACGACGTAACAACCACATCGACCTTCGCATTGCCCGAAGGCGATCCAGTCGGGTCGACAAACCCTCTGCCCGCGCAGTCTTCATCTAGATCGCCACCCAAACCCACGCTAAACAACGACTTCTGCCTCATAGAACCGTTGTAGCATGGGAGACTGAGGCCGCCGCCTCGACGTTCACCACCATCTGGGGCCGCCACCCCGACATCCGCCTCCCCTGGCCACAGAGTCATCCTCCCCATCTTCCGCGGACCAATAGCACCGTGAGGGCCATGAACTCAAAGGCGACGTCTTCGAGAAGGTAGCGACGTGTCCGCCGCCGTCGCCCGCACCGTAGGAGTTTAGGTTTTCACCCGGATGTGCTAAGACTACTCGCGTCGGTCGAATGTCAAGACTCTACAACGACGCCATCAACATGGGGATTGTCTGGTATAGAAATTTAGACTCTTATTCAAATACCCTGTGGGTCAATATCAATAGAGAGGATAAGGCCATCAAGGTCTTGACAAGAAATGTGACTGCCAATGCCAAGGTGACAAGGTCATGCCTTTTTATTTTGTTTGGGGCTGCCAAGGTCATGGCTTGTTACGAAGAGATTTCCTGAAGAAGCATGAAGAGCACGCGTGCTCTACCTCTACTCTACGTCATCGGAAATTCATCACATAGCCTCTTTTGCCAATGAGATCAAGGTGAATGCATGCATCCCCGGACCAAATTCAGGTCGATATTTAGGTGAAAGCATCCACTATACATACGGATCTTGTTGGTGAAAGCAACAGCGTACGTGTCGTACAGAGTCGGCCTGGCCAGAGCAGAAGCCTGCCTGGAATTGTAGTGGGTAGAGAAGGAGCCCTTGAGATGTTTTCTCTTGTTGGTGATCACAGTCCAAATGGCTCGTTTCATCTCCATCATACCAGCCAGCAAAATAAATGTGAATCTTCCAAGGATTGGCAGCTGGAGAAGATCATACCGTTGCCCCGTCAGTATGACTATTTCACCGTGGGCGCAGCTGAAGGATTCTTATTCCTTGGAGCCACTACAGAAGATCAGCTAGACATTGATGAAGGCTACCTTAAGCCGTTGGTGACGACTGTTTGGGATGTAGACTATTTCTCACTGGAGGTCAAGACTTCTGAACTTACGAAGTTTTGTAGGAGGCAGCACCATTTCATTTATCAAAACTAGATGACCCGTTTGCGCCACTGGCGTATGGTGGCTGAACCGAGGCAGAATTTTGAGCCATAAGTTTTACAACAGAACAAACATGGCCAATACATGAGTTGAACAGATCAGCATTATGTTCACATAATAAAGGTCAATAGACATGGATTTACGGCCATACTTCTATAGCAAAGTACATGAGGCTGAACTTCGAATAAATACTACCAGCTATGTAGCCTTGGTTACCTACTACTCCCTCCGTTTTTTAATATAAGATGTTTTAGCTTTTGTCCACATACACATGCACACAAATATGTGTAGACACATTTTTGTGTGCATGTTCACTCATTTTAGTGTGGATATAGACAACATGTGTACCACATAAAACATCTTATATTAAAAAACGGAGGGAGTATTTAATAAATAAACGTTGAAACGGTTGCAGATATACATGTTCTCTACTTGGAACTTTCTTGCACTCCAAAATGTAGCCAACCTAAATTTTTCCAAGATCATTTCCATGGGCATTCTCCGTGAATCCGTCCAGCTTTGGCATGTTTTTATGTTGTCTGGCAGAATCAGGCTGAAATGTGAGCCATAAGTTTCATCTCATCTTAGTGTCAATGCATGCTGCTATATGTCAATGTCGGCACGAGATGCAGCAACCAAGAGTGCAATCTTTTAAACTGTTATTTGACATGTCCTTCAATGTCATTTGTTCTTGATGCTTCTAATGTTGAGCCGCAAAGCTGCATTTACTTGCACTGACAACTGCATTTGATAAGTATGTCCACATATGAAATGGGAGCGGCCATCAACAAAGAACCAGCTAATGTCTAAAAAGAAAAGATATTGATTGTGCATGCACAAACTGGAAGCAAATGCAGCTGTTATGAACTTAATTAACGATATGATCCACTCACAGAAGTTGGGGTGAAATTTGTAACAAAAAATGACCAGATCGAAAGAAACTATAAATCTCCCTAGTTAGAGCACCGTGCATCTTCCTCAAAACAATCAGTAACAAATTCATTTGCAAAAGCAACTCTACTCATCACTCAGTAGACGACTCGGTGAGAACCTCAATGGAAGAAAACTCAACTCTTGCATACTCATCTCAGGCTTTAGTGGAGGAACATTTGGCAGACATTTCTCACCTACTCAAGAAACAGTTCTCGCAGTCGCAAGAGTCTCGGTCATACCAAGTCACCGGTATATGCACAACGCCTCATGCCGCTGATGAGAACGGGAGGAGTGCCGCTGCTGGAGTGGCGTACACAAACTGAGCACGAACCAAGCCACCCTCCTACAAGGAAAAAGATGGAAGTATCAAAAAGCAATTCAAGCATTTAGTAAAACTCGCAGCAGACGACCGAGGATGAACTGCAAAACATCAAAACATTTCGAAGAGGAAAAGAACTGTCCTTCATAGGAGGTTATATACACACCTACCAGATAAATCTAATGGTGGGATTCAACGGTATACTAACTATGACCAAACATTACATAAGTGCCTCTTCTTTATAAAGTAACAAGGGGGACAACGCTACAGGAGACTCCAACGAGCCTAACTAACCTGGTGCCAATGGAACCAAGGTCCCATCTTATGGCCACTCTTTCTTTCTTCCTATTCTTCTCTCCTACAACAGCGGAGGCTAAGGCTGTCAAGACTCTTATTTGGAAATGATGCATAGGTCTCTTATTTTTTATGGGCACATAAAACAACAGTACAAAGAAATCAACAACCTGAAAGCATCTCAGGAAGTGCAGCTAAGAATGTCGACACTCACTGAGGCGCATCTACTGATCTACATGTCCTCAATCCTCCTTCATCCACTGTAACTAATATACATCACCCAAATTCGTCTCAGAACAAAAATTCTACTATATATAAAAGACAGAAGAATCCCCGCCTATTCAGCGTGTCCACGTCGCCGCAAATCCACAGCCGTCCGATCGGCTCGACGGACGACCGTGATCAATCCACGTCGCCCCCAATCCCGCGCCGCACTGTTCATCGACATTTTTGGCCAATCGGGACGCGACACGCGTACCGGTCACCGGCCGGTCGCGCCGGTTCCAGCCGGTGACCGCCGTTTTTGCGAAACCCCCCCCCGCGGAAGGACCAATCGGTAATTTGCGGAAACCTCAGGGACTTCCTCGCAAAATCGCCGCGAGCCCCCCTTCCTCTCCTTTTCTCTCTCGCGAACGCCGCGTCGCCGGCCCCGGCAAGATCGACGACTACGGCGAGCTGCGCCGTCGTCGCCGCCACCTCCTCGCCATGCGCCGCTTCCCGGGAGGCCACCAGCTCGCAGAAATCGCCGCCGCCGTACACGGCCATCTCCGCCGCGTCCCGCACGTCTCCGGCGCCGCGACGGTGACCAAAACGGGGCGGCGCCACCGTCCCCCGCCTCCCCGCTTCGTTGCGCGTCGACCACGCGGACGCGCGCGTCCCGGAGCCCGCCGGACCGTCGCCGACGAGCTCGACGCCGCCGCGGGCGGAGCGGCCAGATCCAACCCCTGTGACGTCAGCGTGACGTCACAGGGGCCCACATGTCAGTTTTTTTTTTTTTTGTAACAAAAAATTTGGAAAAAAAAATCCATTTTTTGGCAAAAAAATAATCCAAAACAATTCCAAATAATTCGAGTGAAAAATACTTATGACAAGGAAAAAAGAAAAAAGCCTCCAACATTTTGTGCTCACCAAAATTTAGATAAATTTGTTACACAAACCACATGCGTATTAGGGCATTTAAATCTAAACTTCAATTTTGAATGTTCGAAAATTTCAACATTAATCTAAATTTCAATTTTGAAACTCCCAAAATTTTAACATTCTTCCGAATCTAATAATTTTACAACAGTGCTAACAATTCAAAACGTTAGACTTCCCCAATTTGATCAATTTAAAATACACACATTTTCCCAAACTCAGCCTTTTAAAAGATTCCACTAAATTATAAATTTGAACAATTACTGAAGTGCACACTTTCACTAATGAATTACAACTACATTGAAACATTCTAATTCAAAATCCAAATTTCAATACTTAAAAAAATTATAAATCTTTCACATCCGACCACTGTACCAACGTCATCATTAGTGAAATCTTAATAACTTTCCAAAATGCACAAATTTTTAAACCTAAACATTTTCAAACTATAAAACTAACTACTTATGACAAACAAAAAACGTTCAAGAACTTCAAATTTTCCGACATTTGGAAAAAAAAAACGCACTACAGAATTTCACAATTCCAAATAATTCGAGTGAAAAATACTTATGACAAGGAAAAAAGAAAAAAACCTCCAACATTTTGTGCTCACCAAAATTTGGATAAATTTGTTACACAAACCACATGCGTATTAGGGCATTTAAATCTAAACTTCAATTTTGAAACTTCCAAAATTTCAACATTAATCTAAAATTCAATTTTGAACCTCCCAAAATTTTAACATTCTTCCGAATCTAATAATTTTACAACAGTGCTAACAATTCAAAACGTTAGACTTCCCCAATTTGATCAATTTAAAATACACACATTTTCCCAAACTCAGCCTTTTAAAAGATTCCACTAAATTATAAATTTAAACAATTACTGAAGTGCACACTTTCACTAATGAATTACAACTATATTGAAACATTCTAATTCAAAATCCAAATTTCATTACTTAAAAAAATTATAAATCTTTCACATCTGACCACTGTACCAACGTCATCATTAGTGAAATCTTAATAACTTTCCAAAATGCACAAATTTTTAAACCTAAACATTTTCAAACTATAAAACTAACTACTTATGACAAACAAAAAACGTTCAAGAACTTCAAATTTTCCGACATTTGGAAACAAAAAAAAAACCGTACTACAGCATTTCACAATTCCAAATAATTCGAGTGAAAAATATTTATGACAAGGAAAAAAGAAAAAAGGCTCCAACATTTTGTGCTCACCAAAATTTGGATAAATTTGTTACACAAACCACATGCGTATTAGGGCATTTAAATCTAAACTTCAATTTTGAATGTTCGAAAATTTCAACATTAATCTAAATTTCAATTTTGAACCTCCCAAAATTTTAGCATTCTTCCGAATCTAATAATTTTACAACAGTGCTAACAATTCAAAACGTTAGACTTCCCCAATTTGATCAATTTAAAATACACACATTTTCCCAAACTCAGCCTTTTAAAAGATTCCACTAAATTATAAATTTGAACAATTACTGAAGTGCACACTTTCACTAATGAATTACAACTACATTGAAACATTCTAATTCAAAATCCAAATTTCAGTACTTAAAAAAATTATAAATCTTTCACATCTGACCACTGTACCAACGTCATCATTAGTGAAATCTTAATAACTTTCCAAAATGCACAAATTTTTAAACCTAAACATTTTCAAACTATAAAACTAACTACTTATGACAAACAAAAAACGTTCAAGAACTTCAAATTTTCCGACATTTGGAAACAAAAAAAAAACCGTACTACAGCATTTCAATCCAAATTTCAAATTTAAACCCTCCACAAATTTCAAAAAAAAAATTTCAAAACCAACCACTTTACGAACGTGAAGTAAATTCAGACATTAGTACATTTCTAATTTAACCAACTTTTAAACTCTGAACATTTCAAAAGTGTAATTCCCTTCCGACCTACAACATTTTCCAAATTTAAAAACATTTCAAAAGTGCAACTAACTTCCAACCTACACCAATTTTCAAATTTAAACTATCGAAAAATTCAAAAAAAAAAAAAACACGGGCGCGGCAGAGTCCGCGCCTAATCCCCTAGTAAAATACTATGGAGAGACACGATTCTTAACCTGGCATTCCAAATAGCTACCTAATAGTTTTATCTGACAAAAATCTATCAAATATCTTCTCATCGAAAATATCTGACTCGCTAACCCTTCTCAAACACCCAATACTGCAGCTTTCGGAAGTGAAGCATTTTATAAACCTAAAAGGAAATATATGTATCTCATCATCCATGTGAATACAACTACCACTAAGAGCCCAAAGAAGTATATGCAAACCACAAAGATAAAAAAAACATCATCGTGCTCATTGATCCGAATAAATAACCAAATGGCTACACAGAAATTGGGGAAAACGGAGAAGAAAGTGCAGCACAAACCAGAGGCGGTAGGCAGACTTGATATCCTGGTTGGACATGACCCATCGCTGTAGCATGTCGATTCCTCTTTATCTGCTGTTGTAGATTTGGAAGTAAGCCAAGCTTTCCATGTAGGCAGAGGAGAGAATAAGCAAATGGTCTGCCTACAAAAGTGTCAATAGCTGCTTATTTGTCTTAAGATGACCAAGTATCGAGATGGAACAAATTTAGGGAGAAATAGTCCAGTATGTCTCCACATAAATTAAATATATTTCTTATAAGCTGATTTGTTAGAACTGGCCAGTGTGGCTGCTTTCAACATGGTTTACAAAGCGTCCGCTTCAGGACGCCTAGGCGACGCTTAGGCGTCAAAGCGCCCCCCCCCCCCCCCCCCCCCCCTCCGCTTTGGAAAAATGACCGCTTTGGGCGCTTTAAGAGCCAAAGCGCCCGCTTAGGCGTCGCTTAAGCGCCAAAGCGCCCCCCCCATCGCTTTGAGGACGCTTCACGCTTTGTAAACCATGGCTTTCAAAAAATTGCCAGCCAACTATAATGATATGAATGAAATAATGACAGGCATAAGAAAAAATCAACTGGCTGCAAAATATATTACAGTGTACCTTCACCATTGTCAGCACGCCCAGTACAGTGTTAAGCTCCAAAAAATCAGAGGAAGTACACCAGGCCCAATACTCATATGCGGATTCCCTACTCCATACACACAATTACAGATAAAATCCATCAGTTTCTTCCCTGCACCACCAAATCAACCTGAAACATAAAACATACAAGTTCAGAAAAAATGGAAAAAAGATTTTGCAGATGATGAGAAATTAATATGGGAAGAGGAGAAGAAAGATAGAAAGAAGCTCACTTCACCCGATGAAGTCGCTCGCGTCTGTCCCACTGGCTCGTCTCCCCCGGCCGTGTGCAAAGCGCAAGACATCTGCTAGCCATGCTCACCGTCCTGGGCAGTGGTGACGAGAGTCGAGCGACAGGCACGCGTCCTGGCTGATTTTTCAGTTTCACAAATAACCTATTAAGAAAGCAACGAGCAGCAGCTAGTAGCACAAGCAGCAGCTAGTAGCACAAGCAGCAGCCAAGCTTGGCAGCAGCAGATCCAGTAGCACACAACGGCACTAAACACATGTACAACCAGCAGCACACACATCTAGCAGCACGAGTAAGCACAAATAAGAATAAGGTAAAAGGCATGAATACTAAATAGACTTCATCTACCTAACCGCAACTCACAAACATCAGCATGATACACCGCACAGTACAGCAGGCAATCGCAGAGGGAAGACCAAGAGAGGAAGCAGGGCTCTCACCTGCCTGACGGAGACGAGAACAAGCCGAGGAGGCCCGAGGAGGAGGGGCGTGGGCGACGGGCACGTGCCCCCGCAAGTGGATGAGCTGCACGTGCGCGGCTAGCTCCGGTGGCTCGTCCCCTAGCTCTGCGCCGCCAACCGCCGCGGGGAGATGAAGGGAAGCCACCGGCGGGGCTGAGGAGCGCGTGCGGATCCCCCGCACATCTCGTCCTCCTCCGGCCGCGCAGAAATCTGCCTCCTGCGGCCGCAAGGGCGTGCGACAGAGGAAGTACGAGAGGGAAGGAGAGCTGGGGGAGGGGCGGCGGCGAGCGCGGCCGCCACGGGAGGAGAGGTGGTGCGGGGAAGGAGGAAGGTGCGGGATGGAGAGAAGAGTGGGAGGCGAGCGAGGATATTCTCGATCTAGGTTTTCACCGCGACTTGCGGGAGGCAACGAAGGCAATCGGACGAGACGACGCACGGTAGAAAACAAAAAACAGCACTGGACGGCTGTGGCAAAGCGGGAGGCAACGAAGGCAATCGGACGGAGGGGAGGGGCGTGGTCATGGGAGATGGCCTGGTTGCCCTTGGTTTGTACTCACATTTAAGGCATCTCTAACCGATCCCCAGTGATTAGAGGAGTAAATGGAGGAGTAAACTTTAGAGTAGTAAAAGTACTCCTCTAAAGGTGGTCGGCGCCGAACCGATCCCCTAAATTTAGAGGAGTAAACTTTTTTTTTGCCCCATTTCTTTCCACCACTTCACATATGCATTCACACATCTCACATATAGTTCAAACAAACAATAAAAACATATGGACAATTCAAACACACAATCCATCACTTGTGCATTGAGTTCATTCAAAAGTAGACTCTACCACCACCATCGATCAAGGTCACCAAAAAGAAGCTATCGACCTTGTTTGATCCAAAATACCACCAACATATCACCTCATATGTTGTCGACCACCATCGAAGAGCTCAAAGACCATCTCCGAAGAAGTCAAAACCATCACCACCACCACCTCCTCCTCCTCGGCCACCATCACCTCCTTGGCCATGAGCATCTCCACGGTGGCCGAGAGAGCCTTGTGTGCGAGTGATCGGCACCTCCACGGTGTTGTTGTAGTATTCCTCGATACGAGCCCAAAACTTCTCCTTCGATTGGTCTGTGCCAACCGATGCATCGAGTGACACATTCATCCACGCATAGCACAATGCGACGTCCTCTTTCTCGCTATAGTTGGAGGCTCGGCTCTTCTTTGTGCTTCCTTGTGTCTCCACCTCGACTTCCTCAACCACTTCTTCCTCACCCACTTCTTCCTCAACCTCTTCTTCCTCCACCTCTCCTTGCTCGGTGGGCTCAACCTCTTGATCGTCGAAGTTCATGTCGTCGATCCCGGCGGCATGGCTACCCTCCAATTGGCTCATGAAGGTGGCCACCTCCTCCTCCACCACACTACATATCATCAAAACAACATCACCGTGTGTCTACAAATAGCCAACCGATAAGAGGAGAGGAGAAAAAGAATTTTTTACCTTGTCGATGATTCATCGAACACCTCGGGCTCGTCGACGTTGACGACGGCCGCCCGCGGTGGCCGGCCTCGGGGAGGGTTCGCCGTCGAGGCCTTGCACGTCGAAGAGGCAGCTGCAGCCTTCGGAAGCGCCGCCTTGGCCTTCTTCTTCTTCTTCGAGGCTGCCGCCTCCGTGAGCGCCACCTTGGCCGGAGTCGGCTTGCTCTGCCGCCGGCCGGCCACAGGAGCAACGGGAGGACGCGGCGCCACCTCAGGAGCCTCCACGCGCTTGCCGCCGGCCTTACCGGAGGCCTTGACGGCCGTGCCGGCCGGCCGGACCACGTTTTTGGCCCCCAACCTTTTTCCGATTGCGGCGGAGATCTCCGATTGCGGCGGCGTCGGGCGTCTCCGGCGCCGGGGATGGTCGGAGAAGGTGCGCCGGAGAGCTGCGCGTCGATCTCGGGCGGAGTCGGCGACATCGGCGCCGGCGGGGAGGCGGGCGGGAAGAGGAGGTCGGGAGGCGGGAACTTTTTCTCGGAAGTGGCCTCGGAGGAGTAAATTTAGGAGTCGGCCGCCACTTTTACTCCTCCGATGAGTATAATTTTACTCCTCTAACCGTTTACGAGTTCGGTTAGGTGCCGCCGCTGCCTATTTTTACTCCTCTAACCGATTTTAGGGGATCGGTTAGAGATGCCCTTAAAGGAGTAACTAGATTCCCTGGCGCGGCTTGCCACGCGCCACCCGCCGTTGACACTGTTTTCCAGTTTGCAAAATGTTATGGCAAACATTTTTAATACGACACAATAGTTATACATAGCAAAGATTTATAGGTTTAAAGCAAAGCACAATGCTTTTACATACACATAGTCTACACCCATAAGTCTACAGGATAAGTAGGTTCTTAATTATAACATCTCGATCATCACATAGATCGTTAACCTTAGGTAGCGACAGTACATAAATATAGTAGGTAGTTCAATTAGCAACATCAATACAGATAGATTAGCAACATCAATACAGATATACTACTGGTACTGATAGGTAGACGGGGATGGCTGATGGAGAGCCAGGGCAAACTCGGATGGCTGATGAAGAGGCACACATGATCATCTACAGGTGGAGATAGTCCATAGCACACACCCCATAGTTGTCACAGAAGTAAGAATCATTATAACTGTTGTCTGTGTCTTGCATTGGTGACGGAGGAGGACTTGGGTAGTAACCTGGGAACTGATCGGTCTCACTCAAATCAGTATCTGTGTCGTATGGATACTTGCCTACTTGACAACATTGTTAGATGCACCAATGGCATTGTCCACGCAATACCCTGTCATAGGAGATTTCATGCAATAATAGTCAAGTAAGCAATCCATAGACATGTGAAACAACAGGTTGTGTTTCGCTAACTTGTGCAATTGGTACAATAAATTGTATTTCAGTATTCTAATAATATTCCACCTAACACCATGTTGCAAAATCAATTCATAAAATACATATCACCTTAGTATGTGTGTGATCCAAAATTCCAACTTGATCTCTAGTGATATTAAAATATCTGTGTCAGCAATACGAAAGCCATAATGTATAAGCTTTTGCAGACACTATTTCGATCTAAGTGGTCCTATTCTCTGTCCCGTGCTAGGAAGCATTACTCCTCTTTTCATTCCAAATTCTGTGCTACTTAACTTCACTTAGTAGTTGAAACTCGGAGAGACAGAGAGAGTCCTCTCTCATAGTGAAATAAGCATCTACTAATCTAACTAGCGAACCAATATGTCTATCATTTTTGGGTTCTTACCTTGTCTTGACTCTTCACCGAGTGAAAGTGATACACTACTACTTTTGGTTCAACACCTTCGGATATATTACATCATACATAGGCCCAGTTGGAAAACACGATAAACTTTACATTAGTTTTTTTTTCATGATGGGTGTGTCTATCTTCATTGGGCTGGTACTGGGGCTGTCAACTGACTGGAAAAGAAAAACATCAGAAAACCTGATTCCGCAAGACATCGATGTTAAGATAGATGTACATAGATCTTGTGGTAGTGCACTTTTTATATGTTGTAACTTGTAAGGAATAAATAACACATTGCAATGATAGATTGACAGGTAGTTAGCCTTTTCACTTTCAGGCCAATGATATCTGGTTCCTTGCTATGATGTGATGCTATGATCTAAACATACACTGGAAGCCTACCTGGGAAAGATGTGTAAAGTAAGCTGAAAATAAACAGACATTTCCTGGGCTTTAGGAACATGATGAAGAGACAAAGTGCCTCCGAGAGTAAGGTTTCCTTTTTATTCTAAATGGTGCCATGAGTTGTAAAAAGTGATGAAACAGAGCGGAATTAATTACAGGCAACGAATGACTAAAAAGAGGGGGTGCACCCAAGCAATAGTAGTGGTGTAATAGAAATAAAGTACATACATCTACTGCAAAATTGAGCATATTCAAATGTAAATCAAAAAATATTATTTCGCAGAAAAGCCGAACCAGCACAAAATTAGCATTTCTCTAAAGTCTAACACTCACATAAATATGCAGTGTGATTATCTGGATAGATATGCCTAAATTGATTAAAATGCATTAAAATTTTAGTATACCACACTAAAATAGAATATATTTTTATTGCAATGGCAATATCATTTTATCATTTATATAATTCCATAGGCAATTATAGAAATATATTGGATTATTATACGTGAATTGTATAGGTATGCCCTTGGACATATTATACCACAAGAAGCCATCCGAGTAAAATAGGAGTATTAAATAGTTGAAGAAGAAACTGCAGCACATGCATAAGAGCAGAGAAAACACCATGGATTAAAGATGATTACAATGGTTGATGTATGGATACCAAACATTAAGATTCAAAAGATGCCTGTGACTGAAATGAGAAGAATCTGAACTCCATCCGTGTTTATGTAGTTTTTGTGCTTACCATGGTTTATATTCCTCCCGCCGCCACTTCCAAAAACAGTCCAAGCAATCATCTCTTCTCAATCCTTGCAGACAGTCTCAATGGTGAAGTAGAAATCACAAAAGGGATCACCGGTGAGTCTACCTATGAACATGAAATAACCATATAAAAATCTTAGACGACAAAAATATCTCAGTGGGATCAGCATAAGCAAGGAAAGGACATAGGGTCCCCCTATTTCTACTGAATCAAAACACCTTAATGGAGCATAACCAATATGTAAGCTGCAGAACAGACAATATGTGGGTTCAATTGTAGTTAAACAAACAATTGTCTAACCATACTTATCTACTTATATGCTAAAAATTTGTACGTGTGAGAAAAATTATCATATCAGCCAAGCATTGTATTGTTTTTCGCGCAAAGAACACGATGCATAAACCTCTACAGGACCTATATTGTACATTGTCAATCTATTCATATGTTGATTAAATATATCAAGTAATACATTGTCAATCTATTCATATGTTGATTAAATATGAAAGTAATAACACACATAACTTTCTTCCTATATTGTACATTCAACTCTGAACTGCTAAGCATTCACCGATGATCATGATGGAGAAGTAAACCTACAGGCTTCTTTAGTTGTTCTCAGCTTCCCCTAGTATAAATATAGAAATTATGAGATCGAATGGTTGGCTGATTGCTTTTTAATTTTATTTAAGAACATGTCACAAACAAAGAGCTTACAGAGAAACAAAGAAAACAGTAGGGCCAAGCAAGATATATGCACCTATTATATCATGCTATTAACTTGTTTTCTAAGCATCGAACAACAGCAACAAAGAGGTAAGCATCATGTAACTTAGTGAAACGGTGAAAATGTCATTCTACTAACACGGAGATCCTTCATCTTCTAAGAAGATACCTGAAGTCCAAAACTCATGAGCAAACGGTAATCACGATATTGCAGGAAAATTGGCCTTTACAATGTCAGTGCTCTGGACCAGCTGAAGGCCTGTAAAAATAGAAAACCATGGTTATCTCACGAAAATAAAATTCATACGAAGGAAAACCGGACAATTTTCATGTTCAGGCCATAATTTAATTCGAATGTTAAAAGGTCTAATGTACCAAAAAGATAACTTTGTGCAACAAAATTCAGTTCTAAACAGCACAATAAACTGAACACTGAGAGCAAACCGTCCAACCAAATTGCACAATTAGGTATAGAACAATACTTCCTCTAGCTGAATCTATTGACCCACTTCAGAACAACACAAGCTAGGATTGAATTAGGTTCAGGTAGAGAGGGAGCTAGCAAAGTGCAGACTGGTTCATAGCTCCAAGTCAAAAGTTGATGCTTGTAAACTATTTGCCGCCCTAGTTTTTTATGGACTATAGGAAGGGAATAAACGAACCACATCAAACCAACCATGTCACCGTGATTCACAACAACAACAAAAACCAAATAAAGTGCCAACATACATGGCAACAGAAAGCTCGAGGAACAAAAAAAAAGAGAAATATGTGGCACTACGTTACCAGGAATCTCAGTGATCAATTAACAGGAATACATGAGACACACTTGAGTACCATGAGGATGAGAAACTTAAAGACACGCCTTTATGTATATGAATTAATCTTTGAACTATCAAAACAACAAAGTTACTTCATATCATCCAGGTTTTCTGTGAAAGTTTTAAACTAACTAAACATTTAGTGCTTTAGACAATCAACACAACCAGTGAATGGCAGCACAAATCATTCACAGTTCAAAATCTGCTTTGGGTTGCCCAAAGCAATATATACATTCGGAACTTATGAAGCTAAAGCATGCCAGGGGTAAAATTTATATAATTTTTTTGAAACTCGTGGATTTGTGCAAAAGAAGTAATAAACTTCATTTTAGTTTTTGAAGAATCAACCTGAAACCTTGGTCCTTAATACCAACCTCATTTTCTTCTTCTCTAATGGCAGTGGTCTTCGCATGTTGTACTCGTGATTTTCAAGGATGAAAGCTGAGATGTATAATGGAAACAAAAGGTCAGATTGGGTGCTTAGCCCTGATTTACTTAAACTCATTATAAGTGAATGTGTAGCAAAGTTTTGTGAGCTTAGGCCTAAACATCTTCATGATATATGAGAGTGAGCAAGAATAAATAACGCCACTTCTTTGTCTTATTAAATCAGTAAGATTAATGCACTTAGTATGTCTTCTAGGCAAAAATAAGAAATTATTGCCATACCTTATCCATGGGCACGGGTCTGGCTGGTCTTAACCTGCAAAACTGATCAACATGTAAAAATTATTAGAGGAAAATTAAGATAAGAAGATGTGATTTGTAAGCAAATAAAGAGGGACAATAAGAGGTGAAAGAGAAGGTGAGATGACTCATGACTAAAGGGAGAGAAATCCAAAGCAGGAATGCAGCATAACACATCAAGTGGTAATGGCATGAACAGAAGTCGGGAAACTCATAGAAACCACAATATAAGAATAAAAATCTGTGAATGGGGTTATCTTTCAGAAAATGGAGTATGACGCAAAAGCCTCATCATCAAATGGAATATTTGAGCTTACAGGCCATGGTGATATGTAGGCCGCACTCAATGAAACTTTATCAAAACTTCTGGGACTGTTAAAACGAACCAAAATTTGTGGTGATTATACTGCTAAAACGAACCAAAATATTCCATCTGTGTTTCGACAATGCGACGGCAACCCGAAGCATTCAACAATTTTCACATATATTATAGACTGAGCGGTAAGTCGGTTACATTTCAAAAAAGGACCACTAACAAAATAAAGAAGTCAAACATTTCAGCACAGATTAAATATCATAGATTTATAGGCCAATAAAAGAATATTGAAAAACATGAGATTTGTTTACATTGAACAGACATAACACTCCAAATCACCAAGATTGAAAGAAGTGACATTGGAAGTACATATAATTAAATAGAAAACCTGCCTAGATAAATACCGTGGAGCATAATGATTCAAAGGATGTATTTAAAGTCTCGAACTCCTCAAACTAAATAACAATCACACAATCAACATAAAGTAAACAGATTTTAGCAGACTCGGATAAAATAGTTAGTTTATTCTTCACAAGAAATTATGAAGATAGATAAGATTGAACTGTAATATGAGCACCATCACATGATTCGCTTAATTAGAAATGCATGAGGTATTTCAAAAATAGTGAACAATATTCATAATCAAGCTGAGGAACACTCAAATTACGACATTTAGGGAGCAGATTCTTTATGCCAATTGCAACGTCACAAAATTGAGTGAAGTATATTTTATAGGCAAGTCATATCTGATTGCAGCTAAATTTCAGAATATATAAAATATTTTAGTCGGCAGCCGGGATTTCATTATTAGGTAAGCGAGCATAAATATTTCATGGATTAATCTTCCCCTTAAGCTTTTTTGGGATTTCACCAAACAACTTGTAGGCAGAGATAAAAAATAATCTCCACAAACGAACATGAAAAAGAGAGAAAATGGAAGAGATGGTTACATGTATTCTTCATACTTCTAAAGCGCATCTTCCCAAATGTAATGATAATCTTTTCACCTGTATTAACAAAATCAGATTTTAGTAACATCTTTTCAGTATATAAGATCAATTTAGTTATATCACACGAGCAAGATGCAAAGAACATCACTGATATCGGTAACAACATATGAGGACATTGCAATGTCTTATGCAGCAGAAAATTCTTTGGAAACATCAGAAGACACGATATCTGAGCAAGATTATGCGCATGTTTAGTTATGACATAGTTATCTAAATTTAAAGCTGCAAGATAATGCCCATGTGTAGCTATGACACAGTTATCTAAATTTTAAGCTGCAAACAAAGTGGAGCAAAATGTACATGTATACTTTGATATAAATAACTAATCATATATATTTTTACCAAAATGAATATCCAATGAGAGAGCAAATAAATTAAAAGCACTTAAACAAAATAGAACGCCTCTGCAAATTGGAAAAGAGGGGCAGCATGGTCACGGCTGGGCTGAGTTGTCTTCCCTTCCATGTTGCTTTGCAATGTCCTCGACTCCTCGTATGCCAAATCCCTTGAAGAAGCAGATTTAGTCATAATTTGATTCCAGAAATGGAGATGAACAGATGAACCATAAGGTATACTAACTATATGTGAGCAAGTGAGTGATAGGAACAAAGATATACACAACACAGCAGAGATGGCATTAAAATACATGAATGTACAATTAAGTCAGGGAAAGATAAATATTTCCACTTGAAAGTGCTTAATTAGAGAGATCACATACTGCCTTTGTTTTGAGACACTAGTAGAAAAACGGTCTTTCGTCCGGAGCCCCCAAAGCCATTAGTCCCGGTTCTGGGAAAAACCGGGACCAATGCCAGGCATTGGTCCCGGTTCGAGCTGCCAGGGCCCCGTGAGGCATTGGTCCTGGTTCGGATGGGGGCATTAGTCCCGGTTCGTGGTATGAACCGGGACTAAAGCTCCCACGCCGGACACGTGGCTCGCCGCAGAGCATTAGTCCCGGTTCATACCACGAACCGGGACTAATACCCCTCCCCTGCCTATATATACCCCTCCCAGCCAGCTTTTCTCCTCTTTTTTTCCTGCTAGGAGGTGTGAGAGGTGGGTGCTAGTTTGTTTTCCTTTGCTATGCACTAGAGGTGTTCGATGAAATGCCCAAGCCACACTTAAGTTCACACAAAATGATATGAGGTGCCCGAGCCACACTTAAGCTTTCTTCTCTCTCTTTCCTCCTCAATCGAGGTTAGCAACCTTATCCCTTTCATCTGTAATTGATACAAATATTGCATGTGTCGATGTACGGTGGTCATTTCACTATTCAAGATGTTATTGTAATGGTATTTGATAAACTTAATTATATGATGTAGATGGATGCACGGATGCGATGGATGTACGGCGAACGACGCAGTTCCGATTTTATTGTAGGCCTTCATAAATTTATTGATGTGGCTGAGGCAAACAAAGTGGATAATTTTATGCCTTGTCCATGTGTTGACTGTCGGAACGTCAGGGAGTACTCTAACTCGAAAACCATTCAAGGCCACGTGCTTCGGAGAGGTTTCATGCCCAGCTATAATTGTTGGACCAAGCACGGAGAAAGAGGGGTTAGGATGGAAGACAATGAAGAAGAAGAGGATGATGACAACTATCCTATGTTCCCTGAAGAATACGGTGATACTGCAATGGAAGACAATGGAGAAGAAGGAAGTGAACAACGGGCATCAGATGAGCCCGCTGATGGTCTTGGTCGGGTCATTTCTGATGCAAAACGAGAATGCGATACAGAAAAGGAGAAGCTAAAGTTGGAGGCCATGCTAGAGGATCACAAAAAGTTGTTGTACCCAAATTGCGAAGATGGCAGCACAAAGCTCGGTACCACACTGGAACTGCTGAAATGGAAGGCAGAGACTGGTTTATCTGACAAGGGATTTGAGAAGTTACTGAAAATAATGAAACCGAAGCTTCCAAAGGATAACGAATTGCCCGAAACTACATACGAAGCAAAGAAGGCTATCTGCCCTCTAGGATTAGATGTGCAGAAGATACATGCATGCATTAATGACTGCATCCTGTACCGCGGTGAGGAGTACGAGAATATGGATAAATGTCCGGTATGCAATGCACTATGGTACAAGATCAGACAAGATGACCTTGGTGATGTTGAGGACGATGACGAGCCCCCTAGGAAGAGGGTTCCTGCTAAGGTTATGTGGTATGCTCCTATAATACCACGGTTGAAATGTCTGTTCAGAAACAAAGAGCATGCCAGGTTGTTGCGATGGCACAAAGAAGAGCGTAAGAAAGACGGGAAGTTGAGACACCCCGCGCGATGGGTCGCAGTGGAGAAAAATCGAGAGAGAGTTCTCGGACTTTGCAGGTGACGCAAGGAACTTATGGTTTGGTCTAAGTACAGACGACATGAATCCTTTTGGGGAGCAGAGCTGCAGTCACAGCACCTGGCCCGTGACTCTATGTATCTACAACCTTCCTCCTTGGTTGTGCATGAAGCAGAAGTTCATTATGATGTCAGTGCTCATCCAAGGCCCGAAGCAACCCGACAACGACATTGATGTGTACCTAAGGCCATTAGTTGATGAACTTTTGCAGTTGTGGGCCGAACCAGGTGTACGTGTGTGGGATGAGCACAAACAACAGGAATTTGACCTACGAGCGTTGCTGTTCGTAACCATCAATGATTGGCCTGCTCTTAGTAACATTTCAGGACAGTCAAACAAGGGATACAATGCATGCACGCACTGTTTAGATAAGACTAAAGGTACATATTTGGAAAAAAGTAAGAAGGTTGTGTACCTGGGGTGTCGTCAATTTCTTCCGAACAATCATACCGTAAGAAAGAAAGGCAAGCATTTCAACGGTGAGGCATATCGCCGGAAGAAGCCTAACCTCCCTGATGGTGATGCTATATTTGGTATGGTCAGGGACATAGAAGTAATCTTTGGAAAGGGTCCTGGCGGTCAATCTGTTCTGAAAGACGTCGCTACCGGACACGCGCCCATGTGGAAGAAGAAATCTATATTTTGGGAGCTACCCTATTGGAAAGTCCTAGAGGTCCGTGATACGTCTCAAACGTATCTATAATTTCTGATGTTCCATGTTGATATTATACCAATTGTTACATGTTTTATATACACTTCATAGCATTTTTATGCATTTATTGGACTAACCTATTAACAAGATGCCGCAGTGCCAGTTTCTGTTTATTATGTCTGTGTATTGCAGAAAAGGCCCGAAAACCAAAGTGCTCGGAAATATCCAGAAAAAATACAGAAATTCTATTTCGTCAGAAGACCCACGGATCCAGAAGGGCAATTCCAGCGGAGGCCCACAACCCCCACACCATGGGCCCGCGCGGCCAGAGGTGGCCGCGCCGTGGTGTGGTGTGGCCGCCTCGGTCACCTCCTCGCGACGCCCTTTGGACTATATATTGCCTCCGCGGTGCAAACCCTAAAAGGATCGACGATTTCTCCAGAATAGTTCCGTAGCTCCGCCGCCACCAAAAACCCTAATTCGGGGACAGAAGTCTCTGTTTCGACACCCTGCCGAGACGGGGAATTGCCCCCGGAGCCATCTCCGTCGACGCCACCGGCACCTTCATCGCCGTTGCTGCCTCCCATGATGAGGAGGGAGCAGTTCTTCATCGGAGCTGAGGGCTCTACCGGTAGCTATGTGGTTTATCTCTCTCTCCCATGGTGTGATCTTTATGTGATCATGAGCTTTGTAATCTAGTTGAATCCATAGATGTTACTTTTCATTATCTTATATGCTACTTGAGTGGTTTTATTAATGTAAACTCCAGAGTCACCTTTGTCCCACGGTGCGAAGTTGACAGTGTGCGCACCGTGTGTGGCTCTTAGGCTAAAGATTACAGGAATACTTATCATGAGTTATTATTTGTGTTGGATGTCTCTATGAAATTGTGATGTTTGTCTAGTACTATTTTAGGGCGCTCAAGTTGACAGTGTGGGGTTCCCTAGATGTGGAATGCGACTTTAAGGTGTGCTTTTATAGCCCTACGCAGTGGATTGGTGTTCGTTATTCAACGAGAGAATAATTCAGAGTAGCATAGTGAAGAGGAAATATCTATGTATTCAATTATATTATTATTGTTGAGAGTGTCCACTAGTGAAAGTATGATCCCTAGGCCTTATTTCTAAGCATTGAAACACCGTTTACTCTCATTTTGTCTCATGTTTGCTTGCTGCCATTTTTATTTCAGATTGCAATTACCACTTATAATCATCCATATCACTTGTATTTTAATATCTCTTCGCCGAACTAGTGCACCTATATATCTGACAAGTGTATTAGGTGTGTTGGGGATACAAGAGACTTCTTGTATCTTAATTGCAGGGTTGCTTGAGAGGGGTATCTTTGACCTCTATCTCCCTGAGTTCGATAAACCTTGGGTGATTCACTTAAGGGAAACTTGCTGTTGTTCTACAAACCTCTGCACTTGGAGGCCCAACAATGTCTACAAGAATAGAAGCGTGCGTAGACATCAAGCTATTTTCTAGCGCCGTTGCCGGGAAGGTAAGGTAAACGGTACTCACATCCTCCGTCTACTAAGGTATTTTCTAGCACTGTTGCCGTGTGTGAGTGCTTGAAGCTATTTCCTTTAGATTCTGCAATTATATCTTTTTGTTTCTTGTTTTTATTTCACTAGTTAGGCTTAATGGAAAACAACAAAAAAAATAGAGATCTTTATGAACTTTATATTGAATTAGGACATGATGCTTTTGAAGAGAAAATTAAAAAACCTATGGAAGTTTGTTTGCATAATAGTGATAGCAATGTTATTAGCATGAATTCTTTGAACACCATTATTGCTAATGTTATGGAAAAGTCTAAGCTTGGGGAAGTGATACGTCTCCAACGTATCCATAATTTCTGCTGTTCCATGCTTATATTATGCCATTTGCTACATGTTTTATATACACTTCGTATCACTTTTATGCATTTTCTGGGACTAACCTATTAACAAGATGCCACAGTGCCAGTTCCCTGTTTTCTGCTGTTTTTGGTTTCAGAAAGTTACTTCTGGAAATATTCTCGGAATTGCACGAAACAAAAGGCCAGGTCCCTATTTTTCCAGAACCATCACGGAGTCCGAAGGAGAGACGAAGATGTGCCAGGAGGTGGCCAAACCACACTAGGCGCGGCTGGGCCCACAGCCGCGCCTGCAGGTGGTTTGGGCCCCTCGGGGGTCCGCCGACATCGCCCCTTCGCCTATTTATTCCCCGAGACGCGAAAACCCTAAAACACCGAGCCTTTCATCCAGAACATATTCGCTGCCGCCGTCGTCGTCAACCCTAACTCGGGGGTTTCCTGAAGCTCTTCCCGGCACCCTGCCGGAGAGGGGAATCATCACCGGAGGGCTCTACATCGCCATGCCCGCCTCCGGAGTGATGCGTGAGTAGTTCATCCTTGGACTATGGGTCCATAGCAGTAGCTAGATGGTTGTCTTCTCCACTTGTGCCATCATGTTTAGATCTTGTGAGCTGCCTATCATGATCAAGATCATCTTATTGTAATGCTACATGTTGTGTTTGCTGGGATCTGACTTATATTGATACCTATGTGGAGCTGAATATTATATTATCATGTCTATGTCATTTGTGATCTTGCATGCTCTCCGTTACTTGTTGAAGCCTTGGCCACGTGAATACTTGTAACTCCAAGAGGGGGTATTTATGCATGATAGTTGGGTTCAACCTCTATTTAACCTGGGATAGTGACAGCAAGTTCTAAGGTTGTAGATGTGTTGTTGCCACTAGGGGTAAAACAGCAATGCTTTATTCAAGGATGAATGTATTGTTTACATTACGCACATTACTTAATGCAATTGTCTGTTGCTTGCAACTTAATACTGGAAGGGGTACGGATGTTAACCGGAAAGTGGACTATTTAGGCATAGATGCATGCTGGATAGCGGTCTATGTACTTTGTCGTAATGCCCAAATGAATCTCATAGTAGACACCACAGCTCACACATGCATGTTATATGCACTTATCAATTGTCAATTGCCCAGCTGTAATTTGTTTACCCAGCATGTTAGTTATCTTATTGGAGAGACACCACTAGTGAACTGTGGACCCCGGTCCATTCTTTTACATCTGAAATACAATCTACTGCAATCATTGTTCTCTACTGTTTTATGCAAACAAACATCATTTTCCATTCGATACGTTTAACCCTTTGTTTTCAGCAAGCCGGTGAGATTGACAACCTCACTGTTAAGTTGGGGCAAAGTAGTTTGATTGTGTTGTGCAGGTTCCACGTTGGCACCGGAATCCCTGGTGTTGCGCCGCACTACACTCCTCCACCAACACCTTCGAAGCAAACCTCGTTTTCCTACTGGTCCGATTAAACCTTGGTTTCATACTGAGGGAAAACTTACTGCTGCACTCATCATACCTTCCTCTTGGGGTTCCCAACTGACGTGTGACGTACAAGCAATTGTTTCTGGCACTATTAACCTAGAGCCACCAACACGTTTTCTGGCGCCGTTGCCGGGGAAAACAGAATTGCTTCTGCAAGGGGAGTCTCTCACACCCAATCTCTTTACTTTGTTATTTGTCTTGCTTAGTTTATTTTTATTTAGTCTTGTTTGCTCTCTTTATCAAAAATCCAAAAAAATTCCTGCATCTAGTTTATTTCGGTTTGTTATTATGTCTAGTTCTTTGCTTGCTATTCATGGGTACTTTGCTTGAAACTTGTCCTATGGCTGAAAACAACTTGAGAAACCTTTATGAAATTTATCTTGAGCTAGGACATGATGTGTTTGAAGAGAAAATTAAAAAACCTATGGAACTTTATTTGCATGATAGTACCAATGATATTGGTATACACTCTTTGAACATGGTTGTTGCTAATGCTATGGAAAATATTAAGCTTGGGGAAGTTGGTAATGATACTATTGAAATAACTTCTTTTGATAAATTTGAGTAACAAACTCCTTGACTCAAGAGAAAGCAAAAATAACAGAAGTACCAAATATTTCCCCCAATGTTGTTTATGAAAATCCATGCTATTTTGATAAGTCTTATGATAATCCACTTTTTATTCCTAATTTCGAAATGCATGGTAATGAGAGTGTTTGCTTAGAAAATGTTTATGATAAAGCTCTAGATGATGGTCCTATGTTGCTTGATAATATTATTAATTCTACTATTGAGAGTGATCAATCAACTTGTTTCAATATGTCTAAAAGTGGGTTTGAAATTTTTGATCCCACTATCTTGCTTGATAAAAGTTATGTGTTTGTAGATCATAAAAAGCATGCTTTATGTGATAGTTATGTTGTTGAGTTTGTTTATGATGCTATTGAAAATTATTATGAGAGAGGGAAAGATGGTTTTAAAAGTTTTCATGTCACTAAAATACCTCTCTTTGTGTTGGAAGTTTTAAAGTTGGATTTGTTGCATCTTCCTATGCTAGCTGCTTTATGCTTCAATGATTTGTTTTACTACAATATTCCTCTGCATAGGAAGTGGGTTAGACTCAGATGATTTTGATATTTGCCTCTTGATGCTCTCTTTGTTTTTCAACTCTTATTCTTATGCGAGCATCATTAAAATCCTAAAGCCTAGCTGAAAGGCATTAAAGAAAAGCACTTGTGGGAGATAACCCATGTGTCAAGGATTTTTGTTACTTCTGTAGCAACTCCTTTGTATCTTTATTTTATCGCAATGTTGTGCCAAGTAAAGTTCTATATTGAAAGTTGATGCAAGATTTGGATTTCTGCGCAGTGACAGATTTTTAGCTGTCACGGATTTGAGCTTATCTCCCTGTAGAAAATTCAAAAAATTCTGAGAAAAATCACGCATATTCCTGAGATATGTACGCAACTTTCATTATTTTAGGCCAGATCCATCTGAGCAACTTAAGTGCCTCGAAAAAATTCGTCATTCCAGACTGTTCTGTTTTTGACAGATTCTGCCTTTTGTTTTGCATTCGCTCTTTTACTGTGTTTGTGTGGATTTCTTTGCTCCACAAAGCATTGGTGGCTGTAGCTAATGTCCAGAAGCTTTGGGATTGATTGTATCATTACAGAATATGAGAATTTTTGATTATGCACTAACCCTCTAATGAGAACTGTCTTGAGTTTGGTGTGAAGGAAGTTTTCAAGGATCAAGCGAGAAGGGTGATATTATGTGATCAAGAAGAGTGAAAAGCCTAAGCTTGGGGATGCCCCCGTGGTTCATCCCAACCATATTCAGAGAGACTCAAGCGTCTAAGCTTGGGGATGCCCAAGGCATCCCCTTCTTCATCAACAAACTTATCAGGTCATCTCTAGTGAAACTATATTTTAATTCTTTCACATCTTATGCGCTTTACTTGGAGCGTCTGTGTGTTTTTATTTTTGTTTTTGTTTGAATAAATTCGGATCCTAGCAATCCTTGTGTGGGAGAGAGACACGCTCCGCTTTTTCATGTGAATACTCATGTTCTTCACTTATATTTGTTGAGTATTCTTAACTAGCTACTGCAGTGCTTTTAGCTCCTGTTTTTCATGCATCTCTTCGAGCTGTTAGCACTTGTTTATAAATACTCTCTTGCTGCATTATATTATCATTTGGAGAGTTTATGTTTAAATAAATTATTGGTGTTTGTTTGGAAGAAAGAAAATGCTACATGTAGTAGTTGGTATTGGAAAAGACATATGCATTCTTGTAGATCATTGTCTTGTTTTGATTTGATGCTTTGCAATTGTTTTGAGCTCTCAAGTAGATCATGTTTAAGCTCTTGCATCATGTAGTTAAAGCCTAGTAGTGGAGAACTACCGTAGAGCTTGTTGAGACTTGGGATGCATATTTGTTCTCTCTAAGGTCTAGATATTTTCTGGTAAAATGTTTGAGCAACAAGGAAGACAGTGTAGAGTCTTATAATACTTGCAATATGTTTTTATGTGATTCTTGCTGTACCGGTTTATACTTGTGTTTGCTTCAAACAACCTTGCTAGCCTAAACTCTGTACTGAGAGGGAATGCTTCTCGTGCATCCAAAACTTGAGCCAAAACCCATGCCATTTGTGTCCACCATACCTACCTACTATGTGGTATTTCCTGCCATTCCAAGTAAATATTTCATGTGCTACCTTTAAACTATTCAAAACTTTATTACTCCTTATTTGTGTCAATGTTTTATAGCTCATGAGGAAGTATGTGGTGTTTTATCTTTCAATCTTGTCATTTACTTCTGACAGACTTTCACCTGGACTAGTGGCATATACATCCGCTTATCCAATAATTTGCAAAAAGAGCTGGCAACGGGGTGCCCAGCCCCAATTAATTACAACTTTCATTAATAATTCTCTTCACATGTTTTGCCCTGATTTATCAGTAAGCAACTTAATTTTGCAATAGACACTCCTCCATGGTATGTGAATGTTGGAAGGCACCCGAGGATTCGGTTAGCCATGGCTTGTGTAAGCAAAAGGTTGGGAGGAGTGTCATCTATAAAGAAACTAAAATACATGTGTAAACAAAAGAGAAGAGGGATGATCTACCTTGCTGGTAGAGATAACGTCCTTCATGGGAGCCGCTCTTTGAAAGTCTGGTTGACAAGGGGGTTAGAGTGCCCACTACCATTCGTTGACAACAACAAACACCTCTCAAATACTTATTTTGTGCTCTCTATATGCTTTCGAAAACTTAAAAAGCTCTAGCACATGATTTAATCCCTGCTTCCCTCTGCGAAGGGCCTATCTTTTACTTTATGTTGAGTCAGTTTACCTACTCCTTTCTATCTTAGAAGCAAACACTTGTGTCAACTTTGTGTGCATTGATTCTTACATATTTACTTATTGCACTTGTTATATTGCTTTATGTTGACAACTATCCATGAGATATACATGTTACAAGTTGAAAGCAAATGCTGAAACTTAATCATCCTTTGTGTTGCTTCAATGCCTTTTACTTTGAATCTATTGCTTTATGAGTTACCTCTTATGCAAAACTTTTTGATGCTTGTCTTGAAAGTACTATTCATGAAAAGTTTTTGCTTATATGATTCATTGTTTACTCTTTATCTATTTGTTAGCAAACTATAGATCATTGCTTTGAGTCACTTCATTCATGACATGAGCCTTGCAATATATTGATCAAGATTGTGTGAAAGCATGTCTCCTCAGAAATTATTTGTTGTTATCGTTTTACCTACTCGAGGACGAGTAGAACTAAGCTTGGGGATGCTTGATACGTCTCCAACGTATCCATAATTTCTGCTGTTCCATGCTTATATTATACCATTTGCTACATGTTTTATATACACTTCGTATCACTTTTATGCATTTTCTGGGACTAACCTATTAACAAGATGCCACAGTGCCAGTTCCCTGTTTTCTGCTGTTTTTGGTTTCAGAAAGTTACTTCTGGAAATATTCTCGGAATTGCACGAAACAAAAGGCCAGGTCCCTATTTTTCCAGCACGTACACGGAGTCCGAAGGAGAGACGAAGAGCCACGAGGTGGCCAAACCACCTGGCGCGGCTGGGCCCACAGCCGCGCCTGGGTGGTTTGGGCCCCTCGGGGGTCCGCCGACATCGCCCCTTCGCCTATTTATTCCCCGAGACGCGAAAACCCTAAAACACCGAGCCTTTCATCCAGAACATATTCGCTGCCGCCGCCGTCGTCAACCCTAACTCGGGGGGTTCTGAAGCTCTTCCCGGCACCCTGCCGGAGAGGGGAATCATCACCGGAGGGCTCTACATCGCCATGCCCGCCTCCGGAGTGATGCGTGAGTAGTTCATCCTTGGACTATGGGTCCATAGCAGTAGCTAGATGGTTGTCTTCTCCACTTGTGCCATCATGTTTAGATCTTGTGAGCTGCCTATCATGATCAAGATCATCTTATTGTAATGCTACATGTTGTGTTTGCTGGGATCTGACTTATATTGATACCTATGTGGAGCTGAATATTATATTATCATGTCTATGTCATTTGTGATCTTGCATGCTCTCCGTTACTTGTTGAAGCCTTGGCCACGTGAATACTTGTAACTCCAAGAGGGGGTATTTATGCATGATAGTTGGGTTCAACCTCTATTTAACCTGGGATAGTGACAGCAAGTTCTAAGGTTGTAGATGTGTTGTTGCCACTAGGGGTAAAACAGCAATGCTTTATTCAAGGATGAATGTATTGTTTACATTACGCACATTACTTAATGCAATTGTCTGTTGCTTGCAACTTAATACTGGAAGGGGTACGGATGTTAACCGGAAAGTGGACTATTTAGGCATAGATGCATGCTGGATAGCGGTCTATGTACTTTGTCGTAATGCCCAAATGAATCTCATAGTAGACACCACAGCTCACACATGCATGTTATATGCACTTATCAATTGTCAATTGCCCAGCTGTAATTTGTTTACCCAGCATGTTAGTTATCTTATTGGAGAGACACCACTAGTGAACTGTGGACCCCGGTCCATTCTTTTACATCTGAAATACAATCTACTGCAATCATTGTTCTCTACTGTTTTATGCAAACAAACATCATTTTCCATTCGATACGTTTAACCCTTTGTTTTCAGCAAGCCGGTGAGATTGACAACCTCACTGTTAAGTTGGGGCAAAGTAATTTGATTGTGTTGTGCAGGTTCCACGTTGGCACCGGAATCCCTGGTGTTGCGCCGCACTACACTCCTCCACCAACACCTTCGAAGCAAACCTCGTTTTCCTACTGGTCCGATTAAACCTTGGTTTCATACTGAGGGAAAACTTACTGCTGCACTCATCATACCTTCCTCTTGGGGTTCCCAACTGACGTGTGACGTACAAGCAATTGTTTCTGGCACTATTATCCTAGAGCCACCAGGAAGCTAGTTTTTATGAAAATGATCTTTTTAGTTCCCCAGCTTTGGAGGAGAAAATTTGCTTTGATAATACTTTGTCTCCCATATGTGATAATTCTAATGATGCTTGTGATATTTTAAATCCACCTACTGAAAGTATTCCTTTTGAAATACCTATGGAAATTGTTGAAAAGGTTATGGATGAACGTTATGCAGGGGATGGAACAGTCCATCCATGTGATCACTTGTTGAAACTTACAGAACTTTGTGAGTTGTTTAAGGTTGCAGGATTATCAAGAGAAAGTGCCATGAAGAAATTATTTCCATTGTCACTAAGGACAAAGCAAAGGAGTGGTATGAGCTACTGGATGATCCTCATCATTCGGAGTGGAAGGAGCTTGAATCTCTCTTTTACTCTAAATTTTATCCCCCTTATGAAAGACATTTAGATAGGAATTACATTTATAATTTTGTCCTCGTGATGAAGAAAGCATTGCTCAAGCTTGGGGGAGACTGAAAATATTAATACTCAAATGTCCTGACCATGGCTTCCTGAGGAAATAATTGTTACTAATTTTTATGCAAGGCTTTCAGGTCATTGCAAGGATTATCTAGATGCCTGTTCAGAGGGTTCTTTCACAAGTAAGAAGGTTGAAGCTAAGTGGGATCTTCTTGAAACAATTCAAAGCAATACTGAAGATTGGAGAACGACAAAGGTAAAGAATCAGGTATAAAATATGAGTATGATTGCATTAAGTCTTTCGTTGAAACTGCTAGTTTTCAAGAGCTTAGTGCTAAATATGGTCTTGATCCTCAAATTATTGTTGATTATTGTAGAGCCTTTGCTTCTCATATTAATGTTCCTAAAGAAAATTGGGACATGTATCATGAACCTTTTAAAGACACTTGCATGAAAATGAAATTGTTATTAATGATTGTAATAAACATGCTCAAACTTTTGAAAATACTATTTCTTATAAGCATGTTAATTTTTGTGGAGCACTTAGACCTTGTGAAAAGAATCAAATCGAAGAAGAATATTGTATCCATCATAGGAATGAAAAAACTAGAACGTGGTACAAGGCTCTAAGTGATTTTGCTGAAAAAGTGTGTGCCCTCTATCCTTTTATTTGTGAACTTTGCTATAAAGAGGGTCATTTCGAATTCCAATGCTCAGGTTCTAATAAGGATACTGCGAGAGACTTTTGTGATAACATGATCACTCCTAATCAGCATGATGAACTTACATTATTTTTGGGGTGTGAAGAGTTATCAAGAAAAACTTCTTCGTTAGATATGAGTGCTTTTGATATGAATAGCGTGTTGCATGGATGTCATCTCTATTGTGTTAATAATTGACACGCAAATACTTACATACAAAATATTATAAAAGATGGATCGACTTTACCAAAATATGAAAGGACTAATGTTTGTTTTACTCTTATTAATGAAAAAGAGGAATCCTCCCAAGTTTCTTCTATTGTTTCTAACAATAAACCAGGGTATGTGGAGAAGCCTCCTTTCAAGCCTCTCCCTCCTAAAGAGGGAAAGAAGAAGAAGAAGAAGAAGAGAGGAGTAAAAGGAGAGAGGAAACAGTATCTTCCCCTAAGCATGTTGCTCCTATTATAGTTGTTGATGATGAGTCTGAATTCGATGATGATCCTATGCCTGTTACTTATAGTAGTGATCATGATTTGGAAAAGCACATACTTTTGATATTGAAAATCTCTTGGGTACCAATTCTGAAAATGATGATGTTAATAATTGTTGTACTATTAGTACTATCCATGTTCCTTCCAATGATGATATGGAAAGCTCTAAGCTTGGGGATGAGGTGTTTGAAAATCCTTTTGCTAGTAATAATTATATATTTGAAACCTCTCCTCCTAGTGATGTGTTTGAAAATCCTTTTGCTACTGATGATTATATATTTGAGACATCTCCTTCTAGTAAAATTGATGATGATATGTTTACAAATGAACACACTTTGGAAGATAACTATTTTTTGTTATGATGATACTATGCCTCCAGTCTTTGATAATTATCATAAGGATAACTATGACATAGGTTATAATTACAATCATCCTCATGAAACTTGTCATAATTATGGAGGGATTACCCAAAACCATCCCTCTAATATACAACTTGTCTATCATGTTCGAGTTCTTTATGATGATCCTACTCCCATTGTTATTAATAAGAAGAACTTTGCTTATGTGGAAAATATTGATACTTTTATGCATATGGATCATGATAAGAATGTTTCATGTGATGGTTATATTGTGGATTTTATCAATGATGCTACTGAAAGTTTTTGAGAGAGGGAGCATGACTTCATATATCTCAATAATATTAAGTCTTCTCTCTTTATGTTGAAATTTTTGAAGTTCACTTGTTTTGCCTTCCTATGCTAGTCACTTTGTGCTTTATTGATTTATTTTCTTACAAGATTCCTTTGCATAGGAAGTGGGTTAGACTTAAATGTGTTTGATATGTGCTTCTTGATGCTCTTTCATATTCAATCTTATACATATGAGAGCATCATCAAAATTATCATGCCTAGCTAAAAGGCTTTAAAGAAAAGCGCTTATGGGAGACAACCCATTGTTTTATTTCTGCAATTTTCTTTTTTTTTGAGTCAAGGAGTTGTTTACTTCTGTAACAATTCCTTTGTATCTTTATTTTTCGCATTGTTGTGCCAAGTAGCCTCTAATAGGAAGATGATGCTAGATTTGGATTTCTGCGCAGGAACAGATTTCTCTGTTCACCGTTTTACTTCTGTAAAATCACAGAAAAATTATTTAAATCTGCAAATTTTTGTGCGTGATCCTCAGATATGTATGCATCTTTCGTTAGTTTTGCGTTTTTCGATCTGAGCAACGTAAGTGCCTCGAAAAAATTCGTCTTTACAGACTGTTCTGTTTAGATAGATTCTGTCTTTTATTTTTCGCATTCTCTCTTTTACTAGTGTTGAGTGGAATTCTTTTTTAGGGTGAAGAGCTTCACATAACATCAGTGGCAGTAGTTAATGTTAAAAGTAACGGTCATGTTTGTGTCCTTATGAACATGTGAGTTTTTGATTGTGCACTAACCCTCTAATGAGAATTACTCTGAGTTTGGTGTGGCGGAAGTTTTCAAGGGTCAAGAGAGAAGGATGATATAATGTGATCAAGAAGAGTGAAGAGCTTAAGCTTGGGGATGCTCCCATGGATCACCCCAACATATTTCAAGAAGACTCAAGCGTCTAAGCTTGGGGATGCCCAAGGCATCCCCTTCTTCATCAGCAACTTATCAGGTCATCTCTAGTGAAACTATATTTTAATTCTTTCAATCATATGTGCTTTACTTGGAGCGTGTGTGTGCTTTTATTTTCAGTATTTTATTTTTTCTTATGGTCAACTTGATTGGACCCTAGCATTCTTGATTGAGAGAGACACACTCCGCTTTTTCATATGAATACTCCTATTCTTCACTTATACTTGTTGAGTATTCTTATCTAGCTATTGCTATGCTTTTAGCTCCTGTTTTGCATGCATCTCTTATTCAGAGCTGTTAGTTCTTTTAAAGAAAGTACTCTCTTGCTTCACTTATAATTGTTTGGAGAGTTTATGTTGAAATAAGTTGATTGGTGTTTGGTTGGAACAGAAAATGTTGCATGTGGTAGATGGTATAATGGAAAAAGCTTACATATTCTTGTAGATCACTGTATTGGATAATTTGATACTTGTCAATTGTTTTGAGTTATCAAGTAGTTCATGTTTAAGCTTTTGTATTATGTAGTTAAAACCTATTAATGAAGAACTACTGTAAAGCTCGTTGAAATTTGGTTTGCATGATTGGTATCTCTAAGGTCTAGATATTTTCTAGTAAAAGAGTTTGGTTAACAAGGAAGACAGTGTAGAGTCTTATAATGCTTGCAATATGTTTTCATATAAGTCTTGCTGTGTCGGTTGATATCCTATGTTTGCTTCAAATAACCTTGCTAGCCTAAACTCTGTACTGAGAGAGAATGCTTCTCGTGCATCCAAAACCTTGAGCCAAAATCCATGCCATTTGTGTCCACCATAACTACCTATATGTGGTATTTCCTTGCCACTCCAAGTAAAATTTTCATGTGCTACCTTTAAACTATTCAAAAACTATTACTCCTTTTTGTGTCAATGTTTACCAAGCTCATGAGGACGGGGTGATGTCTTTATGTCAACTATCAAACAGACTTTACCACCGGACTAGCGGCATATACATCCGCTTATCCATTAATTTTGCAAAAAGAGCTGGCAACGGGGTGCCCAGTCCCAATTAATTACAACTTTAACCGCTTAATTCTCTTCACATTTTTGCCCTGATATCAGTCAAGCAATGACAACCTGTGAAATATCTACATGTGTAAACAAAAGAGAAAGAGGGATGATCTGCCTTGCTGGTAGAAATAACGTCCTTCATGGGAGCCGCTCTTAAAAGTCTGGTTGGCAGGGGTCATATTGTACTTTCCATTTTCTGATTCGTTGACAATTAACAAACACCTCCCAAAACTTATTTTTACTCTCTATATGATTTCAAAAACTTAAAAAGCTCTAGCACATGATTTAATCCCTGCTTCCCTCTGCGAAGGGCCTTTCTTTTACTTTCATGTTGAGTCAGTTTTCCTACTTCTTTCTATCTCAGAAGCAAACGCTAGTGTCAACTTTGGTGCAACAATTTTTATATGCTTGTATATTGTACTTATTATATTGCTTTGTGTTGACAAATATCCATGAGATATACATGTTGAAAGTTGAAAGCAATTGCTGAAGCTTAAATCTTCCTTTGTGTTGGTTAAATACCTTTTACTTAGAATCTATTGCTTTATGAGTTAACTCTTATGCAAAACTTTTTGATGCTTGTCTCGAAAGTACTATTCATGAAAAGTTTTTGCTTATATGATTCAGTTGTTTGCTCATTATCTATTTGTTAGCAAACTATAGACCATTGACCTGGATCACTTCATTCATAACATGTGCTTTACAATACTATTTGATCAAGTTTATGTTGGTAGCATGTCACCTTAGAAATTATTTTGTTTTTATCGTTTTACCTACTCGAGGACGAGTAGAACTAAGCTTGGGGATGCTTGATACGTCTCAAACGTATCTATAATTTCTGATGTTCCATGTTGATATTATACCAATTGTTACATGTTTTATATACACTTCATATTTTTATGCATTTATTGGACTAACCTATTAACAAGATGCCACGGTGCCAGTTTCTGTTTATTATGTCTGTGTATTGCAGAAAAGGCCCGAAAACCAAAGTGCTCGAAAAAATCCAGAAAAATTACAGAAATTCTATTTCGTCAGAAAACCCACGGAGCCAGAAGGGAAATTCCAGTGGAGGCCCACAACCCCACACCATGGCCCACGCGGCCGGAGGTGGGTCGCGCCGTGGTGTGGTGTGGCCACCTCGGTCACCTCCTCGCGACGCCCTTTGGACCATATATTGCCTCCGCGGTACAAACCCTAAAAGGATCGACGATTTCTCTAGAAGAGTTCCGTAGCTCCGCCACCACCAAAAACCCTAATTCGGGGATATAAGTCTCTGTTTCGGCACCCTGCCGGGACGGGGAACTGCCCCGGAGCCATATCCAACGACGCCACCGCCACCTTCATCACCGTTGCTGCCTCCCATGATGAGGAGGGAGTAGTTCTTCATCGGGGCTGAGGGCTCTACCGGTAGCTATGTGGTTTATCTCTCTCTCTCCCATGGTGTGATCTTTATGTGATCATGAGCTTTGTAATCTAGTTGAATCCATAGATGTTACTCTTCATTATCTTATATGCTACTTGAGTGGTCTTATTAATGTAAACTCCAGAGTAACCTTTGTCCCACGGTGCGAAGTTGACAGTGTGCGCACCGTGTGTGGCTCTTAGGCTAAAGATTACAGGAATACTTATCATGAGTTATTATTTGTGTTGGATGTCTCTATGAAATTGTGGTGTTTGTCTAGTACTATTTTAGGACGCTCAAGTTGACAGTGTGGGGTTCCCTAGATGTGGAATGCGACTTTAAGGTGTGCTTTTATAGCCCTACGCAGTGGATTGGTGTTCGTTATCCAACGAGAGAATAATTCAGAGTAGCATAGTGAAGAGGAAATATCTATGTATTCAATTATATTATTATTGTTGAGAGTGTCCACTAGTGAAAGTATGATCGCTAGTCCTTATTTCGAAGCATTGAAACACCGTTTACTCTCATTTTGTCTCATGTTTGCTTGCTGCCATTTTTATTTCAGATTGCAATTACCACTTATAATCATCCATATCACTTGTATTTTAATATCTCTTCGCCGAACTAGTGCACCTATACATCTGACAAGTGTATTAGGTGTGTTGGGGACACAAGAGACTTCTTGTATCTTAATTGCAGGGTTGCTTGAGATGGGTATCTTTGACCTCTACCCCCCTGAGTTCGATAAACCTTGGGTGATTCACTTAAGGGAAACTTGCTGCTGTTCTACAAACCTCTGCACTTGGAGGCCCAACACTGTCTACAAGAATAGAAGCGTACGTAGACATCAGTCCGGTCTTCAATCGACGTGATGCACGTGACGAAGAATCTTTGCGTGAACCTGCTAGGCTTCCTGGGCGTGTATGGGAAGACAAAAGATACACCAGAAGCACGGGAGGACCAACAACGTATAAAAGACCCATACAACAAGCAGACGGATAAATGGCGTCAATACTTAAGCAGCTACGCTCTTACCAAAGCAGATAATGAAATCTTTTTGAATGCCTGAGCAGTATCAAGGTCCCGGCTGACTTCTCGTCAAATATAAAGGGAATAATAAATATGGCAGAGAAAAAATTCCAGAACCTGAAGTCTCATGATTGCCACGTGATTATGACGCAGTTGCTTCCGGTTGCATTGAGTGGGCTTCTACCGGAAAATGTTCGAGTACCCATTTTGAAGCTATGTGCATTCCTCAATGCAATATCTCAGAAGGTAATCGATCAAGAAAGTCTGCAAAGGCTACAAATTGATGTGGTCCAATGTCTTGTTAGTTTTGAGTCGGTGTTCCCCCATCCTTCTTCAATATTATGACGCATCTCCTGATTCACCTAGTCGACGAGATTGCCATTCTCGATCTTGTATTTCTACACAATATGTTCCCCTTCGAGAGGTTCATGGGAGTCTTGAAGAAATATGTTCATAACCGTGCTAGGCCAGAAGGAAGCATCTCAAAGGGCTATGGAACAGAGGAGGTCATTGAGTTTTGTGTTGACTTTATTCCTGACCTTAATCCGATTGGTGTTCCTGAATCGTGGCATGAGGGGAGACTGAGTGGAAAAGGCACACTAGGAAAGAAAGCAATGATATGTAGGGACGGGCATTCTTTCACTCAAGCACACTACACAGTTCTACGAAGTTCCACCTTCGTGGCTCCGTATATCGAGGAACACAAGAATTATGTACGCTCCAAGAACCCGGGGAAGGCTGACTCCTGGATTAAAGAAAAACACATGGAGACTTTCGGCAGTTGGTTGCGATTACAGCTCATGAATGACACCACTGTCGGAGATCAGCTCTACTTGTTGGCCGCGTCACCATCTTCGACTGTATTGAATTTCCAAGGGTACGAGATAAATGGGAATACATTTTACACGATCGCCCAAGATAAAAAGAGCACCAACCAAAACAGTGGTGCCCGCTTTGATGCAACAGACGAGAATGGGCAAAAGGACACATACTATGGTTACATAGAGGAGATATGAGAACTTGACTATGGACCTGCTTTTAAGGTCCCATTGTTTCGGTGCAGTTGGGTCAACATGAATGGAGAAGGGGTAAAGATATACCAGCTGTACGGAATGACAACAGTGGATCTCAAGAATCTTGGTTACAGGGACGAACCATTCGTCCTAACCAATGATGAGGCTCAGGTTTTCTATGTGAAGGACATGTCCTCCAGACCAAAAAAAATAAGCAAATGAATACATCAGACGATGAGCCAAAGCGTCACATAGTTCTTTCAGTGAAAAGAAACATCGTGGGAGTCGAGGACAAGACAGACATGTCAGCAGATTATAATAAGTTTGATGAAATTCCGGCCTTCACAGTGAAAACTAACCCAAGCATCCCGTTAAATAATGAAGATGCTCCATGGTTACGGCCGAAGCGATCATAGGCAAGGGACATACGCGAAGAAGGGTTCATGGCTTTTATGTTAATCAATGTAATGTATTAAACCTTTATGTGATGTGTAGTAATATATTAAACCTTTTAGAAAACAAGTGACCATATGTAATGCATGGTTCCCGAGCATTCTGAATAGTTCCCAATACAATCTCTGCATATAACTGATGATCTTTAGCATTTCCAAGTGATGCAGAGAGCGCCAACGGCGAGAAAGTGCATCCCATAACGTAGCCCATCCTGCAGTTTGAGATACAGTACTACTGCAAGTACATTGTACAACGGACGCCACAGAACAGATGATCTTAGATTTCCAGAGAACTCAACCACGACATTCTACTACTCGCACAAAGTTCAAACTGAAGTATCTAGCTAGAACTAGGAGACACACACGCAAATGACAGATACTACTATTAAGCAGCCTCTAATGAGTCATATCTCCCGTTCTATCCATCCATGGCATGGCAAAGCATGGATAGAATGCAAGATAAAAGACTAGACGACCACGGAGGACATCAGGCGGCAGGCGAACGATCAGCATGGTCAGCGGCGTGGGGCGGACGGACGAGTTGCACAGCCAATGTTGCGCTCCGCCGTCGGCCGGAGTCCGTCCCTCGGAGGGCCAAAGCGCACGGCAGGAACTCCTTCCTGCCGTCGCTGCAGGGGAACTTGGAGCCGGAGAAGTGTTTTGCAAAGGCCTCCACACCCTGCGAATTCCAAGAAGTCACATCATTCATTAGCATGTTCATGCACGCGTAGCCTATAAGGCGAGAGCCAAACAGGCCCAGGAGACAAAGACTAGAGATCTTTAAAACAAAAGCCATCGAACATGCCGAAGGAGTTTCCATGAATACTTACCCGAAGTCGACTGGTAGGTAGAGGAAGTCATACTCCGACCTCAAGACATTCTTGTTCCGGCATCTGGCCAGCTTGTTGTTAGAATAATTATTTTAGAAAACAGAAAATGGTTTTGGATTATTTTTTCAAATTTAAACACTTCTCATGTTGAAAGTCTTTTCAGATTCAAAACCGTTTGAAATTCATATTCAAACACCTAAATAAGAAAAAAAAGGCGGGAACAACATTCAGAACTGAAAAGTTTGAAATAAATTTGAAAAATGACTCATTGGTCCCGGTTTATACGAAGAACCGGGACTAATAATCCATGGACGCGCGAAGCAAATCTAGCATTAAATTGCCATGGCATTGGTCCCGGTTCCTCCCACGAACCGGGACCAATGAGTCCTGGGACATAACTCCTGCCCCTTCTCCTTCCCCATTCCATCCCCAAATCACCAAGCAGTCGCACGCGGGCGCCGGAGCAAAATCCACGCCGTCAGGCTGCCCGACGCCCGCGCCGCTCCACGCCGCGCTCCGCCGCCGCCGTCGACGTCCGTCGCGCCCTCGACGCCCGCGCCGCGCCGCCCGCACGCCGGAGCCGTGGAAGCGGAGGATCTCGCCGTGAACACGCTGTGCGCCCCCGAGCCGTACATCAGCTGCCAAGACCTTCCCCGACCCTCCGCAGCCAACCCTGACCATCTCTGCCACCTCCCGTACCCCCTAGGTACGTCTCCGACTCGCCGTCGCGGGCGCGGCGGCGCCGCTCGAATTAGGTCGCCGTCGAAGAGTCCATCGTGCGCCATTGGATTGCAATCCAACGGGCGCGTACCGCTTCGCTGTAGATAGGTCACTGACGAGCGGGCCCCGCTCGTCAGATATTTAAACTTATCCGTGCGCGCGCAATTTGAATCTAAATAAGAAATCATCTGTCAACTTTGAAAATCAATAACTCGAGATTTACACATCCAAATAATTCAAACCAAAATTCTCTGGATAGCTTATGAAAATGTCTGTGCAACTAAACTAGTTTCACCCTGTTTAGATTAATATTAATTGCTGGGTATTTAAAATAGTCCAGAACGTTAATTATCTAAACTTGTTTGTTTCTGATACTCTAATAATCCAAAAATATGAATCCAATTGTGTTAACATTGTATTGCAGTAGCCTAGCACCCCTAATTTTTGTAGAATTAATTAAGCAACATAATTAATTAGGTATTCAAATAAAGATTGTAGCCACTTCTGTACTATAACAATTTTAGTTGTCATTTGGTTAATCTAATTAAGTTGAATCCAATTGGGTTAGGTCACAAATAATCAACACTGTGTAACCCTAAAAGGATTTAATTTTTTAGAGTAACAGAACTTAGTCAGTAGCTAAAACTTGGTTATTAAGCTTCTGGACTAAAACAAATGTGTAGAGAATTTGGTAGATCATTTTGAGTCAAATCCAATTGTGTTGCCTTCTAGATACCAGTAGCTATCTGTAGAATTTTAGATTGTATTTTTGTGAGCAACAGAGAATAATTGATGAATTAAATGGTGTGTGACTAGTTCCTGAAATAAATAAAAGTATTTGAATTTGATACTAATTTGAATTGAATTAAACTTCAATTGTTTTGACTTCTATATGGCAATAGATGTTTGTAGAATTTTACATTGTATTTTTGTGAGCAACAGAAAAATTTATGTTAGGAATTGTTAGTACTGTGTTAGGAAAAATTAAGAAATAGCTTGTTTAAGAATATTTAAAGTGTTAGCAAAATTTATGTGTTAGCAAAATTAGCAAATTAAGGTGTTAGCAAAATTAGCAAATTTAACTTTGTATTCACATTTGCATTCACATATCCGATTCACATTTGTATGCAAATTTTAGATTCAAATTTTGTGAGTACTGTGTTAGGAAAATTTGTGTTAGTACTGTTACCCAACTAAAGTTTTGTGCATTGTTCTTAATTTGCAGAAACTATGGAACACGACAGAGACAAAAATCAGGAAAACATCCTCGAGGATATGATCCGCGGGGAAGATGTTGGCGATGTCACCTCGCAGTTTCTGAACAACTCCGGTGAGGGAGATGAGTCTCTCAACCGAAGAGACGGCTCCGGTGAGGTAGAAGCCGACGGCTGGGGCGAGGGAGAAGCCGGCGGCTTCGATGAGGGAGAAGCCGACGAGGGAGAAGCCGAAGGCTCCGGTGGAACAATAAATGTTGCAAACTCCGGCGAGGTGCATATATATATTAATTAATTTAGCCTCTGCTGTCTATATACATATATTAACGCTCTTTCTTCTTTTAGCCCTCCGGATCGAGCAAATCTTCTGTAAGGACAAAACGAGGCCCAGCCAAAAAGTTGGGTGACCATGAAAGGTACATGATCGAAAAAGTCGCTGAAGACGGCACACCGATTGCTCCCCTGATGTTGCAAAAAAAATTGTAAAGCAATGCAGAGTTATTGTTAGGGACTACATCCCGATCACCGTTCGAGAATGGCATAAGCCAAAGGCGGGAGGAATAAGATATGTCGGCGACAAAGGCAGAGAAAACCTTTGGAAAAAGCTCATGGTTAATTTCACCCTGCCGGCACCAGAGGTGGATCCAGATGAGGCGGATCCAAATGAGGCAGAAAAGATTGCCAGCAAAAAAAAATCATAGAGCAAAAAGTCAAGGAGTGGGCTTTTAAGAAGATGGCCGAGCTATTCAAGAACTGGAAGAAAAGATTGCACACCGAGTTTATCAACAAAGATAAGACTCCGGACTTCGATAAAGGGTATGAGAAGATAAGAGACGAATGGGAAGAATTTGCGGCGTAAAAGAAATCGGAGGAAGCTCAGAAAAAGTCTGAAACAAATAAGGCAAATGCTGCTAAAAAAAAGTACCACCATACTATGGGGCCTGGTGGCTACGCCTTTAGCATGCCTAAGTGAGAGAAACTTGAGGCCGACCTGCTGGCTAAAGGGATCACTCCAGAGCCATACACATGGATTGAACGGGCAAGAAATTGGTTTTACGGGCATGGGGGCACGTTGGACGCAGAAGGGAAGTGCATATATAACAGAACACACAAAGATAAGCCCCTACTACCCATCGAAGGCATTAGAAATGCAGTAAAGGATGTTGAAGAGGGACGGTTCTGTCCCGATAGAGAGGATGACGAGCTCACATGCGCCCTTGGGAATAAGGAACATGACGGACGAACACGAGGCACACCAGGCTCCAAGCCGTGGAAAATTGCGATTCCCGAGGACAGGAAGAAATTTCCTGATAGAAGCCATCAGAGGAGAAAGGAAAGGGAGGCAATGGAAGCACGCGCTGCTACAGACCGGCTGCGTAATATAGAAGAAACAATAAAGCGGCAGCAGGATCAAATTGACGCACTTAGCCAGCAAGTTACCAGCGGCCAATCTCAGCGGCACATGGTAGAAGCAGCATGCGATGGTACCGGCGGCCCATCGAATCGGAAAAGCAGCGTGGCTTCCACGGAGGTCCAGGATGGTAATGATGATGCACTGACGATGGCTCCTCTTCGTCGCTACCCAGTGGATGATATCACGGAGAGCACACCTTGTGAGCTACATGTGAAAGTTTTTAACTTAACCATGAAGGTGGCGGTCGGCTATGCCGTACCAATTGGACCTAAACCAACTTTCCATTTCACTCAGGTTCCACATGGCTACGCTGTTGTCGGGGTGGATGAAGTGATGAAAGAATTTGAGGAGCTGAAGCTGAACACCCTACAGGTGAAGATGGGGAGGTGGTTGAACTTGGAGAAGCCAAAAAAGGGACCATTCTATGGCCAAAGGAATTCATCGTGCTTCCAAACTGGCAGCCAAGGCCATCGACTCCTCAGAGTAGCAATCCATCTTCGCCGCCGCCTCACCAGTCTCCAGCGCAACAGTCCTCTTCGTCGCCGCCGCCTCAGGCGCCGTCTCCGCCGCCTCACCAGTCTCCAGCGCAGCCGTCTCCGCCGCCGCGTCAGTCGTCTCCGCCCACGAGGCTCAGCGTACCACCGCTGGTACTATGAGGGGTAAGCGATCACCGAAACGTAAAAGGTCGCCCCTCCCAAAAGTACCTCAGAAGAATCTTCCCATGAGACCTTACGACTATACAGAGGAGGAAAGTGCCGCGATCGCAAATGCCCAAAATAAAGAGTGGTGGGCTAATCGGAAGAAGCCGAAAGCGCCAGAGTTCCCCGCCACCCCAGAAGAAAAAGCTGCCGTCTTCAAAATGCTGAAGACCCTTGAACAAACCCCGCCAAGGCTGACACCAGACTATGACCGCTCTATTCGCAAGTCGGCTGAGGCAAATAAGCAGCGGTCGAAGAGTAGTAGTGCAAACGGGAAATCAGTTCCCCAGCTCGGAGAACAGAAAAACCAGTCATGCCCCCTGCTCAAAGTGTTTTCCAATACCGAGGTGGGGTCGAGCAGAGGTGCAGTCGACGTCGATCCTGAGTTTATTGCAATGTACAGAGAAGCGGCCTCTGCTCAGGGCATGTCTATTCCTCAGTACTTAGAGCAGTTATAAGAGTTCCAGGAAGTAGCATACAAATACCGGCACGGGTATACTCTCGTCAAACCTGAGCTAGTCGACGGTCTACCAACAAAAATGCGAAGATTGCATAAGTGGTACATGCGAGCCTCAAAGGAAGGGGCAAAGTGGATCTACGTGGGATATAAAAACAAGCATTACGGGCATGGAGATGGCGTGGTAATGATTGAATTTAGTGAATTATTTCAGTTATACCAACAAGACGCCATCGACAAATCTATCCTCAGTGCCTATTGTTTGTAAGTATTATTTCTGTAATTAAGTCTCTAGCTAGCTCAGCTCGTTCATTGCGTGTATAATCTTACTCATCACTATATTAATTATGCAGAATGAAGATTCTCCAATGCAAAAGAGGACAAATCTATGACATTGGGTTCATTGACCCATATTTCGTTCATCAAAAAACTCTCCAAGGTCATTACATCGACACAGAGAATAACTTGGTAAAGGCGTTAAGGTTTTCCGAAACCAAAAGGGAAATACTATTTCCTTACAACTACTACTGTCTTGTACACATTCTATTTCGCTTACTCGATGTTAAGTGTATAATTGATGACTTATGCGTGCGCAGCTTCCACTTTATTCTGCTAATCATTAAACCTGACAAAGGAGTAGTACAAGTCATGGACTCGAAACGTAAACCCCTTGAGGAGTGGGCGGACATGCAGGAATGCCTCCAAGGGTAATTTCAATCATTATGGCACTATATCGGCAACTTTCCGTTCATTCCCTGGTAGCAAGTAATTAATATATAACTCGTTTATTCATTTTCTTTGCCGGACAGGGCTTGGAAACGGTTCACGGCAAGGATAGGGGTATTTGGGCGCCGGAGCTTACATTTGAACCAGTAAATGTAAGTACTACTAACTAGATCCGCGCATCTCTTTGATTCTAGTTTCAATACCATTATCATGTTTTATTATTTTGATTGAACTCTGTTCTCGTAAAGTGCTTGAGGCAGGAACATGGGAATAATTTATGTGGGTACTACGTTTGCGAGTTCATTCGCCAGACGACCCAAGAGACGGGCAGCCGGTACTTAGAACAACTTGAAGTACGTAAACAATATTCACAATTTTAGTTTATTGGCATCAATTGTGTTTAGTTTCATTCATATATATTGACCCCTTCTTTAAATTAGATCGAACTGTTGCGGGACGGTCTTCTACCACAAGATCGCGTACGAGCAATTCAAGAGGAAATTGCGGGATTCTTAGATGCAGAGGTCCTAGATCCGAAGGGAGAATACTATCGAAAGGTTGAAATGCAAGGGTGAGTGTAAAAGAGATGTATATGTGCATGAAACTCGTGTGTACATGTACCGTTTGTAATATGTTCGACCAAGCACGACGAATGAGATGTGTGTAATATATTCATGACGATGATGTGTAATAGTGGTTCCTTCATTGCTGTATGTAGTACCATCGAATTGAGTGCGAGATGGAGAGTTGGCGAGTGAGAGATGAGCCGGCGAGTAGTACCTGCACAGAAATATCGAAACTTGGCCCCGGCGAGTGAGAGATGGAGAGCACGTCGGCGATGTGAAGAAGAGGGAGACGACGGAGGCACCGGCGAGAGGGAGAGGGGGTGGATGGAGGTGCCGGGCGACGGGACAAAGAGAAGTGTTCGAATTGAGTGCAAAACACAAAATAAAAAGTGCCCAAATAATTAACTGGAAAAATACAAAATCAAAACATCAGTCCTGGTTCGTATTACGAACCGGGACTGGCCAATCGGGACTAATGCTGGTCCCGGTTCGGCCACGAACCGGGACCAATGGGTCTCCACGTGGCCTGTTCTTCTGATGGCCCAACCGAACCAGGACTATAGGTATGTTTTGTACTAGTGAGATACAAATAAATTTGCTTATTTCTTGACATATGCATTTATTCAAAGCAACTATTTGAATCGAATCAAATGTACCCAGTTACAAAACGAAACACAGCTATTTTAGCATAACATATAACCCAAAATAAGAGTCAACCTACATCTAAATAATGTGGACAAACTAAAAAAAAGGCAGGAGAATCTACCGGAACATACATCTACATAATTTGGACAAACTGATGCATGTTGATCCTTCTGCCTCCTAAGGATTGCGTCAATCCTGACACTGAAATACACAACAAAAAAGTATGTCAATCCTTCATTAGGTAAAAATTCATTGCAAAATACAAATTCAGTTCAGCCTGCAAAATAGGAGATGCAACAAATAATTGGCCATGCACCTCCTAAGTCTATTTTCTCTTCCATCACCTCCAATAATTTCCCGCAAGATGCAAAAATTGCTTTTTCAGCCATTTAATTCCGTCAAACAGGTAATGTGTGCAATATTAAATAATGGAAGAAAAATGGACTGAAGCGGTTCTGCATCCATTACTTGGATTGGGTGACGGAGGCTACCTTTGTATAGGGGATGGATTCCCAAGCGTGAGAAACACGAACAGATCGATATGCCATCGAGGCTGCTGGTTTGTAAATTCCGAGATTTACGTTGTGAGCGAGAGAGAGATAGGAGGAAGAAATAAAGATATTAAATGTAAAGAAGCTCACCTGGACCCTGCGTGCCATCATCCATCGGCGAGGGGAGGAGACGCAGATGAGGTAGGGCAGCTGTGCTCCTGGCCATCGTCCCACTCGACGAACAGGGGCAGAGCAGCGCTCCTTGGAGGCTCCTCCATAGCCGCTGCTCCTTTCCTATGCGGGCAAAGACGTCGGGGAGGCGGAGACACGAACGCCGAGGGCGAGAACGACGGCGGCGGCGGCATCCTGAATGGCTCGGAAACAAAGAAGAAGAATAAGAACCAGAGAAAGCCAAGGAACCGGATAGCACGGGCGAAAGAAAGCAAGAAAGACAAAGAAACGGAACCCTAACGGGTCAACCATGGCTCACCTCACCCCGAAACCACTGCCCAAGCCTTGCATAGCGTCAGGGCCGGCCGGAGATCGGCGACGTGGCGGCGGATCTGAAGCTCTATCTGAAATCCCAGTGCGCCACTCGCCGCCATCCTGGATTGCCTCGCGGCTCGACCAGGTCAGGCGCGCGCCGGCGCTGAGCCTTTCGCTGTAAAATCTGAAAGAAACAAAGATCAATCACAAAACAGGAAAGGTCCAAAAGCAAACAGAAAAGCAAGAAGAAGACCAAATCGAAGATAGAGACAAAGCTAAAGGAACATACGTACAAAAGGAGAACAAAAACCTACGGCTGAAAAACACAGCAAGAACCAGACGACTAAAGAAAACAGAGAAAAGAAGAACAAAGCACGAATCGGATCCCAACGGATGAACGAAGGCAACAAACCAAATGAATCAAAATCCACCGGTAAAACAGGGCTGAAACCACTGCAGAACACGTGCATCTGGACAGATCCGGCCGGAGTCGGCGAGGCGGCGGCGGATCTAGAGAGAGAGAGGACGCACCTGGGATCGAGGACGGGCTCGGAGGCAGGCAGATGCGCTGCAGGCCGTGCGGGAAAGGGTTTCCCGCAACGATGGCGACGGCGTCAAGCAGGGCCCGACGAACTTGAGCCGAGCACCGCTGAGCGCCCCACAAGTCGCTTCTCCCGGCAATGTCACGACGCGTGGCGGCCCGTGCTCTGCAATGCGAGGTCGGCGGTGGGAGAAGAAGGGGCTGCGAGGAGAGCGGAGCAGCGCCGCGGCATCTGCGACGGAGAGCCGCATGATGCAGGAGAAGGAAGGGGATTTGGGGGAGGAGACGCGCAGGAGCGGATCGGGAAGGAGCCGCGCGTGCCGATTGGGTCGTGGCGGCTAGGGTTTCGACCGTGGCGCTGGGCACTTTATATGATGATGAGGCGAAATATTGATACTACCCCACGCGCAGATATTATCGCGGTGCCACAAAACGAACTGCACCGTACGTCGAGCAAACCACACCGACTGAGCACGCGGGCCACCTCGAAGACAGGCCCACAAAACAGCGACCGAGCTGAGCTGACCATTGGCAGCCCACAACCTTCAGCCCAGCGCACCAATGCGGCTCAGACACGCGTCCCGCGGCGCGCGACCGGACGATCCAGAGCAGCACCGAGGACGCTACGCGCTCTGCCTCTGCTAAGCGGGACCGCTAGTGTCTGGACCCAGCGTCAGTGAGAGATTTAGGTAGTTAAAAAAGTAAGGCAGGGAATGGACGGCGCAGATCGCACGGTAACTGCTGGATCCAACGGCCGAAAATCGCTGAGCTCTGTGAGAGCTCCTTGGGGTCTCAAGAATTACCTCTTTAGATGTTTGCTGCTACTTTGGCTTCCCTCCATCATTGTCAAAACCGAGTATATGATGTGGTAAGTTTGTTTTGTTTATATTTGGTGTGACTTGTTATGTTGAAAACTTACCGTATTATGTTATGATGATGAGAATTTGTAAAAACTATGGAAGTTGGACTTAATTTGTTTGTCATGTTCAACAGTTGCCTGAAACGGGTCAATTAAAGAAAAAAAATCATTTTATCGCAGGAAAGGCATGTATGTACATCCAAATTTTCATAGCCTGCATTTATTATTGAGTGCATTCATATCTCAGGAAAGACTTTAATTTAAATTCACATGTTAGAAAAGAGTTCAATATAATTTCAAAAGAAAAGAGTTCAATATACCTTTCATGTGTTATCCATGCGCTACTCATTTGAAGCTGACCAGCTTATATGCATTTAGTAACAGTAAACTGCACCCTGTCTTCAGTGTAAGGCCTTTCTTTGAAATTATGGAAGCAAAGATTTCTATTGCGTCTATTGGTCTACATTAGTTGCTTATTAGAAGTTCTTGGTAAATATATCTGCAGGGACAAACTCGTTATGCTTTCAGGAGAAATATTGGAGGATGGACAAGTTGGTGCTGCGAAATATGTTGGCTAGATCTAGTACTGGAGCCTTGGTTTTATTTATGAACTAGTCATTCTGTATGTTTGTTTAAAGTGTACTTAAGCAAGACATGTTGTATGCAAGCTGAATTTGTTGAAGTCTAATGTGTAAGCGTCGTACTGTTCTTATGATTTCGAAGAATGGCCATGGCATACTGTTGTGGTGCGGTCTGCGGCAACTCAACTTAATATTGTATAGGCCTCAACCTGCCTGTCGTAGCTGCCAGACAGCCACATTATGCTCTGCTCAGCATGTCCATGCATCTTGTAGCTTATAAGCATCTGACAAATCATTACAGTTTTATGTTTTTGTTGCTGATGCTGCTTTCAGTGTTTGAGTTTATGTTTTGTGTTACTGCATCTTCTCATGAAAGCAAGACTGATCTTGTCATGTTCGAGTCACATGTTGAGGCAATAAGCTAGAACGAAAGACCAAGCTTCATCTCCATACCATACTTCATTAATCCACATGTTATGTCAGAAGAGATATCCTGCAAATTTTGTGCTAGGTTGGAAACATCTTAGGTGAGAAGAGTTATCTCACAAATTTTATCTCACATCATGTTTATTAACTGAAAAATACTCTCCACGCCTCTTCTTCAGTTATGCATGCATGTCAGTACTTGAATGATTAGTATGTTATTTAGAATACTTTTCCGCAAGGTCCAATCATGCTTGCCTGATTTCATTTGCAAGAGGTAAAATTGCAGAGTATGCCTCAAGAAACGCAAGAGATGGAGTACTCCATTGACATACAGGTTGCCAAGCAGTCAGTCAACAAGTAGGTGACCAGAAACTCATCATAGTATACTATACTCCATGCTGGTGCTTATGAAATTCTTTCACGCAGCCTGTTGTATGTATATATGCTGGCCTGGGCTGTGTGACTGCAGATCACATTCTTGCTTGCTACCATTTGCTGCACTTTTAACTAAGATCTATCCATGGAGCCAATGCGAGGAAGAGTGCAGACGTGGATGCTCCTCTGGCTCGCCTTCTGCTTGCTCGAGCATTCGCATTCCCAAGTGTTCCCATTCCCCATCCCATTCTTTAGACCCTCCCACACCAACCAGCAAGATGGTGAGAAGAATCTGAAAAAACTTTGCTGAGTCTTGCAGTGTAAGCTAAGTCCAATGTTCCTATGGTTTTGCTGATGCAGTTGATGCTGTAAACGAGTTGTACGTCTCATTCGGCTCGCCGAACCTCCATGGCTGGGCCACCTCCGGAGGAGACCCCTGCCAGGAGGCGTGGCAAGGGGTGCAGTGTATCGGTCCCAACATAACCGCAATGTAAGCGCTTCACTCCAAATTTCCTACACCGTGGTAGTATACTTTTGAAAATGTACACTCCAGTAGTCTGAATTATTTTTGCTGAACCTGACAGAGAGCTCAGAGGCATGGGACTGGAGGGGAAGCTGAGCGAGTCATTGGGAAAGCTCATTGCCATCACAAGATTGTTCGTGATCTCGCATCATATTTCAGTTCTATTTTCTGTTGCTAGTAGTTCATTTCGTTCGTGGACATTGTTCTTGGATTGTGTTCACGCAGGGATCTGTCATCGAACAATCTTGATGGCAAACTCCCGCATTCGACGGCAATGCTTAAATCCCTTTCAATACTGTGAGTACCTGATATAAAATGCTTCTAAATTATGCAGTAATAATTTTCTTCCTGGTTGTTTATGGTGCAGTGTTTTTTTTCTGAAATTGCAATGTGTTGCAGGCATGTGCAGAACAACAGGCTAACTGGGACACTCGATGTGCTACGTGATCTTCCCCTGAAAGACTTGTAATTGCTCCACCAATTTACACAGATACCTCGTTAGTTCATACTGTTAAATGGCCACACTAATCCTTATTAATGAAATAAAACTCTTGGTGTTCTAGACAAAGAAAAACATGTCCATGAAACAAAGATCCTACTGGCCTTGACATTGTTATTGCCACCATCTTACCGCACTTTTTTGGTCGGAAAATCTTGCTGCATTTCTCTCATGGTCCATTTCCAAATCCTGATTCTGTGAACATTCGCAGGAATGTAGAGAACAATCTTTTTTCAGGATCAATTCCAGACAAGATGCTCAGCATCCCAAAATTTCTGTAAGAATTTTATCCCCCTTGTCGACATTCAAGAACCATATGAGCTCAGCTGACTACTGACAAATCAACGCACTTGCCTGAATTTTTTTGCAGAAGAAGCGGCAACCATTTCACTGTTCCAGTGATCCCTGGTTCCTCTCGTACTCCCGCGACGTCGTCCCCTTCCCCAGCTGCACACCCTCAAATAAATGTAATTCCAGCAGTTACTCCACGGGATAGTGCACACGGTGTTGGTTCTCGGAGTCTCGGAGACACAGTATGATGGTCTCCCCGGCTAAGGCTGCCGGATACAGTGTCCTCGCCGCCAGTTCACTGACCATTGCTGTCCTTGTGATCGTGTTTGTCGTGTCAAGAAGGCGGCGGGAGAGAGGACTTGTGATCAAGGCACCGAGTTGGAAGAGGGACGCTACTAAGCTAGGTGCAGCGTTCAACCCTGACAAAGAACACATGGCAGGTACGTGGTTTTCTTTGTTTCCGCAGACATTCTATCACAATCAAGAACCCACGTATTCTGACATAAATGATCGTTGTTGGACCTCTGAAGTTTCAGAGGATATTGTGGTGAATCCAGGAGATCCATCGGTGCATCCATCTCTCAAGAACAACATCATGCCAAGCATTGTTTCAGAAGAAGGCCAATCTCTGCAGTTTTCTGTCAGGTTCTTCACGGTCGCGTCACTGCAACAAGGCACCAACAGCTTCAGTGATCAGAATCTTATGCGCGAAACCCGGTTTGGCAAAATCTATCTAGCAGAGCTACCAGAAAGCAAGGTAAATTGAACTGTATACATCACTGCTGCTCCCACTCGTGTCATGTTCAGATGTTCTTGATGAATAGTACTATCTATTTGTGGTTTATTGTTCTCATTGTCCGATGGATCACCTCTCTTCAAGTACGCGGTTCTGAACCTTTGCGACACGGCTGCGAAAATGGCGGTTGGAGAGTTCCTGAAAAAGGTTCAGGCCATGGCTGGCCTTCGACACCCCAACATCGAAGAACTTGAGGGATGCTGCGTTGAGCACGGCCAGAGGCTGCTCGTCTACAAACATTTCAGCGAGCACACGCTGGACGACATGATCCACGGCAACAACGACGGCAATCCTGGCAACAATTTCCCTTGGGAGTCTCGGATCGCCGTGGCCCTCGAGGCCGCCAGGGCTCTTGAATACCTCCACGGAAGTGATGGAGGTGGCCAGAAGGGACATGTCGCCGCCGTCGTCCATGGGCATTTCAGACCGGAGCATGTCCTCGTCCACGCCGAGACTATGCGGGTGCAGGTGTCCGGGTGTGCTCTTGCACTGTTTGCGCCGACGCTATCAGGTAGCACTTCAGAGAATTACTGGCATGACGACGACAACCCGCTGGAAGAAGCTGCGGTGGCCACGAGCGACGTGTATGGCTTCGGGGTGGTGATGCTGCAGCTCCTGACAGGGCGCAGGCCCTACGACAGTGTGCTGCCACGGGGTGAGAGGCACCTGGTAACTTGGGCCAGCGCGCGGCTGCACGACCTGAGCACGCTGTGGAGGATGGTCGACCCGCGCCTCGCGGGGATGTTGATGCCGCTGCCGGTCAGGTCCCTGTCGCGGTTCGCGGACATCATCAGCAGATGCTTGCAGGTAAGTAAAGCCTGATCGTCTTGGTTTCTGGCGCTGTGTAAGTTGTAATGGAGTTTGTGTGGTGCAGACAGAAGCGGAATTCCGGCCGGCGATGGCGGAAGTGGTGCAGGACCTGAGGCGCGCCATGGAGGAGGCGCGCGTGGTGAATGACGGTGGAGAGCTAGCGTTAGCACAGGATTAAGGCCAAGATTACGCCTTATTGTTAGCAGTAAGTACTACAGAAAAGCTATCAGAAAAAAAGTACTGCCAAAACATGCTCGGTTGGAGAAGGGAGTATTTCTGACCATCAACACAATCATTCGACGTGGCGTCAAATGTTTTGTACAGAGCACCTCAAAATTATTTCTTCCCGCAAAGCCTGCATTATGGTTCAAGACTACATGGTTGTATGTATTTAAGAGAATGATCGAGTAATCAACATAGGGTGAACCTTTCAACAGAAGCATGCTTGCTGATTGAAGCTGGAACTCACTAGGTTGAATGGTGTGCGTATATACTTTTTCCTTATAGCCAAGGTACTGGACTATTGGTAGCCCCTGATTTGGCCAATGTTGGCAAGAAAAATGAACTAGAGCTGGCAAAGGGACAAGGGCTATTGGCCACTGTCTAAACAAGGTCGAAAACTTTGGTCACCCACCAAAATTTTATTTGATACTGTACATTGGACACAAATGACAAACCAAACCTGTCATCGACTCCATTTCCAAAACTACTAAGTGGAAGATGGTACAATCTTTGGACACAAACTGAATCTGTCATCAACTCCATTTCCAAAACTACTCGTACAATTTTTTACCAACCTTTGAGGGGAGTTGAGGTTCCCACTATCTGTGCCCTCATCGGACTCTTGCCGACAAAATCGTTTCTTTTTGAATCCCCAGCCTCCCTTTTTGTCTTCACGATTAGATTCTCATTTTATCTTATCATACATTTTAATTTGTCCTAGGCAATTTTCTATGCGTTGCTATGGTGGAGTCTACCCGCTGCACCTCACCTGCCCATCGCGTTTATGTGTGTGCGTTTTTCAGGAGTGATTTTTGTTTGGTAGTGTCAAAAAAGGATTGTAAATTATAATGATTGAACATTGGTGTAAAAAAATGAATGTACATTATGAAGATTGATTGATAGTATGATAAAATAAATGTTAATTATGACGATGATTAATTATTGATGAAAAAAGTACGGATTTGCTAATTCTCAGTCGTCGCCTGAGTGTAGACTAGTCTGTCTTTTTGGTTCAGCTCCGGTTTTTTTTTTTTACATGCGGGGAGGTGTATGCTTCGTCGTGGGCTGGGTGCTGTTTTGAATGGGCTTATGCCTTTGCTGCTTGCCGTGAACATCTGGCCATGTTGTCTAGCTCAAAAAAAAAAAAAAAAAATCTGGCCATGTTGTGATATATTCCTTTTTGTCTTTTTGTTCTTCGTTTTGTGTTTTTTTTTAAACCAGCTTTCGTTTTGTGCTCCGTTGCTGACCTTTCACAAATAGCAGTGTACAGCTAAGGCTCGGCTATACTTCGCCTGTAAGAGAACATATATACACCGCACATAGGCCCACATTGCCAACTCTCGCTACCCTTATCCTCTCGCTACAGTGAGGAGAGGCGATAAGGAGGCGAACCCTAGTTCTCCACCGCGCCGCCGGCCAGGCCGGTGGTTCCCTCCCTCTCCGCCTGCCGCCGCGGCGGCGGGAGAGTGGGGGAACCCCGGTCCTGCGACTCCGGCTAGTAGGTTGTAGATTAGGTGTGAGTGCCCTGTCGAGGTCGTCGAAGACGGTGGCGACGGCGTCGGCTTGCTGGGCGTGGTCTTCCCCCTCCTTTCCCCGTTCCGGCCGTGGCGCCGGGGAGGTCGTGGAGGTGTTCCTTCGGATGCGCGTCTTCTTCTTTGCTCCTCCGGCCGACTGTGGTGGCGAGGGGAGGAGTTGGTGGTCGACGGTGCTCCGCTTTTGTTGGTGCTCGTGGTGGTGCTTTCCTTCGGCGTTTCTGCTCCGGCCGGTCGTGGTGGCGAGGGGAGCGGCGTCTGCTGAAGTTTGGGTGGTGCTGGTGGTGGGCCTGGGCGGCGCTGCCTCGGCGGGTTGCTCGGTGGTGCTAGGGAGCTGATGCTGTGGCCGAACTCGTTCATCGAGTCCAGGTTTCGTCGTGGGGCGGCGGACGACTTCTGCGGCTGTCTACTTCATGTGGTGGTGGCTTCTCCCCGGCGGGTGGTGGTACGACAACGCCGGCGGCGGCTAGGTCTCTCGGGAGCGCGGCGGTGGATCCGATCGTGATCTTCTCAGGGTGCTCAGGGGGGCTTTGTGCTTTTTACAGGGTCTTTTTTGTTTTTTCTTTTTCTTTGTTGGACCTGGTTGTAATTTGCGCTGAGTTTCCTGAATATAAGTGTCGGATCCTTTCCTCAAAAAAAAAAAAAAAACACCGCACATGAATTATAATTGATTTTTTTCGTTAAAATGGGTTGCACGTGAGAAAAATGTACCAGGCCGTTTGATTACATGAGTTGCACAAGGGTTGTAACTGACAAGAAAATGTCTATGACTATTCGATTGCCATATGGGCCTAGCGATTTTTTTTTTCAAATTGCACCTAAAAAAATACCTACACTATTGGATTGCATCGTGATTCATGCGAGACTAGTAAGTGGTTGTAACTGAGACTATCCTAGTTATACGCGGGTCCAGCTGCATAAAGGCTGTAATTGATATTTCTAAGTTACACTTTCCTTGCAACTGAGAATTTTCCAGTTGCACATGGATTGCAACTGAAATTTTTAGTTACCAGTTGCAAATGGGTTATAACTGAGATTTTTCACTTACACATGAATTTCCCAGTTGCACATGGTTGACGCACTCTAGTTCAAAACCCATACGCTACTTGGTCCTATGGGGCAGGGTCATGGCCAAGTGTGGTTTGGTGGCGTCCTGATGGTGTGTGGACAGCAGGTTCGTTGACCCGACTGGTTCGACTTCGGGCAGTACGAAGCTTCGTCCTGGTTGTTTCGCCGGGGCGGTGGAATAGGTGGTTTGGGGTAAGGCCGGCAATCGGGTCGGGTTTGGTCGGGTTGATCTCTTCCAGACCCATGCCCGATTAACAAACGGGCAAGGTTCTCTGCCCACGACCCTGCCCATGGGTCATATTTCATGCTCATGCCCGTACCCGACGGGTCACCCGACCCGACGGTTTGCCCATCGGGTCTGCATACAACATCTACTCATGGCTATTCCAGCACTGCAAAATCAACAAAATGGCAGATTTGAAGTGTCCAAATGCATCAGTACATCAATAAAATCATATTCAAGTGTTCGGGGCGAAGATGGAAGGCGCCGGCGCCGCCATTTTGCTGCCGGTAAAGGGAGGGGATCACGGGAGGGGAGAGCACCGTGAGCAGAGAGAGTAGGAGAGAGGGATTGCGGCGGGGACGGGGAGACTGGGATGGTTTTTGTCGACTCTCACACCTAGGGTTGGCTTAGTGCGGTACGGACGAGTGTGTTGGATTTGGACTATTGGGCTGGGCTGAAAATTGCATGGGCTGTGGTCATGTATTACTATGGGACCCCACATGTCAGCTAATCGGGTTACCCATCGGGTCGCCATGGGTACACATGTCTGCCCATACCCTACCTACGACTAATCGGGTCGCCCACGGGCGAGACCCATGGGTGAACATAGCGACCCATACCCTGCCCATTAGGGTCGGGTGCCCGTGGGCGGACGTGCCGGCTTGAGAGGGGGGGGGGGGCGTTCTGATGCTGTGCGGACAGCAGGTTTGTTGACCCGACTGGTTCGGCTTCGGACAATGCGGAGATTCGTCCTGATTACTACGTCGGGGCGGTGGCCTCGGAGCAGGTGGTGTGCGTCTAGTGCGTTTGGTCGGCTTGCGTCGTGTGGGCGGTGGGTCGCCTCATTTGTGTGGGTTTTGGCCTTGTTTTTCTCATAATCATGGCATTGTACAGCTTGTATGGTTTTTGGACCTGGCTTTACCTTATAAACTGGGTCATCTTTTCTATCTTTTCGGGCAATGGATATCGACCACTCTGAGCTAAAAAAAAAAGAGATTTCCTTGTTGCACATGGGTTACAACTCAGACTTTCCTAGTTACACGTTGGTCCAGTTGCATATGGGTTGTAACTGAGATTTCCTAGTTGCACCTACGTTGAACTGAGATTTTTCCGGTTACACGTGGGGTTGTAATTGATATTTCTCAGTTACACTTTGGTTGCAACTGTTGCATGTGGGTCTGTAACTGAGATTACTCAGTTGCGCATGGGCTGCGACTGATTTTTTAGTTACACATGTGTGCAACCGAGATATTTAGTTACCCATGGATTGTAACTGAGATTGCCCGGATCAAAACGTAGATTCCGAACATTTCTCCATCCACGCGCCACCATGGCCAAGGATGATCGGGAGAAGCCTCCGCCACGGATGAACACAACGCCCGAGGACATTTCCAACAAGCTCATCGAGTTCGTACTCTGAACTATCGAGGTGTGAATAAACATCCCACCACGTGTGACTCAACAACAGGAGAGACCGCTGTCAGTTTGGGCCAGCCAATCCAAATTGTCAGCGCGGTAATGATCAAGTGTAACTAGACATTAGCCACGTGCGAGTCTCAAAAGAGCGAAGTGGGGGCAAAACTGAGAAAAGCTAATCGAGTGGGGCAAAATTGAGCAAAGCTAATGGAATGGGGCACGAAAGCAGAAAACCCTTCACCAAATTCAAAATAATATTTACAAGTTTCATTTTTTTGTGAAACAAATTCAGGACGTAACCAATGTCGTCTTTTTTTTTGCGGAATGGAGGAGATATATTAAACCAGCGATCTTACAGAAAAACCCAGAAGAAACAGAAAATTACAACGAAGCCCTTCTTCTAGGTCTCGACGGGGACGCCGCAGGGGAGCCGTCGGTGACGCGCCGCTGCCGCTGCTCCGCTTCACGCCTTGGATAGGAGTCAGCCCCGAGGCAGCTGGGAAGTCGCCAATCGCCGGATCTGTCGATCCTACTCGCCGGAGCGCCGCCACCGTCGCGCTGGCCTTCAACATCTCCACCACTTTAATACTACGGATCCGCCGCACCGGATCCGGCCGGGGAACACCGAGCGCCGCCGCTCCGAAGAACAGCAACCTCGATGAAGACGACCGCCGCGCGAAGGAGCTCCGAAGACCACCCACGCGAGAGGGGAAAGCAGCCGCCACCACACTCCACACCGCCGCCATCCCCACCTCCAGGACGACGCCGGCTGATACACCCTCGAGCCCTACACTATGTACAAGCCCCGATCTACGGATTCCCCACCCTCCCGTCGCCGAGGCGACCGCCGGAGGAGGAGGGATCCGCAGATCGGAGGCGAGCGAGGTGGGACGACGGCGAAGCTTCAAGAAATCGTCTCTCTTTTACTGTAGCGGAAGAGAGGAGGCGTCCAAGTCGCGTCTGGTTCTTGACAAAACCTTTTTTGTAACCAATGTCGTCTATGTTGGTTGAAACTCGTAATTAGTTTTCTCAATTTGATTAAATATCAGATCACTCACTGGTGGTCAGAAGTTAAAAGACACTTTTCGTTACAGCACCTGCATCCTAGAATTGTCTTTTATACATCACCCGACCTAGTAGTTTTTACAAGTTCGGGTATAGTACGCTAAAAACGGAATAAACCTCTTTTTTTTGTTGTTGAGAGGAACGGAATAAACCTCATAAATCACAGCACCCGGCGGCAAAAAGAAGACGGGCCTGCGACGCACGCCGTACCCGACAGTCACTGCAGCCACCCAGGCCCACCATGAGACTCGTTCCAGAGAGATCCATCCATCCCAGACGTCACGTCAGTTTCTTTTACCTCGCTCGCGCAAACGCACACCCACACGCCTATGTAACCTTTCGGCCTTTCAACCCGTTCCCCTCTCTCGCTCGCAGCTCCACATCCCCCGACCCCAACGCCCGCAGCTGCAGCTGCCGCCCCACCCGGCGCCGGCGACTTCTCCCCGCCCCGCCGGCCTACCCCCTCCCCCGCCCCCTGCAACCACGCAGCGGGCTCCGGCCAGCTCGCGCACGCCCCGCGGCTGCCTCCCGCGACGACTTCTCTCGCGGCGCCCCCGTCCTCTGATTTGATCCATCCCCGGTCGTCGCGTGGACCCTCGCCGGGACGAATCCGGTCCCCCGACGCCGCCGGACAACGCGATTCTCGGCTCCCCGAGGTGAGCCCCCTCTCCGACGCCGCGAATTTTGGCCGGTTCGACGGGGCGCTTCCTTAGCCTTGGCGGCGGCGGTGGCGTCCCAGATTCACGCCCCTGTCCCCGCGGAAACCCTAGATGGGGCCGTCCTTCGTTTCGCGTTTCGGGGCGATTAGCTGTGGGTCACGTGGTCTGGGCCCTGCCAGCGGGATTTCGGGGGCCGATTCTTGCTTTATGCGAGCTTATTTTGTGCTCTGGTCCCCCGTTAGATTGCTTCGCTAGTTAACCTCAGCACTGTGGAAATGTTCTTGGCGTATTTCGATGAAATGTTCTTGCGTATTTTGATGAGGATTGCTGGCTTTGATTCAGGAGCTGTGGCACTGACCCGACGGGATCCTGGAGCGAATGAGGGGCTACGAGTACGAGACCAATGTAATCTAAGCTTCTAGCTCCATTTTTGCTACTTTTGTTTCTGCATCTTTCATTCACAGAAGCAGCTTGAATCATAGTTTGCTCTCATGATCGTGAAAATGTATGGTTGATTCATTTGAAATGGAGGGGTTCATTTGAAATGGAGGGGCTATAGTAGTATAGCCATTCCTTGGGTGATATACTGACAGTTGCATTTCTTTCTCTCATTTCCGTTTAGGGTTATCGCCGCGGTACAGAGGATGAGTATGAAGACGAGTACTATAGTCAAGAGGAGTATGAGGACGGAGGTTCAGGATATGTCGAGGAGGAAGAGCCACCGGAGGGTCAGCAGGAGTTCCTTCAAATTAGAGAGCGGTTGAAGGAGGAGATTAGGCAAAGGGCACTGGGCGCTGGTGCCAGCACAGCTGGTCGCTCGTCTTCCTCGCATGACAGGAGACCACCTCCAGCCAAGTAAGTGTCTCTGAATTGCAATGCACCTCTTCTATGAATTGCAATGCACCTCTTCTACACTTTGTCCAGCATTTTCTTGTATTCAAGCAATGAGTCCTTCTCGCATACCTTCTATCACGATCTTTAGTGCTGACTGTGGGAGGAGGGTCGGGATCATTTTTTGGCTATATTCTCTTCAAACTATTATCATACTGGACAGATTGGCATGACATCCTATCTTGCAAGATTGTTTTCCACTTGAAATTCTATGTTTCATCTTACTGATTTTAGTATGTTGATGGAGAATCAATTTTCATATGCTTTCTACGGGACACAAATCTTCAAGATTTATAAGGGGATTTGTCTATATTCTAGTCTTAGTTCTTACACTCATGCAGCTGTTGTTTGCCCCTGTTTTACTCATACTAAACTATAGCTGGTCCTGCTTTTGTATTTATTGAGATTCATGGGATCTCCTTTCACTCTGTATGCCACTTGTGTAGTTTCGGCTCCTTCTTTGGGCCCTCCAAGCCGGTGATTTCCCAGCGAGTGATTGAAGAAAGGAAGTCAATGAAGGAGATACAGAACACAGTACCCAGAGAACGAAGACCTCCTGGAGTATGTGGTACTACATCTGATCCTAATTATTATTGATCCAGCACTTACTAATTGTAGGTAATATATATTTAGAAGGACATTCCATCATCTTCGAGAGTGCAACCTAAAACAAACGGATTTCACCAGAAACAGAAGATTGTTAATGAGGTACAAAGGATACATCTTCACTGCATTGTTCATTTCATCGTCGAAACTTTGGCCAGTGCGGTCACAAAATAGCAGCTGCAATGCAGGTAAAAAAGAAGGCTGAGGCACTTAAGGATAATCGGGACTATTCATTTCTTCTTTCGGATGATGCTGACATTCCATCTCCTCCAAAGGAAAAACCTGCGACTAGGCCTACATCGACTCAGAAGTCTGGTTAGTTTGAACTTCTGTGACATGAAACTTTGTCTTTTCTGTTTAGTGGAGAGTGCTGATGGTTGGTTTCTGTATGTCAAAGATCGCGAGTCGATGCATTCAGCAGTGAAGAGCAGGGCACCAGTAAGTCAACCTACCAGATTGCTAAATGGTTATGGGTCGAACATCAATAAATCTTCCACTCAAGGACAACCTGAAATCAAGTTAGAATCCAAGAGAAAGGAGGCATTACCTAGTAGAGAAAGGGCTGTTGACAATGGAAGGATGCATAGTGCTGTTAGAAGTGGGTCCAGCCAGGCTACTGGAAGCAAAGCTGCAAGCCAAAGCAAGGGTCATATCTCAAATAAGCCTTCTATGAAGGAACTGAATGAACAATCTCTGAGGAAGGATCATTTAGCTCGAAAGCAAATTTTATCACCTAATGGTCGGCCACAGCCCTCACAAAGTCAGAGGATGCAATCAGCCTCACATGGTCAAAGGCCACAGCAGTCGTCGCAGAGCCAGCGACCACAGCCGTCGTCGCAGAGCCAGAGGCCACAGCAGTCGTCGCAGAGCCAGAGGCCACAACAGTCGTCGCAGAGCCAGAGGCCAGTGCAGTCATCGCATAGCCAGAGGCCAGTGCAGTCATCACAGCGTGAGAGACCACAACAGTCATTGCAGAAACAGAGACCTTCTTCTCAGTTGCAATCCTCACAAAGCCAAAGACAGCCGCAACAAAGCTACAGGCCGCAGCAGCCATTGCAACGGCAAAGGCCTGTTTCCTCGCAAGGTCATTATCCTGAGCAAAGAAGAGTTCAAACAAACGATCGGTTAAGACCAGAAGAAAGGCAGGTAAGGACTCCCTCGAAACCTATGGTAATATTCTGGCAATCTGTTAGTTTGTTGATAAAATAATGTTCTGTCTTTTTTCTGTCAGTGTTATGTCATGTGAATGCATTTTCCTATTTGTGGCAAGACAATTTGTAATGATATTTTCCTGCTAATTTGTTTCTTCATCGTGTTTGTGTGCCCATGTAGCCATCTCGACAAGCCTCTGCCAATGGAATACGTGATGACCGTGCAAAGAAAAAGCAATTGGGGAAACGAAGATTTGATGATGATATTGATGACGAGGAAGACCCAATGGCAATGATCAGGAGTATGTTCGGGTATTTTTTCTTCACCTTTTCTGGCATATTGTCAATTATCCTGATTAAAATATTCAGCGTTTCATCCGTTTATAATTTTGCTGTACAAGTTCCATCTTCTGAGCGGTAGTGTCTGCTAGAGTTTTGGTAATTTACTAAGCATGGATCACGGACTGACTATTGTGTGCCTTCGCAATTCCTGTTGAAATTTTAGTTTGGCTTGTTTAGGTTTAGTGGCTTTCTAACAAGGCTATTGGATTTTAGAATTGTATGGTACAAAAGAAGTTTATCCGTTATATTGTTTTGAAAAAAAAGAAGCTCTTACAAGTTTGTGCTTCCGGTGCAGGTATGACCCTAGTAGATATGCAGGCAGAGATGATGATGATAGTGACATGGAAGCAGATTTTGCTACTATAGAGATGGAAGAGAAAAGAAGGTATCAATATTTTTCACTAATGCATGCTTTTCAGATGTAATGATTTATATCATGTTCTGCTGCGATGCGTTAGAAGCTGAAAACAAATATAGGTCTTTTGAGTAGTGATGTCACATGGAACTGATAGTGTCTTCTCCACATGGCACTGTGATAAGTCTGGCAAAAACAAATTTCACAACATATTAGTCGGCAAAATATCTTTCCCTTAGTTACAGTGGTTACGTTTAGTGGACCCTCTCTAGTACTACCTCTGTCCCATATTACTTGTTATTGAAATGGATGTATCTAGACGTATTTGAGTGCTAGATACATCCATTTCAACGACAACTAATATAGGATACAATTGTGCAATCTACACGGTTGAACGAGATGGATGATGGTTAGAACCCCATTTCCAGAAAATGGATCTGAACGACCAATAGTATGCACTCAAATTACCAATCAGATAATTAGTTTGCAGCTTATTTGACGCCGTTCTGTTGTTGCTTACTTGGTCAGCGCGAGGATTGCAAAGCAGGAGGATGATGAAGAGCTCATCCGGATTGAGGAAGAAGAGAGGCGCGAGCAGGAGAGGAAGAGGCGAAGGGTTGGAAATGGCCGGTAGCAGCTGGTTAGTTAGCTCCAGTATGTGTCATTTCTGAATGTTGCTTCTGCAAAGGTCTCAAAAGCATGGGGCACAGTTCGGCTGGACTGCTGTGTGCGACAAAAGCGAGCGAGCTGCGAAGCTCTGCCCACAGTTAAGCGCCGTTGGTAATTTTATGCTCAATGAAGAAAAAACGGCAGGTGAAGAATTCTTGCACATGTGACATGGCTTTTGTACAATGTTGAAGTCCTAGCAGCTGTGCTTGGTTTGAAGTCGACAGCTATAGTTAGTTCCCGGGCCTCTCCCGGGAGGGTGGTGATAGTCACCATGGTGTTCTTTTCCCAAAGGGGTATGGCTCCTCACATTGTTGGGTTGTACGACAGGATTTAACTGATTTTTTCCGCAAGCTGGTCATAAACATGCCACAGCCAAGTGGCACCTCTGTTAAATTAATTTTGGATGTAGGAGTATATGTTTTGTACTAGTCGACTGTGCATGTTAAGTTAGTTTTTGTTTTTTGTCGGTATGGTTAAACTGTGTATTACAAATGACTTGCAATTTTTTGTTGATGTGGTTATACAATGCATCAGGATTTATGAAATCGAAACTGTGGGGTAACAGATATAATTGACCATGCAAGATACATAGGCCACGTGAAGTTTCTTCATTTGTTCGAGAAGTTATGTTAGCTCGTTTATGATAGTGATCCGTTTTGGGCTTGGCTTGCTCCGAGGAGCAAGGTAAGTTAGAAATTGGTTTGCAAGCGGTGGCAGGGAGGACGTGCCCTTCTTCAATTTGTTTCAGCTTGACGCCAGAGACGATGGCTCCGTACATCTACTCCCTCCGTTCTAAAATAGATGACTTCCATTTGTCTAGATACGAATGTATCTATACTTGTTACACATCTAGATACATATGTATGTAGACAAATAGAAGTCATCTAATTTGAAACGGAGGGAGTACAAGTGAACAGAGGTGATGACCTTGGTGACTACGCCCTGTTCTTGGAACGGACGTGGTCGATTGATCGAAGGCACGTAGGTACAACTTACTGAAATAGTCACGTTGGCATAACAGTTCATATCTCTTACACAAATAGGGCCCCATGGCCAATAGCATTACATCAGCGCTCGCAAGGGTTTAAAGTTCATAAGTATGCGTGGGAATTATTCAAAAGACAATAACTTGCGTCCACATCAACATCTCTTAACCCTACAACCCTACAGTTAGTTGACCGGGAAAACGCTTCTAGTTCACAGGGACGTCTTCAAACACATCCTTGCTCCTTCCATTGCTGGCCAAATCAATAAGACAAGTGAGTAACCTGAATTTACTCTCGAAAGTTACTCACAAAATGATTAGAAGATATTCATGCAACAACTTAGTACAAAGGATAATCTTATATGCTATAAGTTTATTTGTTTGCGGAAAGTTGGGTTTAGCTTTGAAATGTACCATAGGTAGGTTGAAATCTTGTAAACGAGTTGCGTTAGAAAACAACATCGTCTTCATTCATCACATGGTGGTCATGCTTGCATGAGAACCATTCAAATCATCCTTCATAAATCCACATTTTCACCATCAAGAGTTCATCATAAGAGTGGCTCCTATTCATCATGGTATGTGGCTCCTATTAAAAAATGCACAATTTTCACCATAAGGAGTTCACCATAAGAGTGGCTGGTAAACGAGTATATGTCAAGGAGAACCTACCGTTGTGCATGTCACCGACTCCACACCTTCCCTCAACACTCTTTCTGCAACCTTAAACCCCTCGCTCGCCTCGCCCCTTCTAATTCTGTGATCCACCTCCTTGTCTTCAAACAGGGATGTTATAGGCCTCTATTTTCAATCATGGTTAGAAAATGAAGGGGGCGAGATCACTGGCCCAAAATTAGTTGCTCTCTCTCTCTCTCTCTCTCTCTCTCTCTCTCTCTCTCTCTCTCTCTCTCTCTCTCCAGACCCCTCGGGCCGCCAGAGTCAAGAAAGGGCGCTGTCGTGGCTCGAAATAACTTCAGAAAACGCCTTAGATCTCGTAACTTGTGGTAAATTTGTAGTTCCCATGTCTTTAAACCTTCCATCTCCAACACACCGACATACCCGAACGTCATCCGCCAGGGAGCCGAGAGGTCTCTAGAAAACAACACCGTCGTATATACAATAACCCATCTAAGACACCACGACCAGTTCGCTATAGAGTGAAACGTTTCGTTAGATAATAATATTGGGTAAGCATACACCTTGACTATGTTGAATTCCATCTTTTATACGCAAAATTCAAATAATTTATAAGATGCATGTTGCTTTATAGAAATGTTATTTAAATGCTAGTTATTCTAATATGCATACTCTATTATATTAGATTAATCATTAGGACTATTATATCCTATTTGACAAGATTAGATAGGTGTATATATACCTAATGGACACTTGTGTCCATGTTGGTTAGAAGCTTTATATAGATAAAAGTAGAAGGAAATACATGCCTCTCATGTATATAAAGGAAAAAAAAAGAACTTGAGCTCAAAATCGTAGAGCAAAACAATCTTATGTTTTATCATCAGAATATGAGACCACAATGGGTCCTCTTTCTTAACGTGGAAATACAAACACCTATGTTAAATGACCAATATTAGCTCGTGCTACTATATATTGTGAAAGACATTAAATGCAACTCGGTGTAGTTGGTTGCATTTTACATACGCCATACATACAAATGTAATACAAACACAAATATATACAACAGTTGTCTGACATACATCCCCTAACCAATCAATCAATATATACAAAGTTACACAAAGGAGGTGCTTAATAAATTAATGTTATTATGAACCACAACACCAATCAATTAATTCCAACAATTTCTAATGGCACACTCACAAACCAATCACACGTCCTGTCGATAGTGATCACTTGAACTGCACTTTGCACGCGAATGTTTGCCCAAACTTCCATCCAGCTGGCACAACATTGTCGCACGCAATCGTCTTCTCATCGGTGTCAGTCAATCTAAACGAGAGCTCTTTCTCAGTAAGAAGGGCTAGAGAGTGCCAGTTGGCGCCCCAGTTGCGGGCCATCGGCAGCCAATCAGTCGAGTTGGAGCTCTTGACATCCATCGCTTTGATTGATCCAGCGCCTGCGACGTTCATCACAGTAACTAGGTTGAAGTAATCATGACCAACGATCCTGAACCGCAACCCGCCCTTCTTCACGCATGGAACCCTACAGAATTTCGGGTTTGATCGTATCAACTTCAAGCAATTTTAACTTATCAAAGGCAGCAAAGTGTTGAAAAAAAGGCTCATGTGTTGTGCATATATACCTCCTGTACATGACGGGGATGATACCACCCTCATAGACGCCGATCTTCAACCAGGCCGGCTGCGCCATGTCGAAGTGTGGCCGCCGTGCGTTGCACCAGCCGCCGTTGTTGTCAGGGAGCGCGTCGTTAGGCGGGCAGAGGTTGGTGGCCGTGATCGTCACCGTGACTCCAGGCTTGCAGAACCTTGCCTCCGCCCGCTTGCGGTCGCAGGCTATCTTGTAGCACTGCCCGCAGGAGGCGCCGTCGTTGAAGAGCACCGTGCTCAGCGCCGCCGTCCGCGTCCCGTAGCCGTCCGTGTACAGGTTGCCGTACCCGCATGCTCCACCTGCGTTGTGCGTTATGGTTTTAGCGTCGGCAACAGAATGTAGAATTCAAGTTGTGTATGAAGAGTGTGTAGTAAGCTAGTAGTTAGTGAGTTACCCATGGTGCCGGAGGCGTCAGCGCCGCCGTAGAACGTGGCGTTTGCTCTCTGCCATTTGATGGGTGCTTGGTCCGCGGCCACGGCCACACCACAGCAGGCGGCGAAGGTGAGCAACGCCACCGCCATAGCTCGAGCTGGTGCTGGCGCCATGTCTCTCCGCTGGATGCGCTTATAAATCTCAGGAACTAATATGATCCGGAAGCTGTGTGTACCTGTTCTTGCTCTTGTGTTTGCTTCTGACGGCTAGCTCTGTGTGTGTGATGAACTGATGATGTTGTAAGGATTGCTGATTAAGTATATATATAGGCTTGTGATCGATCCGTAGCTGGAGCCTAAGGGGATTGTCGAATGAAGCGGATAGCGTGCACATGCGCACGGTCGTGCAGCCGCTCCACATGGCTTATGGGCTAATCCGAAGAAGATTATGTATGCGCAGACACGTTCTGGTCCATTTTTTCCCCTTATCATTGGTTCTTTATCAATCTACGCTTGAAATTTTATAGTATGTGAACCGCCATCTATAGATGATTCTTGCTTGAGACTCTCTCAAGAAATGACGGCCGCGCGCGATTTCCAGGTGTAGTGTATGCTTGACGTTTTCTCTTTCGGGTGCTTGACTTTTCTAACGGCTTAGCTTTGGGATGTTCAGGTGCGGGTGCGCCCTCCTCAACCCTTTTGTACGAAATGATGTCTCTTATGTTTGCTTGAATCGTGCGGCTGATCGTGCACTGCACCTGGTCTTAAGGAGTTATAAGCACCGATATAAACTACCCGGAACCACTTGATGGAGTAAAATACATAAAACCTAGCACAATTGAGGCCAGTTCCACAGCTCAGTACCTCGTTCGGTAATTTTTTTCTAAAATGTACCAATTGTGGGGCGAGGAGCAACAGATGGCGCTGAAGGCGTGTTTTAAGCATGCTCACAAGAGAAGCCTGCTGTCAGCGCTGACGTGGCCAAACGGCCTTTAGCCCCTGCCGCGTCTAGACCGTGCCGGTTGGAACCGGACACCACCAGCTCTCTCTCTCTCTCTCTCTCTCTCTCTCTCTCTCTTGATTCAGAGATGGACGACGCGACAAATCCGGGAGGCAGGGGCGGTCACGAGGGCAGAAGTGGCGATGTTGGTGCTTCCGGTGGAGGCAGCGCAAGTGTTGGATTTGGAACCAGAGCCGACGACCTGGATGAGCCGCACGTGGCCGTCTCGACCATCGACGGCGGCGGCGATGCATGCGTAGATGCGGCGGCGATGCATGCGACAAGCGACCAGTGGACCTGCGGCCTCAACAGAGTTGAGCAAGCATCCATTCCATCCTCACTGTCCCTCTCGATTTCTTTATCGTAGGCATTGGACAAACTTGGCGATTTAGGGCTAGGATTTACAGATTTGGGGGTGTCCTAAATTGGACAAACCTTTGGACGACAAGTCCTCCACAACCGCCTTAGTGGTCGCAAATCCGCGCCATTCGCCTTCATCTGCCGCTAACTCGCCCCCTCATAGGGTAGAGTTGAAGGCCATGGCACCAGAAGGAACGATAGTACGAGAAAGGGAAACCGCCACACTCCCTACGAAGGCAAGGGAAGAAAATGGGGAGAGAAAATGGAGGCAACTAAAGGTTACAACCTCGACTATCTCTCCTCCCTCCTAAATGGGGCATTGGACGAATCTACACCCATGCGAACCATGGTACCGCAGCGTGTGCTCCCACGGCTCTCTCAATATGCTCGAACCACCCACTAGGGCGATTAATCTCGTAGGAAATCGAGGCACATCGTCGTCAAGCAATTCTGGTAACCGCTCCATCCCGAGGGGCTTGCACATCAACAAAGGCATCAAGTCATGTTGAGCCATTCACCGAGGGGGGCGGGGGGGGGGGGGGGGGGGGGGCAATCAATGTGACACACTACGTTGTAGTTAGGATTAACATACCCTGCAATGCTGCCATGATCCCTCAAAAAACATCCGAGGCAGCCAAATCTTCGACCGACTCAAGTTCCGCTCGTATCGTGGAGCCTTCCAGTTCCGCGAAGGCTGCAGGGTCATAACACAATGCCTCAAAGCATTTACGCAGCCGAGCTACCAGACAAACCCTTCACATGCTTTTTCAATACATGTAAAGGCTCGGAGGCTACTAACGGCCTTGAAGGGAAAAAAACTCCCGTACCGGCTGAATCGCCAGGCAGACTTCAGGCTAGCAAAATAGCCAAAGGGGCGGAACACTCCGTAGGTCCTAGGACAACATGGGCTTCTCTCGCCTATATAGCCGGCCATCTAAAGCCATCCGGTTAGCCCGGGCTTATATGGCGTAGCTAGGAACATGACTCTACACCTAGACGGCTACACAAGCCACGGCAACACACCGTGTGACGACAGGGTCCTTTGAGTCCAGTCCCATTCCTGGCAATCACTGACGACCGCCGCAATGTCTTGGCGCAACACTAGGTACGAACCAGCAGTCGGACTCAGCTATAGCAACCTAGTGTACCCTACATCCCATCATAGCATGTATCTGGGCATGTAACACTACTCCACTATGTGTATAAGGCGGTAGTGCGTCCCTATATAAGGGGTACACTTCTCCAACGGGAGGGGGTTGATCATTCATCCACACACATATCCACACACCATACACCTTCTCCACGGGAGAATCAACCCAACCGGCTACATCTTCTACCTTGAGCGCCTCACACGACGAAATACATTGATCCACACATGAGTATGGCTCTTACCAGCGATGATCCCGGGGCCCAAACCTGTATACATTCTTATGTGCTAGAGGTTGTTAGCCCATCCGATCGTGGTCACAAGGCTTTACATACATAGAAATTCACTAGCCGGTTATGAAACACCAACAATGGATTCGAGCTCCACCTAGATAGAGCCGACGCGTGCAGTGAAGGTTGACGGTGGCAATTCCCCTGATGATGACCCGCCTGACCACGCCCTCGCTGACGGTAGCATGGAGATCACCTCCGAGCCAAATGTATGGCTTGTAGTACGAGGCAGCTCGGCGGCAGCAGGGTCATCGTCCAGATGCAGTTAAGGGGTCAACGGGGTGAGAGGAAAAGAAGATTTGGGACAGAAGGTGGGTCCCACGTATACCTCACCAAACCGTCCATATTTGATCCCAACTCACTCCTGGCGGGCGGGGGCCCACCCTCAGTTTTGCTGTAAATTCGCTCCCAGCCGGCAATTAGAGCAGTTTGAAAAAAATCTCAGTTTGAAGTGGTAGAATTTTGTCCAAAAAAGGTAAAGTGGTATGAACTGTATATTTTGCCATCAAGTGGTGGTAGTATTATGTTATTCACTCCCGTGTGTTCTATCAATACGCTTCTAATCTTGCTAAAAGAGAATACATGGGTATTTGCAATAGATTGTTGATTAAGCCTCTAGTAGTATAATCATCAAGGGAAAGGCAAAACAGTTGTTAGGCTTCCAGTACCAAGAGTGATTTTCTACATAGAAACATGGTCTTCCATACGTGGGTATCCTGTATCGGCTCTCATTTACCTGAAATGAAAAATGAAGTGACAAACGAGTAAACATTGTTCTTAACAATCATCTGCCATCAAAGGGGTGTTAGTGCATTCGGGGTTATTGATGTACATAGTTTTCCAGACGATTGCAAGGGAAGTATAGGTACTGCTGAAAGTCAAAAAGTCATAGGGGTAACTTATTCTGAAAAATAAACAACAGTGCCTAATATTAAAAGGCTGTCATGTGAAAGAAATTTATTGCAAATTGCAAATTCTATAACAACGGAATGGAGGCAATTTCAGAAATATACAGAATGAATTCTATTGCTAACCATTTTTTTCACATATGGCCAGGGTAACTGTCAGAAGCTAAAAATGTTCTGGTGTGCAAGACATAAATAACTTGTGAATGTACAAATGAATTTCTGTGTGGTGCAATTCCAATGTTGTCAAAATCAAACTTAACATAGTTCTGGTATTTCTTTGAGAAGTTATAGAAGGCTTTCACAACAGCTCATGTTTAATTGATTTCAGAGGGGCCATTTGTGCCTGGAAAAATAATACTACAGATTTTTCAGTAGTGGGAATAGATAGTGATGGTAATTTCTTCAGTCAGATTTCAGGTGCAATGATGTTAGCACATGACTGAATCCTGATTTTCTGTGCTCTACTTGCAATTCTAAAAAGCTAAAGAGATAAAATCCTAAGAAATAACAATACTTTCAGGGACAGCCAACTAAGTAGGACCGTTTATATCATTTTAGATAATTACCAGCTATTTATTTTTAGTTTGAACAGTGGAAGAGTTTCCCACATGAATTCTTATTTATATAAAGAGAGTTATTTATAGGTTGTTAATAGTTATTTGAGAACCATTTCTTTGAAATAGAGTTATATATAAAAGAGAGTTACCAGCTATTAAACAATATATGGGCTGAGTAAGGAAAATTTGAGCTATTAAACAATATATGTGCTGAGTAAGGAAAATTTGAGAAATATTTTTCTTGTGAAACTGCAAAATTTGAGAACTTATCTATGATACCATAGGAGTATAATAAAACTCCAGCCACATTATTTTTCTATCATAGATCGGTACGGACAATACATCATAGGTCAACCGTAATTTTGCTATCAAAGAATGATACCATGTGATCTAAGTTCTGTACGACAGGAGAATGCAACACTTGTATATCCCTGCCAGATGAGGAAACTTAAATAATCTCAGTATACCACAATCTCCATGCAGGAAATCCTAAACGGAATGTAGCAGGACCATAAAAGAACATCAGCTTCTGGTCCACCACAACCTAACATACAAAGCAAGCACTTAAGTATAATAGAACTCCAGCCACAGTATTTTTCTATCATAGATCGGTATGGACAATATATCATATGTCAACGTAGTTTTGCTATCAAAGAATGATACCATGTGATCTAAGTTCTGTACGACAGGAGAATGCAACATTTCTAGGATGATCCCTGCCAGATGAGGAAACTTACATAATCTCAGTATACCACAATCTCCATGCAGGAAAGCCTAAATGGAATCTAGCAGTACCATACAAGAACTTAAGTATTCCTATAGAATTACAATATGAATTATAAAATCACTAGCACAAGTAGTGTTATTATAGAAAATATATCATGCATGAAAGGGAGACTTATTTAAGCGTACCTACGGATTTTAGTGCACTGGCGTCAGTTTCTCTAAATACTGACCCACTTTTGATATTCTCATGAGTATATCCATCACCGTTTAAATAATTTGAGCAAACTAAGTTGCACGCTTTAGCAATGTCCTCCTTACCACAAGAATCAGAAAAACACTCTATTATCATTTCTATGTGACAAAAGTCTAAAGCTTTGATATTTGCACTAACATTCTAGATATTGCGATAAACAATGATCTATGCAAACTATCAAAAACCTAACTCGTAGGGAATGCAAATACCACGAGGCTTCAGACAGAAAATGAAGAAACCTCAAGTCTGTAACTTACCAAATAATCTCGGGATTATCTTCTTTTGAGCTATTTAAAGCAGGTTCAAACAATTTCTTCAGCAGTGCTGTGTTGCAAACTTGCAATACAGAATGGTAACGGTACAGTTCTTGTATACTAACTCAATGTTGTCAGCTAAGATCATAAAAAATGTGGCAATGACGATAACTCACTTCAGAAAATGAAAAAAATAATTTTTTACTATTAAATGAGAGCTGGTGGTACGTTCACCCTATGGTCTGTTAATAGGAGTAATAGTTACTTTAGGGTTTTTTTAATTTTAAGATGTAGAGAGTTAAGAACTGTGCAACATAGAAAGAGCAAAAGGCTTATAGAATGTGTTTCATATTCAGCCTTTTGAGCTAATGGACTTTACTTTTAAAAATGTATGCAACAAATATAAGCCAATGTAAGAAATGTTTTGTTATATCTATAGATTGATCCCTCTTGGGACTGCGTGACATTTTATTTAATAAGTTAAAGCTTACAAAGATGTATTCAGTTGAGAACCCATGGTATTTTATGAATGTTTTTCTTTTTCGGAGATGAAGGAAGACGGCACCTCGACATTCTGCTGGAAAATACTTTCTAAATAGATTGATCATTTAACACATGCTCTTTAATTTCCATATTAAAGCACATAAATATTCACGTGTATTAAGAAAAAAGGGGCCATAGCAAATTTTCAGGTCGGTATACATGTTGCAGATTATCAACCGTGGGAGTTTTAATCAAATTTTGAAAAATTGGATTAACTGGTAGACGGTAGAGGCTTACTTGCCACCAAAGATCATGTATTTTACAATAAACTCTTCCTACTCTTAAACTTATATTAATTTATTTGTCATACAGTACAAATGTATCAATTTACCTTAAGAACAATGTTGTTCCACACAGATAGATTATAATGTTGTAGCTGATTGATTTAAATGGAATTTGATGCATCATGTCACTTTGGTTTGACTCCTAAAATTTGATTGTGTTCAACGGTGATAACCCCCAAGAGCAGGGGATCACTGTAGCACCTCTCAATGTGGAAGTAAGGTATCGATCCGCAGGAGCAAGAAGGAAAAGTTATCTATTCCCTACAACTAAAGTGTCACAAGTTTTAGTTGATTATGCACTAAACAAGTTTAAAGAACAAGGTGGTTGATTTGATGGATGGAGGTTTAATGTAACAAAACAAGAATGCAAAAGTGTCCCAATCCTCTTCAATGCAAGAGGACAAGACAAATGTTTTCTCTTATAGGAACAATGGACATGGGTTCATGGTTTCACTTGTCCTCTCTCTCTCAATCTATGGTGGTGATCATGTTATAGATGATAAAAGTACACACAATTGTCATGCTTTCATGGTAAACTTCTATGACGGCTACATGTTCTAAAACACATAGTTGGAAGAAAATAATCATTCGTGTTGCTATGTCACTCTCGTAAGGCTAGCGTGGTTTGCTGTCACTCCCACATCATACTTCTTCCTTTTTACCCCCAGATAAAGGATGTTGGGCTGTATTGTGTCACTCAATACATATGCCGTTGTCACCCCGGCCATCCCGTACCTACATACATCATACTTCATAATGGACAATATTCTAAACAATAGTGCAATGATTCATATTTCGTGTGTATGACCACATCTCTCTCATCTATCCACACGTGGTGGTGTCAATCACCTCATGACAAGGATAAACAAGGCATTATGAATAAATCAAACCATCACATGCATCATTGAATATCTCCAAAGTATGACAAGTCATAAAAGATCCAACACAACGGTAAATGCATATCAATTATCATCTCACACCACAATATCCACCATAGGAATTATATAGAGATGACCGTAATCATGTTCAGCAGCTCATACGGTACTAATTAGTGAAGCTCAAAGAGAGGAGAGATACATAAGTTACCACCACAAACCCAAGTCCAGGGGGTGGACTACTCCCCCTTCATCATGGAGTTGATGGAGATGTCGTTGGAGGAGGTGGAGACCTCTCTGGCAGCGCCCCGCCGGAGTTTTCCCCCTCCAATCTGCAGCTCCTGATCTCTGTTTTGGTGTTTCTGTGTTTGTGCGGCGCTCCTTTCTCGAAACGCCAGGGGGCCTTTTTTATAGGCGTTTTTAGGTCAAGACGAAGTCGGTGGACGAAAGATCGATGGCAGAAGAGCCACGAGGGCCAAAATGGTGGGTCCCACGCGGCTACAGTACTTGGCCGCGTGGGCCCCCCTCTTTTTGCTTTCTGGACTCCGTTTGCTTGCTTCCTTCGCTCCTAGGTCTTCTTCCTTCCAAAATATTGACGCCTGTATTTTTCCATAATTTTTGGACGTCGTTTGGGTCCCTGAAACATAAAAGGAAAGAAATAGGGTTTTCTGCCTGCGCAGGGTTAATTCCATAAAAATAGGGGAACTTGTGAATTATTCCCAAAATCATTATAAATCAATGATATAACCCTTATATGATGCAAATATGATGGGAATAGGAATAAAAATAATGCAAAGTTCATGTATGCATTTTACATGCATCAGCATCCCCAAGCTTAACCCATGCTCGTCCTCGAGTATGAAGGTGATAAAACTAACATGGACTTTGCATTTCAATATTATCAATGAATATCAAGGATGATTGCTATTGCTACATAGAGTCAAATGGTTCATTCTTAATAAGATGTAACAAAATGCAAGATAGTTTATGAAGTGATATCAAATATTCGATGTAAGGATGTTCAATGATAATTCACAAAGTGTAACATAAATGAAAGAGTACTATGGACTTCAAGTATGCATAATGATAAGTAAGAACATCCTATAATGGTCATAGAGTGTAGATGGAAATCTGAATATAAAAGGTGGACACTTTGGAAAGATGTATATGAGTAGAGGTAAACATGAATAAGTTTCATCTAACTTCTGAACTTCTCTACTTAAGTTAATGATTGTAATATGGTACTCCTTGGTGTCAAGATCTCATTGCCCCTATCATAGCATCTTGAATGCTTAAGTTTAAAGTGAAAGCAAATATGAGTAATGTGCTTGACAAAGTATGGTTGAAAGTCTCATGCCCCTTGAATACGAGTACCTACACCATGTGCTACTCAACTCGGAAAACAAAGCAAGTTCAATTTATATCATTGTAAGTAAAATAGTATCATCAAGAGCGTCAACTGGGGTACCTCTTGTCCCAGGATATGGAACAAGCCCATATCCAAACAACAAGATAAACAGACAATGAACAATCTCAGCACTCTTTTATTTACCACTTGTGTAGCTTTTTATTGTGATGTGCCTCACTGAATGTTCACTATGGTACGCTGTAAATTTCCACCATGAATGATGCATGGCTTAGGTTAGCGGCCCAGGCGTCTCTCTAACCATTATACAAACTCATTCAAACTTACTCCATTTCACCTTTTATTTCACCATGATAAGCATCCATAAACAAAAGTGCATGACATCAACTATATAATGAAGTGCAATGTTGAAAGCGTTCCATGTGACAGCACATTTCTGCTAACTCTCAACCAAAGACGTTTGTCAAACTCATAACATCATAATTTTAATCACAATGGGTCATGTTTATTAAGTGCAATAAAAGTAAAGTGTGCATCAAGTTCGTGAGAGCTATATAACCAACTCTTTCCCATAACAATCAACAACATAAGCATTTTAATTCAGAGGTATAAATGATACAAAATAACATGGTAAACATACTCGGAATAGCATAAACTAATAGATAGATATGGTGGACTCACTGGAAAAACTTTGGTTGAAGGTGTTGGAAACAAGTTTTTGCTTGTTGGAATTTTTGGGCTAGCAAGAGGGAGAAAGTTGACCGTCTAAAAGCATGCATGAGTGTCCATAGAACTAACTAATTAATGTTAAACAAAGTAAAGTAACATTCAATATCAAAACATGAATAAAAGATAGCTCTTGATAAAACACTAACAAATTATTACTCATTAACAAACTCATGAATCATGCAACTATATGTATCTTTTAAAATCAACTCAAACATCCCTTTTCCCAATCTTATAATGGCATCCAACATATTTCAACCCATATTTCCAGTAGCTCTCTCATATATAAATGATAATGTGGTGGTCTCTCAAAAATAAAAATCAAAACAAACAAACAAAAGACGCTCCAAGTTTATACGATAAAGTGCATTGATCGAAAAACAGAAGTTAGACGTGCGCAAACGAGAGTGTTTTTGGTCCAGTGGGTTGTCTTCACATCCCCAAGCTTATGGTTTTCACCATCCTTAGATAACTCTTGGTGCATCTCCTCTAATCCCTGTGAAAAAACTTCAAAACACCGTTTTCCCATTTCTTTTCTGTGGGGTGACATTAGTAGTGATAAACAAATAGGTTTCATGCTGCATATAATCCTTAGACAAAATTTATATGAATGTCCAGTAAGTGTATATGTTGTATGCCTACTCATAAACTCATTTGGATCTGAAAGATTCAAGCTAAAAGTTCTAAGCATGCATCAAACAAAATGGGACAGAATCTGTCCAGAAAAACAGCAGTAGCAAAACGTATTTTTCTACCCTACTTAACTTTGTCTAAAAATTCTGAAAAAATTCATGCATACAGAGGATGAAAAGTTGCCTACAGTTAAATATGAGCTCATTCGGAGTTACATAATAGAATTAAAAATCATACCGTGCACAGATTCGTGCTGGAATAATATCTCCGAATGCTATAAGCAACTTTTTCAAACCAAAATGGTAAAACTTGGCACTTTATTAAAAATTCCAGAAACTAAACTAAACTAGTCTCTTGTTACAGCAAGAGGACACAAAGAAAATCAAAATAAAAACAACCGGGTTGCCTCCCGTAAAGCGCTTTCTTTATAGCCATATAGCTAGGCTTGATAGTTTTAATGATGCTCACATATAAAAATATGAAACACATTTAAGTCTAACCCACTTCCTATGCATTGGGATCTTGTAAGAAAATAAATCAATAAAGCACAAAGTGACTAGCATAGGAAGGCAAAGCAAGTGCAACTTCAAGATTTTCAACAAAGAGAGAGGAGACTTAATATTATTGTGGTATATGAAGTCATGTCTCCCTCTCTCATAAAAACTTTCAGTAGCATCATTGATAAAATCTACAATATAACCATCACATGAAACATTCTTACCATGATCCATATGCATAAAAGTATCAATATTTTCCACATAAGCAAAGTTCTTATTATTAATAGCAATGGAAGTAGGATCATTGTAAAGAACTCGAACATGATAGACAAGTTGTATATTAATTGGATGGTTTTGGGTGATCCTTCCATAACTATGACAAGTTTTATGAGGATGATTGTAATTATTAGCATCATCATTTTCAGAATTAGTACCAAAGAGATTTTCAATATCAAAAGTACTATGCTTTTCCCAATCATGATCACTACTATAAGTAACAGGCATAGGATCATCATCGAAATCAGACTCATCAGCAACAACTATAATAGGAGCAACATGCTTAGGGGAAGATACCGTTTCCTCTTTTTCATTAATAAGAGTAAAACAAACATTAGTCCTTTCATATTTTGGTAAAGTATTCCATCTTTTATAATATTTTGTATGTAAGTGTTGGCATGGCAATTATTAACACAATAGAGATAACATCCATGCAACACGCTATTCATATCAAAAGCACTCATATCTAACGAAGAAGTTTTTCTTGATAACTCTTCACACCCCAAAAATAATGTAAGTTCATCATGCTGATTAGGAGTGATCATGTTATCACAAAAGTCTGCAACATCTTATTAGAACCTGAGCATTGAAATTGAAATGACCCTCTTTATAGCAAAGTTCACAAATAAAAGGATAGAGGGTACAAACTTTTTCAGCAAGATCACTTAGAGCTCTGTACCATGTTGTAGTTTTTTCATTCCTATGATGAATACAATATTCCTCTTCGATTTTATTCTTTTCACAAGGTCTAAGTGCTCCACAAAAATTAACATGCTTATAAGAAATAGTATTTTCAGAAGTTTGAGCATGTTTATTGCAATCATTAGTAACAATTTCGGTTTCCAAGCAAGTGTCTTTAAAAGGTTCATGATACATGTCCCAATTCTCTTTAGGAATATTAATATGAGAAGCAAAGGTTTTACAGCAATCAACAATAATTTGAGAATCAAGACCAAATTTAGCACTAAGCCATGAAAACTAGCAGTTTCAGCGAAAGACTTAATGCAATCATACTCATAGTTTATACCTGATTCTTTACCTTTGTCGTTATCTCAATCTTCAGTATTGCGTTGAATTGTTTCAAGAAGATCCCATTTACTTCAACCTTCTTACTTGTGAAAGAACCTCCTGAACATGCATCTAGATAATCCTTGTAATGACCTGAAAGCCTTGCATAAAAATTAGTAACAATTATTTCCTTAGGAAGCTCATGGTTAGGACATTTGAGTATTAATGTTTTCAGTCTTCCCCAAGCTTGAGCAATGCTTTCTCTATCATGAGGATAAAAATTGAAAATGTAACTCCTAGCTAGATGCACTTCATGAAGAGGATAAAATTTAGAGTAAAAGAGAGATTCAAGCTGTTTCCAATTCGAAGGACGATCATCCAGCATCCTATACCACTTCTTTGCTTTGTCCTTAAGTGAAAATGGAAATAATTTCCTCATGACATCTTCTCTTGATAAACCTGCAACCTCAAACAACTCACAAAGTTCTGTAAGTTTCAACAAGTGATCATGTGGACGGACTGTTCCATCCCCTGCATAACGTTCATTCGTAACCATTTCAACATTTCCATAGGTATTTCAAAAGGAATACTTTCAGTAGGTGGATTTGGAATATCACAAGCAGCATTAGAATTATCACATATGGGAGACAAAGCATTATCAAAGAATTTTCTCCTTCAAAGCTGGGGAACTAAAGATCATTTTCATGTAAACTAGCTTCCCCAAGCTTAGACTTTTCCACAGCATTAGGAATAATGGTGTCCAAAGAATTCATGCTAATAACATTGCTATCATATTATGCAAAGACTCCCATTGCTTTTTTAATTTTCTCTTCAAAAGCATCATGTCCTAATTCAATATAAATTTCATAAAGCTCTCTAATTTTTTTGATGTTTTTCCATTTTCTAATTTTTATGGGTTTTTGATATATATAAAACTAATGAGAAACTCACAACCAAACAAGTTTAAAGGAACCTCCCCAAGCTTAGATGATTGCAAGATATAAAACAGATAAAATAAATCTAAGTCTAGTGCACACAAGAATAGAAACTTAAGCGCTACGCTCCCCGGCAACGGCGCCAGAAAAGTACTTGATAACCCCCAAGAGCAGGGGATCACTGTAGCACCTCTCAATGTGGAAGTAAGGTATCGATCCGCAGGAGCAAGAAGGAAAAGTTATCTATTCCCTACAACTAAAGTGTCACAAGTTTTAGTTGATTATGCACTAAACAAGTTTAAAGAACAAGGTGGTTGATTTGATGGATGGAGGTTTAATGTAACAAAACAAGAATGCAAAAGTGTCCCAATCCTCTTCAATGCAAGAGGACAAGACAAAGGTTTTCTCTTATAGGAACAATGGACATGGGTTCATGGTTTCACTCGTCCTCTCTCTCTCAATCTATGGTGGTGATCATGTTATAGATGATAAAGTACACACAATTGTCATGCTTTCATGGTAAACTTCTATGACGGCTACATGTTCTAAAACACATAGTTGGAAGAAAATAATCATTGTGTTGCTATGTCACCCTCGTAAGGCTAGCGTGGTTTGCTGTCACTCCCACATCATACTTCTTCCTTTTTACCCCCAGATAAAGGATGTTGGGCTGTATTGTGTCACTCAATACATATGCCGTTGTCACACCGGCCATCCCGTACCTACATACATCATATTCATAATGGACAATATTCTAAACACTAGTGCAATGATTCATATTTCGTGTGTATGACAACATCTCTCTCATCTATCCACACGTGGTGGTGTCAATCACCTCATGACAAGGATAAACAAGGCATTATGAATAAATCAAACCATCACATGCATCATTGAATATCTCCAAAGTATGACAAGTCATAAAAGATCCAACACAACGGTAAATGCATATCAATTATCATCTCACACCACAATATCCACCATAGGAATTATATAGATGACCGTAATCATGTTCAACAGCTCATACGGTACTAATTAGTGAAGCTCAAAGAGAGGAGAGATACATAAGTTACCACCACAAACCCAAGTCCAGGGGGTGGACTACCCCCCCTTCATCATGGAGTTGATGGAGATGTCGTTGGAGGAGGTGGAGACCTCTCCGGCAGCGCCCCGCCGGAGTTTTCCCCCTCCAATCTGCAGCTCCTGATCTCTGTTTCGGTGTTTCTGTGTTTGTGCGGCGCTCCTTTCTCGAAACGCCAGGGGACCTTTTTTATAGGCGTTTTTAGGTCAAGACGAAGTCGGTGGACGAAAGATCGACGGCAGAAGAGCCACGAGGGCCAAAATGGTGGGTCCCACGCGGCTACAGTACTTGGCCGCGTGGGCCCCCCTCTTTTTGCCTTCTGGACTCCGTTTGCTTGCTTCCTTCGCTCCTAGGTCTTCTTCCTTCCAAAATATTGACGCCTGTATTTTTCCATAATTTTTGGACGTCGTTTGGGTCCCTGAAACATAAAAGGAAAGAAATAGGGTTTTCTGCCTGCGCAGGGTTAATTCCATAAAAATAGGGGAACTTGTGAATTATTCCCAAAATCATTATAAATCAATGATATAACCCTTATATGATGCAAATATGATGGGAATATGAATAAAAATAATGCAAAGTTCATGTGTGCATTTTACATGCATCAAACGGTTAATTATTCATATACATTTCTTCAGATGTTTGGTTTTCAGTGTGACATGAAACGAGGTGGAGTGGGATATACGAGGAAGATATCATGTTCTCTTATTGCAAGATGGGGGTAAAAGGAGGCTTGAGATGAAAGCAGAATGTGTTCTTGAAATAAGATGATGATCATATATTTATACACCATAGCAACACGCGGGCATCTCAACTAGTATATAGGACTAATTTAGAGTTAAGATTTGACCTTAGATTATAAACAGTAGGGCAAAGAGACAACTCAAATAAATTTCATTGGACAGGGAGTTTAGTTGAAACACAAAAACATTCTAAAAAGAATCTAACGTATTTGTTTCTGCATACTCTTTCTTCACCTCAGAAAAACAGTGAATAACTTATCTAGGAGGACATACACTACTTACTAGTGAGTTTGTGCATGATTGTACCTAATAGTTATTGACCAACTGAACTCCAACCTGCTGCCACACCTACAGCCATGCGTGCACGACATGCCTATCTGCGCTTGTCACATGCCGCTACCGAATCTGGCGACGCCACCTTGGAGTGGTCATACAACCTCTTTTCGCAGCCACCCTCATCCTCATCGTTGATCTTCAAGTTTATTGAACTTACTTTTCAAAAGCCGCATCTTCTAAGAGATAGCATCCACATTGAGCTTGTTGTGCTGATGTAGCAGGTAGCTGCCCTCCTGTAGCACCGTAAGGATGGATGACACCAAGGGCATGAAAGTCATGCTCTCCTCGTGGATAATCACGATGATATCCAATGGCTTTAATTCGATGTGATCGTTCCAAAGATTGTTGGTCCTCTCCTTACCGTTGGTGACGAGGTTATTGATGGATGTGTTGCAACAGCCGACTGGCTATCATCAAGTAAGGTCTCATCATCCTCAGGTGAATCATTCTCAGATATTCGACATCGACTTTGTCATCGTCGAAGAGGACGTTCACCTAGTCATCGGACTCATCTAAGTATGACTCACCTCAAGATGATGGCCTTAGTTGACGGCAACCACTCGGCAAGTCAGTTGTTTTTGTCAAAGACAACGCCTCCATCGACAACGGCGTCACTAGCAGTAAGAAGCCAGACAACCTTTGGAACCACCGCGACAAATTAAATCTGGTGGATACCATCGTGAATTTCCACGAGAAAAACATGGGCTTCATGCCTTGGCATCTGGTCGCCGTCTTATGACACAAAGAGGACAGCCCACCACTACAACGCCCCAACAAGCTCGATGTGGATACCATTTTGCAAAAGATGCGGCATTTGAAGAACAAGTTCAATAAAGCTTTGAAGATCGGTGACGAAGATGAGGGGGTGTAACGCGCCATGGTCGCACGAAAAGAGCTCTTACGAACACTCCAAGGAGGCGTGACCAGAGTTGGTAGCGGCACGTGATGAGCGCGGGCAAGTACGCAGTGCATGCACGACCATAGGTGGCGCCAAGTGCAGGATTTTTTGACGCATTAGACCACTTGACCGAATGAAATGTCAAAAATGACCACCTCCGAATTAAAATGACAGAACTACCGTGGCGGCCTCCTAGCCAAGTGACACGTGGCGAAGGCCGCCGTGGGCGATGGCGGCATAGGAGTCCGCCGCTGACGGTGGCGGCACGTTGGTCTTCCCCTTAGCTGTTGGGCGCCGTGTCGTCGTGGCCGAAAAATTGGACCAGCCACGCGGAGGCCGCCGTCAGCGACGGCGGCGTCTGGCTTTGCATGCGCTACACTCGCTCGTCGTCTTGCTTTGCATGCGCTAGACTTGCTTTGCATGCACTAGACTCACTGTAGCAATCAGTGATGCATGGGCTGTAGCGATCAGTGCTGCATGTGGTTGCCAAGAGACGCCGCCGTCGCTCACGGCGGCCTCCACCACGTCACACATGCCGCCATGGCGGCCTGGCCCAACTTCCTGTGTTGTCCGTCAGGTCCTACGCCGCCGTCGCCCACGGCGGCCTTAACACGTGTCGCTTGGCCAGGAGGCCGCCACGGTAGTTCTGCCAATTTGACTCGAAGGTGGTCCTTTTTGACATTTCGTTGGGCCAAGTGGTCTAATGTGTCAAAAATTCCAAGTGCAGCGCATGGAGGCACGTCGTTCTTTCTTCTGGTTCCAACCCCTAAGTTATTTAGTGAAATATTTCAGGCATCATGCATGTTTTTCTATGTCCTCATTTTTCATGTGTTTTTTGGCGAATGAGATTTAGAAATAAAAATTGGATAAGCTTTACGTGTGGTGCCACCAAGATAACAATCGCCATTCAATTTACAATAGCGCATACATTTACGTGTGGTGTATTAAGGGTTAGGTTTGAAAACGTTTAGCATAAATGGCTATTTTTATTGTCTTTAAGCAAATGTATCATCAATTTATTTGGGTGTATTAAGGGTTACATTTGAAAACCGTATAGCATAAAAGGCTATTTCTCTTGTCTTTAAGTAAATATACGCCTCTTTGTAGAATTGACCTGCATCTACTCATCATTCAAGTTTCTCTCGGGATATGTACACATAAAGAGCAAAAAATAGCCATGCAACAGGAATACAGAGGAATACAAGGTCATTAAATGATCTGGGGTACTACTAGAATAAATGTTTACGTGCGGCAGATGTCCTTTGCACAACGACTCGTTTTACTATTTTACTAGCTGGTCATTTTTTTTGTTTGGATTTTACTAGCTGATCATTAAATGAGATAGCGTCCTAGGTACTAGTCCTAACCTCAGTATACAACGGTAAAATGCATGCGGTGGCCCAATAAAATATAAACTCGGTCTGTTTAAAAATAAGCACTTACAAATCATTGTTGTATGCAAGTAGTGTAACAATTTACCAAGAATAGTGCCACGATTGTAAACCACACATGCTATTTTTACTGAAACATATTAGCATAGAAAATTACAGAGTACCGCCTTTTGGAGCTTGGACTACATGGAGCATAAAAAAAATTATAGCTTCCATTTTTTTTTGCAAAAAATTCTAGGTGTAGATAATGAAAATTTTACTAATGTGCAACTATGTGTTCTAGGTTGTGTAGCTGGCAAAATTGCGGACCTGAAGTAGTTGAACAGTGCAAAGAAACCTCCAAAGTTTGTCATTTTTTGTGTAGCCAAAAATAGAACATATTTCGCGTTGTGATTTAACAGGTTCGTATTTGTTACAAAATGTCACAAAAATCCAAAAAAAAAAAGTTGCACAGGTACATCTCCACGTTTTATGTGCACACGTAAAGTTTCGTAAAAAAGATTTTTGTTAGCTTGTGTTAAAAGACAATAAAATGTCTCATGATTTTATTTTGGTCAAGAACTGGAATTTTTATTTTACACAGGAAAAAACATTATTTTGGTGAAGTTTGTGCTACGCACACAAAAAACAGAGATGTACACCTGAAATTTTAATTCAAATTTTTAAACATTCGTAAATACATTTGAAACACATTTTTTGGGAAAAAAGTTGCAGATGCCCTAGAAACAGAACGTCTATCTATGGGCCCAATTAACTATTTTTAAAATGATAGTAGCGTGTGGAGCTGTATCCGTTGATTCTAAAACATGAATAATGAAGAAGATGTAGGCCATTACGTCCGTTTGTTGTTGGGGAGATAAAAGCGTCCATTAAATGGACCGGTAACATTTTTTTCCCATTTTGTTTGCGTTAAATGCAGCCATGCAGTCTCGCCCGGTTGCCCCTGACAGTGAGATGGCGTGCAACTTGTTTATGACCGGTGCCATCTGCGGCGCTATAAATTCCTGTCAGATTTAGCTGCGGCTTCACTAATTCGTACCGCTATTTTCTGATACTAGGTATATATGAGCGCGGCGACACGCCGCGCCTGTGTGCTAAATTTCTAATTTGAAGACGCGGGAAATGTAAAAATGCTTAAGTTTGGAAATTACTGGTTTTCGAAAAGTTTGTTGTTGTAAAAAAGTTCACATTTCAGAGGTTGCTTAAATTTGAAAGTTGTTGTAATGTGGGAAAAGAAAATTATGTCTTAGGGGCGTTTAGTTTTATTTGAAAATTGGTTAAACTGGAAATGTATTAAGTTTTGAATTATGTTTGCGTTTGTAGAATGATCAAGTTTGAAGGAATTTTGAAATTTTGAAGTGTTGAAATGTTGATAATGGTTTGGATTCAAAATGCTTTTACTGCAGAAAGAATTTTATGGAAAAATTGGGTAAGTAAAATGGTAGCATGTGTCAGGAGCTTAAATTTTCTTGAAGAAATGTTTTAAAAAAGAATGAATGTCACGTTAATTTGTTTGATGCGGTTAAATATTATAGGTTGGAGATTCTCAAGCGAGAAAATAGGGAAATCATTTTACAGCAGAAAGAGTGTTCAGATTTATTTGAAATGAAGTCAAAATTTTCCGACCGGGGTTGATTTCATGGAAAAATTGGGTAAGTAAAATAGTAGCATGTGTCAGGAGCTTAAATTTTCTTGAAGAAATGTTTTAAAAAAGAATGAATATCACGTTAATTTGTTTGATGCGGTTAAATATTATAGGTTGGAGGTAATGCTTGAGGGTCTTGTGCTTTTTGTACCATGCAAATATTATATTTTCGGCTAATTGTGTATTACATTGCTTCAAAGCTGGGATTACGTGTCCCTGGAACACCTGAAACATAAATTAGAGCTCTCATAAGATCAAGTTGCATAAGATTACTCTGACTCTTTCAAGTCATGAATGAGCAGTGTATGTGCCTTTAGCCTTGCGCTGTACTGTACTTACCGTTTGGCACAAAAGGTCTTACCTTTTATTGTATTGCACCCACATCGTTTTATTCTCTGTTTTAACTATTTATGTCTGCAGGGATGGACTTACTTTGCTTTGAGATCTGTTATCTGGGGCATCCATCTTGTGCTGTTGAGGATAGATGGAAGATGGTGCTGCAAATATTTACATGTGGATTCAGTAATTTTTATTTGAAATAGTCGTGCTAAGCACATTTAAGCAAAGACTTGCTGTTAGCAAGGTTAATGTGTCAAGCATTAATACACACGAGACATATTGTTTTTGTGCTGGGAGAATGACCTTCATCACTTGTGGTGCCTTGGCTAGATTACGAGGTGTAGGACGAGCTCCAAAGTTATTTTTTGCTATAACTGATATTATATAAGAGGCATGTTATGTTGGGATAATCGCCACTTATTATTGTACTTAATCTGCTCAACAAGTTTATCATCTAGTTTTAAGTCTGCTTTGGGCTCTTTAGATTACAGGAATCAAGTTGAAGGAATTATATAATTTAGCTATGTGAATTTGGAGAAATTCAGACATAAGCTCTGACCTCATAACAAATATATTTGTGCCCTACCTGAACTTAATCTCTCAAACTGTTGTGTAGATTTGAAAAGATCTTTTTGCATACACGTTTCAGTGACTCTGAATCCGTGAGACCATGACCATACTTTGAAGCACTCGATCATGCATTCTTATTCTTACAATTGAAAAAGCAAATAATCAAAGAACTTCATCTTATAGTATTCTGAAAATTTTATAAAAGGTGAATATGATAAATTGTAGAAATAATATGGAATTTCTTAGAACATAAAATGAATCACGGAAATGTAGTATTGAGATGTCGTGACTTTCCCAAATCCACGGTAAACCAAAACAGAGAAGTTTTACAGTAATCTCTATTGGATGCTTCTTTTTTTTTGCAGGAATTTAAAGAACAGAATGTGCGTACATGACAAACAAAGAAAATTTCTGTTGAATTACGATGTACCAAAGCTAGTGGTATCAAGCGTAAAAAAACTCGATCATTTCGCCGACTGCTGCCAGCTCGGACAAAACCCTAGACACTAATCCGGCAATCCCCTTCCTCCTCCACCCAGACGGCGGCCGCTCGCCAGGCATGGCCAAGCCGGCGCCGTACCTCGTCGAAGAGATCCTGGAGGAGATCTTCCTCCGTCTGCCCACTCCGACGGCGCTCGCCCGCGCCTCCACCGCCTGCGCCTCCTTCCGCCGCATCGTCACCGCTCGTTCATTCCTTCGCCGCTTCCGCGAACTCCATCCGCCACCGCTTCTGGGATTCGCCGCCACCAATGGTGGCTTCAACCCCGTCCAGGAACCACATCCCTCCGCGCCCCTTGCCCGTGCCCTCGCCGACGCCGCTGATTTCTCCTACTCCTATGTCCCAAAGCCTGACGACGGCGTGTTCACCCCCTGGTCTCCCTGCGACGTGCGCGACGGCCGCGTCCTCCTCAGGTGCGATCGCTGGTTTCGCCGGACAAGGATGACCATCTTCAGGAAAGTCCTCGCCGTGTGTGATCCCTTGTCACGGAGATACGTTCTGCTCCCGCCCATACCTATGGATATGACTCTGCGGCCAGAGCCTGTCCTTCATAGATTCGAGCCTGTCCTTGCCCCTGTTGGCGAGGACGAGGATGAGGCGTCGTTCAGGGTGATCTGCTGGGCGAACTACGAGAGCAAGTTCTTCATGTTTGTCTTCTCTTCCGTGGCTGGGAAATGGTGTGTAGCTGCTTCTCCCTGCTGGAGCTCATTCGGCACAGTTAAGACCTCTCACAGTTTGATGTTCTGTTTTAACTACTTCCACGGCCGCTTGTACTGGACGGCACCTTGGGGGAACAAGCTGCTTCTGTTTGACACCTGCAAAATGGAGTTTTCCACGGTCAACATCCTCACCAGCTACCATATGCAGCTTATAGATGTGCCAGACAAGAACAGTTGCATTTCTTCTGCTGTTGTGTCTACAGAAGAAGCCCTTGAGATGTTTAGTCTCGTTCGGTGTCGCAGCTTAACTGACTCTTATTATCTCCATCACACCACTCAGAAAAATAACGATCACTCTTCCAACAATTGTGAGCAAGTGAATCTTCAAGTGTTGCCTCGTGGATATTGCTATTATATTGTCGGTGCGAGTGAGGGATTCTTGTTCTTTCAAGGTCTCCGAGAAATTCGGGAGAGTGGTTGTTTGCAAGGGTGGGATGCGGACGATTTATTTTCGCTGGATGTCAAGACTTTTGAACTTAAGAAGGTTCATGGAGGAGCACATTGCTCCTCTAATGCTGCCAAACTTGTTCACCCATACTTTGGCTTCCCACCATCATTGTCAAAACCAAGTCTATGAAGTGGTAAGTTCGTAGTCATACTAAGTGTTTGCACATATTTTCTTTAAATTCCATTTTCTGAAATGTAAACTTACTTCGATTAGTGTGTAGTATATTTCAATCCTATCTGTTCATGTATGTTGTCGTTTTATGCTATTGTGAAAACTCCCTACTTAAGAGTACTGAAAAAGTCATGGTTGTTTTACGTCCTGTAGAACAATTCCGACGCGGCTTAGCATATAAGGAAAAAAAGTTAGTTTCATACATGGAAAGGCATTTGTATCCCACTAAATTTGGATAACGCTTGATCATTTTTGTAGTTATTATATTACCTTTGAAGAATATAGAACATGAAAAATAAAGAAACTCTAACCCACAATAAACTACGTAAAATACAAGATGTGCGAGCCTAGTTCTAAATGTCATGTTTGGAAAACCAAACGGTTACTATTTGGGAGTCTTTGTAGGTAGTATATCTGGAAAAATCATAGGGAACAGCTCTCAGATTGCCCCACCTAATTGATATCGCAAGTCTTAGAACAATCTAACCTAAAAAAGGGAAAAAAAACAACTCTCCTATATCTTCTCATCTTGTTAGTGTATGCCATGCCGGTGAGGAAGATTATTGCCTTAGTTTGCAAAGCCTCAGATGGGACGATAGAAGATACAGCTTAGGAGCTTAGGGTCCTTGCCAGAGACACAAATGTCAGTTTTCATTCACATGTCTATTCAATAACCATGACCCATTGGTTTTGTAAATCCCAGCAAGCTTGGCTTAAGATCACCCAGGTTGGCTGCAACTTTAAGCTTGAGTCTTGGAATTATGACTTAGGCCTCGATGTTGTAGGCCTTATCCCTTTTGTTCTAACACAACTGGCTCATGTTAAAAGATAGCTACATGTAGTAAATATTTTGGGACGATATAGGAGGGTGAATATCTTTTGAGATTGTAGGACATCTTGTAAACACCATTCAGTGGAACAGATTATGCTCACAAGAAGAATGTGGCATAACCTGCCATAAGTTGGTTAATGTTTGGTCACCTTGATACTTTGTATTCACCACTCAGATGTTATGTTTCTGCTAATTCTTGGGTACAAAATTGGAACACATTCCCCTCGATCAAGCACGAACGAGCAGCTTATATTTCTTTTGCTGTTAAAATGTCATGTACCTTTCAATTTTGATAGAAGGCCTCATTCTTTGTTCGTATTACTTCTGAAAACTGTCATAACATGGCTCTATTAGGTCTCATTTTTCTTGCATTTACGCCGGTTACTTCTTTGTTGTAACTCAATATGTAGATCTGCAGGGCTGAACTCACTTTTCTTTTGCAGTCTGTTACTTGGTCCATGCATTTGGTGCCGTTGAGGATCCATGGAAGATTGCCAAGATGATGCTCCGAAGCTGGCTGGATGCAGTACTATTTACCAGAAAATGGCTGGGTGCTCCGAAGCTGTAAGCAAGGTCATATTGTCTGGCACTGATATGCAGGAGACATGCCGCTGCCGTGCTGGAGAGATTCGATACTTATTGACTTATTGTATTTAACAAATTCCTTCATCTTTCTTTTATTCTCTAGAGCCTCTTCGGTTTAAAAATGTGCAACTTCGATTTGATAGGAAGTTGTTCTTGCGGACAGTATTACATGAAGCGGGTTGTAGAAATTCTAAAAGTTTCATGTGAGAATTGTTCGATCTGCTTATAAGGCCCCGCACAAAGAGAGAACACACAAAGTTGTTACTATCTTCTGTTCCAAAATTCTTGTTTTGAATGCACAAAGAGAGAACACATAAAGTTGTTACTATCTTCTGTTACACAATTCTTGTTTTGACCTAAAACCACGAATTTAAAATAAAACAACAACAATTATTATGAAAAGGACGGATCAGTTCAAATTTGAACTGAAACCATGACAAGAAATGTAAAACGGAGGAAGTAACTCATTAGAGGAGCTTGTAGAGAAATATAATTCAGACATGCTCTTTGCCTGGTATTCAATGATTCATTACGTTTAACTTACACAGACAACCATTTCCACATGAGAACTGTATACGAAATGCAGGCCATGGTTGGAGTGCACGTGCTAGATGTCCTATCTTTTCTGTAGCTGTCCTAGGCTTCGACAGTGTAAAGATTGTTCATGTCGAGGAACTACGCAAGGCCAGAATTTCAATCATATCAAAAACCTAAGTTAATTACAACAATCGATCTATCGCTGATCCAGTAGAAAACTGATGATCACACCAAAATTACCAATCCACAATGTCGATCGTCCCATCATTGACTGTAAAAGTAAATCCCAGAGCTCCTTGAGCACCAGTGGACCGTCGATTTCATAACAACTGACTTTTGTATGGTGCTATTTATTTTATTTATAAAATTGAGATTTTGATTTTAAAAGAAAAGATGATTCTTGGACTGGATCACGAAGTCAAAGTTGTACTACCAGGTACCAGCTCACCTAGCTAGGGCCACATGAGCTGAGGGCAAGAGAAATGACAAAAAGGTGAGCTCACAACAACAAACCATGTGTCATTTATTAATAATTTGAGTAAGAGTGCGGGCTGTACGACGACTTCCTGTCTATCCCCTCCACTCTCCTCCTCCTCTCCCATCTCAAGCCTCGACCCATCTGGGCTGGATCAACAACAGTGGATCCAGTGGTGGAGGCAAATCAATCACATCGAGCTAACCCAGATCAACCGGTTAATGCCGGGGATCATCAAGCTAGCTAGCTTGCGTCCAAGCTAGATCCTGAAGGTGCGCGTCCTGCCAAAAATCAGAGCAAGAAACCGGAGTGGGGGCAAGAATGGGGAGGTTGAGGCGGCGGTGGTGGGCGTGGGGGATCTGGATGACGGCCAGGCGGCGGCGGCGGCGGTAGGCGTGGGGGGTCAGGATGACGGCCAGGCGGCGGCGGGGTTGGTGGCGATGGACGGCATCCAGTACTGCAGCGAGCACCCGTACAGGCCAGGGGCCGCGGCGGCGGCCCTGGCCGGCGGCGGGATATGCGCCTTCTGCCTGCAAGATAAGCTTGGAATGCTTGTCTCCTCCTCCAAGTCCAGCCCCTTCTTCCCGCCCGGTGGCCACCCGCCGCCTTCCGCCTCGCCGCCGTCCTTCCGCCGCGCGGCCGAGCCCCCGCTGCCGATCCACTCCCCCACCAGATCCCGCAAGTTCACGCCTTTCAGCAGGAAGAAGACCTCCTCGTCGTCGTCCTCTTCTTCCTCCGCCTCCGCGACTCTTTCCGCCTCGATGTCCGGTGGTGGCCTGAGGCGGAGCAAGTCGGTGGCGCCGAGGCCCGAGGAGCAGCATTTCGCGTCTTTCGCCTCGAGCCCCCGCAAGAAGAGCTTCTGGTCCTTCCTCTCCCTCACGTCTTCCTCCTCCTACGCGCACCAGGCAGCCTCCACCGCGTCGTCCGCCAGCGGCGGCGGCGCCGCCGCGAGGAGGAAGTCAGTGTCGGTGGCATCGGCGGCGTGGGCGTCCAGAGGTGGCGCTGCGCAGGAGCAGGACCAGCAGCTGCGCTCCGCAGCGTCGGGGCGCAGGATGGAGGCTATCGGCGAGCCAGAAAGCCCGAGCCAGAGCCAGGTGTCGTCGTCCTCCTTTGGGCGTAAGGTGGCGCGGTCGCGCTCCGTGGGGTGCGGCAGCCGCAGCTTCTCCGGCGACTTCCTTGAGCGCATCTCTTTCGGCGACTGCACGCTCCGACGCGTCGAGTCGCAGCGCGAGCACAAGAGCAACAAGATGCGCCCGCAGGGCCACCTGAGCGGCGCCGCCGCTGACGAGGAAGACGACGACGATGACGGCGACGTGTACGAGCACCAGCACCGGATCAAGTGTGCCGGGTTCTTTGGTGGCATCGGCCCCACGTCCTCCTCCTACTGGCTCTCCGCCGCTGAGGGAGCCGCCGGCGGCGGCTGCCCAAGAAAGCCGGGCTCTCGGAGCCACCGGAGCTGGGCGTGGGCGTTGGCCAGTCCCATGAGAGCGCTGAGGCCGACGAGCTCCTCCTCCACGAAGATCATCACGGCCGAGCCTTCCGGCCACGTGGTCGCCCACAGCAACGGCAGCACGCCGGCGGCTGCATTGTCCGTATCTTCCCCGATGCCGTCATCGTTAGACGCAGCAGCAGCAGCGACGACGAATTGAAGCTGCACTGCCGGCCCGTCCGGTTAATTACTCGTGCCCTACCTCTCCTAGTCTCCTTGAATCAGTATACAGTTCCTCGTTCGCTGTCTTGTTCTCTGCTCGTGTTCTCGTGTCTTTAATTTGTCGATAAAACTGCTCATAAATTTGAGTTGTGCTGTGGATTTTGGGTAAAAGTAGATAAAGATCCTGGCATAGGCCCAATGAAGTTCCTGCTGATCAGAACACTCACAATGAGTCACAAATAAGAAACTAGTAAGATCTAAGATAACATGAACAATATGTAGAAAAGATGCATTGACGCAATAATCTCCTTTGATGAAAACTTCCTGTTAAGTTTCTGAAATGAGCTAACCCAGATGTCAAAGCTCCTTTCTTATCAGGCACCATCTCCACTTTGTCATATGAGCTAGCCTAAGATAAAACAGAATCCTGTGCTAATGCAACATCTCCACTTTGTCATCAGGCTAAAAGTAAAACAGATCTGGTGGAGGGAAAGGGGAAGGACTTTAATAGAAAGGAGTACTCACTTGGTTATGCACTGATGGAAATGCATGATTGTAATGATCTCTTCGAGAGTGCCTCTGGGCTGCATCATCTCCTATCTCCTCCGGATGCAAAGTTATTATTTTCAAAATTAGACGAAGAATTGTAGTATTGTCAATGTTCATGTGAGAATAGTACACCATGAATTTAGTGCAAACCAATCATAAAGAGAAGATGCAAGCTCCACTAGCAGAGCCTGCCAGCCAGGCAAAAAAACTTGCCTCTTGAAACTATGAAAGAAGTTTTATATCCAAATATCATTGGCGGTTAACTTCAAAGAAAAAGTTTCTTCATTGAGAATTATACATGTGCTCTCTGCAATTCCAATTGCTTAGAAATTAGAGATCACCTTTTCTTCAGTTGCCCTTTTGCCCAAATATGCTGGAGATACCAATGTCTAGTATGGACTTTCAGGTTAATCTTTCACACTTGGAATCTTGGATTGTATCACTAGTCTAAAGGACAAGATCAGCAAGGCATTCTTTATGGAGATAATTATCCTTAGTTCTTGGGCAATTTGGATTAGTCACAATGAATTTATTTTCAAAGGTATTAAGCCGATCTCTACAGGTGCAGAGCTCTGTTTAAAATTATACTTAAGTGGCTCAGATCAAACAGGAAGAATTATGGTCTCTTTTCACCTTGGGTAGATAGCTTTATTTGATTTTCTCTTGGCTTGTTTTTCTTACTTTTTGTTTTTTTGCCTTTTGGGGTATATGCTACCTGTACATTGTAATTTTTGTTGAAATCAAGAAAAAATAAACAGTAGAGTGCCAGAGTCCTACTTCCGCCAAAAAAGAAACTTTGCTTCAATACGGAACAATTGCAAATGCGCGTATGTAGCATACGCATAGCTACCAATGGTGAACAAATCCATATGCACATCATGTAGACAAGGTTGCTAATCAAATTATTCTGATATATGGTACGAAATACCTTACCACAAAACATACGTGTGGAAGTTTAAGATAAACTGATTACAGTAATCAATGTTAACTAAATTGTTGGATTTAGTACATTTATACAGGTTCGGATGTCAAATCATCATTGGTTGGACCAAGACTCTAATTGGGCTTGACAGCTACGAACTCGTGCACATTCGCAATCAAATGTTTTTTTTTTTACTGATTAGTATTGTATAAGGAGTAGTGATCAATGTTGTCGGAGTACATACATAGACAGAATTATACCGAGGCTATGCTCACCCTTCCGTAACTAGTCAAGATAGAGGTTGAAGGAAGATCAGCTCATGGAAGGCGGTGGGCGTGCGTGGCAGATTGTTATCGACATTTGACGAAACATTGGAGGGTCGGAACTTCCGGGCAACTCTGACAATGTTTTTTTTTTTCTTTGAGGGAAAGGATAATTCTGACTATGTGCCTGCACATGCCTTGAATCAACGAAGCCAGGCGACGAAAATAAATCGAAAATTACCGTCGAATAGGGGACGCCAGTAGCTAGCGTGGATGGGTCGGCCCAATAAGGTATTTTTTTCACTGTTTATCTTTTCAGTTTCCTTTTTCTTTCTTTCTTGTTTCTCTTTTATTTTTCTTTTCAATTGTTTTTATTAATACTCATCTGAATATATTATAAATTTAAGATAAAATATGTGTAGATTAAAAAAATGAGATATAAAAAACCACGAGTTTTAAAAAAATGTCCATATAGTTCAAAAAAATGTTCATAAGTTTTAAAGAAGACGATTACAACATTTAGAAATATTCGTATGGTACGAAAAGAATTTTTAATAAGAAAATAAGAAAATAGGTTGACGAGTTCAAGATAATTTTTCACCAGTATCAAAAACTATATGTATGTTACGCAATGGAAAATCCTTAAGATTTTTAATAACAAAAAAAGGAAACATGAAAAAAAGTAAACCAAAAACGCGATAAGAAAAAAGAAAAGAACAAAAAAAAACACAAAGGAACAAAAAATAAAGAAAAGAAAAAATAAACAGAAAAACAGGAAAATAGGAAAAATATAAAATGAAAATAAATAGAAAAAACGAGCCAAAAAATCCATGACAGGGCCAGCCCAGGCAGGCTAGCGCTTCATGCGTCGCCCTCCTATTCGACACAACGAGCTTTAAATAGGGTTTGCCCTGTTAGGCTTGTGCTTCTAATGACCCAAAAGTAGTAGAAATTTTTTTTTTGCGAAACACAGTACAACGCAAGCGCTCATATACACGCGCACACACTCACCCTATGAACGCACGCACGCACACCCTACCCCTATGAGCACCTCCGAGAGACTGAGTCGGCGGGTCGAGTCTTGAGATTGACGAAGTCACACGGGCGCCTCGCTGTCGACGGGAACGTCTCCCACTGAAGAATATTCCGCCTTAAATGAGAAACACCAGCGTCAAACCTGGGGTTTGAACTCTGGTGGGCTGGGGGTACAACCACCCATCTAACCATCTTGCCACAGGCAAGTTCTCAAAAAGTAGTAGAAACTTCAGTCCTAGCTTAAACAAACAGACCCTTACGTGAGTTGAACAATAGTTACAAGGCGGATAAATAAGTTTAGGGTATCTTTTGATTAGTTCATCCATTCAAGTTATGTGCCCTCGAATTGGCATTGTTTTTGGGTAATACATAAGAAATCACAAACATTGTATGAGTCAATTTCGCCTAAGTTTCTCGGCAAGCTAATAACTATGCGTTGCACATGCATTTGCGTGTAATTCCTAGCCATGTTTCCTTGCTTGTAAAAGGCATAAAGAGGACGTCCGTTACACGTGCGGTAGTTTCCAAGAAATTCCTTCAAATTATCAAAGAAGACGTGCGTTTAGTTTTCAAGAAATGCCCTTTATCTCTATCCAAAATGGCCCAAGTTGCCAGATTGGAATTGTTCTGTTGGATCAAGTGCGTTGGAATTATTCCGCTCGCTGCCCGACACGACGTACCAACTCCTAACCACCCATCCACATCCTTCCGCCCTGGCGGGTAGCGCCGGCCGGTCGGTCGGTCGGCTGAGCTCTGTTCAAAATGGCTTCTCAGCTCGCTCGCTCACAGCGGACAACCACCAAACATCAACCACCGATACCCATCATCCTCTCCACCCGGTCGTTGGTCGAC